>VFFE01007688.1:1223423-1285351 GCA_008921705.1 Burhinus oedicnemus | reverse complement strand
CCCACACAAACCCCCCCCCCCCCCCCCCACTGCTCAAGAAACAAAGGGCTGTTGACTCTAACCATACTTCAGATGTTTCTACTGGTTGCACACAAAACATGATCTGTGAAAGTATTTGAATTATCTCTCTTATTGATGCCGCAAACATTGATGTGGTCTTGGCATCTGGGCATTGCCAGGGGTCATTCCCATCAGCACAACCCCTGATTCATCTATCCCCGCTCCACCCAATCCAAAATAACACAAAGCCTCCAGGGGGAAGTATGTGCCAGTGATCAAAAGAAGGCTCCATAATAAGAATTCTGTTTAGAGCTAATGAGACAGTAATTGTGGCTTAATTAAATACCAGCTGATTGCTATCCCTGCATATTTACTGGAGGCAATGGCAGCTGCAAAGCTACAGCCTGTGAATTACCAACTGGACCCAGGACTGGCCCAGGTATCACAATTCCTCTGATTTGTTTTGTTTTATTTAGATGAAAGCTAATCAGAACATGGTGCTTTTCCACTGGTCTAGACATCATGTTAGTTGGGGGATTCTCAGCAACACTGAAGTGCTGGGATTTGGGAAGGCAGAGATCAATGGGAACCTCCCAACAGAATCAGCTCAAGGCCCCATAGCGTTCCTCTAAAATTGAAATTCAGTTGTGGGAGCACTAGAGAGCTGGGAAGTTATGGCTGCTTTTATGGGCTGGGCATGACTTTCCCAGTTTTCTCCTGTTTCCCCTTAAAGCCTTTCTTCAAATTCCAGCAAAGAGGAGTCCTGTGTTACTTGCTGGACATTGATGGAAGAAAGCAGTGGGAGGGATGCTAAGTCCCATCCTAGGAAGGAGAGGAGATAGGATGGTTGGGTCCTGTGCCCCTTGTTGTTCAGAGGGAGTCTCCAGGCTTTTCTAGTACCTTCACACCGTCTTTGTTACACCGCAAGGCTTGACAAATCTCAGATATTTACTTCCCTTTTCATATTCTCTCCATACCCTAAAATGCCATATCATGGCTTTTTTGTTGCTGTGTAAATCCCTGTACACGCTGCAGTCCACTCGGAGTTGTGCTCACCAGCAGCACTCAGTGCTCAAGACCCAAACCTACCGTCACTGCCCTGACACCTCTCGCTGATGGAGAAAGAGCTCTGTGTGGGCTAGAACAGGGAGAAGTGCCTTCATAAAAAAGACACAACTTCCAGGGAGATAATAAGTGAGGGGGAAGCTACGAATCATATCTGTGGGCTAAAATTGAGGCTCTTTCTACAGTCACGCTATTCAGGCTGCCCTGTGATGAAGATGCTTTCTGAAAAGTGACAAGTGATTTTTTTTTTTTTTTTTAATGTTTTTATTTCCTAGAAGTTTTCCCCATTCAGAGTTAGAGTCCTTTTAGACTACTGTGGAGTCCTGGCTTACATTTACCAGACAGAGCCTGGGTCCACCTCGGGTGCTGTACAGTTTGTGGACTTTCACAGTCCCGGCTCCAGAGCAAATTCATCATCTTCCCTCTGAGACACGGTTAAACGTGAAATACTCTGCTACTGAATGAAGCCTTTGCTATTCTCTCTGCTGTTTTTCTGCCTCATTAAACACAGACCATCGATTAAGCAACAGTGGCAGATAGGAAAAGGCAAAATGGCTTGGAAGTAATTGGCCTCTCTTGAATCTTGGAGGAAGAAGCCATAATCGTGTATAGCAGTGATGCATCTGTCTGTCTGCTGTGCATTTCTGTATGCAAGGAAACATAAAACTGCTCAAAATTGAAGGACTTTTGCATTTCAGAATGTATTTGAGAACAGCTCCTTGTCTGAGGAAAAATGTTGCTAAGTTACAGAGTGAAAATTTTGGAACAAAAAATGAGTCCTTGTTTCTTCAAGCAGAGCGGATTTTCACCGTATAATCATGGGAAGATTCTTGTGCACATAGATGGGTTCTGGGCTGTTTCTTCCCAACTTCTCAGCCATGCTGGGTCTGAGCAGCACTGACCATTGTACAACATTGTTGAGCCATTTTTAATCCCATCTGTTACAATATCAGTGCGTGGAGCAAATCCTTCTCGGAACTGCATCTGGATCAGAGCATGTTGATGGTGGATGGGCAGATTGACTGATTCTTAACATACTTGCAGTTAGACCCACTAGAAGGGAATTAGAAGTTAGACCCACTAGGAGGGATGAGATTGTAGGGGGACTCTTGTGACACTGAGAATTTACGGTGTAATGGGAGGGCTTCAGTCTCTTTCAGTAGCGTGCTTTATCAGCTGAGAGTGGTCTCACCGGGAGTTGCTTATGGAGAGCAAGTGAAGGTGTAACAGATGTGGCAGGATACACGGACCAGAATAAATGGAAAGATAGGGCCAGATTAGGGACAGCAGAGTTGGAAAATGGCCTGAAAGTGTCATGAGAAGGAGAACAGAGTACTCTGTAAAATCTCAGATGCTTCAGGAAAAAAAAAAGAAATTAAAAAGAAACATAATACATGGGAATTCAGTGTTTGCTACATCTCATCAAACAACCTGGAAATCACAGACCCATATGTAGCTAGGCTGTATGCAGACTTATCACTGAGACTAGCTTTTTAGAGATGTGGTAGTTCAGGCATCGTGAACAGGTCTCTGTTTGGGCACTGAAATCCATCAGTGAACATATGTCCCCTCTCCAGCTAGGGAAGGTGCTCGCTGGGGGCTATTGGCCCTAATCAAGGTGTTGATAGGGAGATCCAGATACAAAATCCCTCAAAAATAAATTCCGTGTTGGGTAACATCAGTGGGACAGACTGAAGGGTGGATCTTGGTCATGCTGTTAGTAGCTACTGTTGTGAAGAGCAGAGAAATAAACAGCCCCAAACCTGAGAACATAAAAAATGATAGATGATCTCCATCAGACGGGAAAGGCAGGCTAAAACAGACTCAAGAAACAGAGCAGTGATCTGAAGAGAAATGTGAGTAGTGTCTGAGTTGTGGGCACTGACAGGAAAAATATAAATGCTTGTAGAGGAAGAAAAGAAGCTGCTTTGCAGAGGTGTGCGATCAATTACTGGAACAGGTGATTAAGAAGGACTAGTTGAAACTACCTCACTGAAATGGCTTTTTGACAGTATGCTGGATTTGTGGCTGAGCAGATGCCTTTGAGAAAAAGTGGCTGCTTTCCACAAAAAAATCTTTTCTTTTTCCTATTGAAAACTTGAACTCCTGAAAACCAAACATTTCACATATGTCTTCTAACACTGGAAATTCTGCCAAGAAAACTCCCAACTACTTTTCATGGCAACTCAAGGCAAAAATTCTTATGCTATTTTTTATTCTTTTCTTTTATTATTTTCTATGAGAATAATGTCCAGTGCCACCACTGACTCACAGTAAGCAGGGTGAGCAAGTTAGGTCTCTGCACAGAGATTGGCTTCATTGTGCTAATGGGCTGCTAGTGTGAGGAGGAAAAGAAAAAGATTATTTGTGGAACTAAAACGTCAACCATCACAAAGACAGCCAGCTCAGATGTTCCCTGTCAAACTGACAAACTCTGGCTCAGATGCGAAGACCATTAAGGGCTACTGCAAAGTTTGTCAGGGTAGCTCTCCATGAATCACTGGAAATCAAATCCAGATAAAAACTCTGCACAGGCTTATTGGAATCTCTTGGGACTGAAATCTGTGGAGGGGTGGGGAGGAAAGGTGGCAGGTACCACAGGAAATCATCTGGTCCATCCTCCTGGCCAAAGCAGGCTTAGCATTGAATTCAGACCAGGTTGCTTAGGGTTGGCTGCAGCTGGATCTTGAAAACCTCCAAGACAGCACAATGCAAATGCAAGAGAGGATGTAATCACGTGCGATGCCAGGGCTACTCCTCTCCAGCCATACGCTTCCTGCAAAGGAACAAATGCTTTTATCATTTGTGGGGTCCCTTTTAGAGGCCATTGATGTCTCCCTAGAAAACATCACTTGCCACGTAGCCCGTAAAGCAAAGCAGTAATACCAATGCTGGCTGTTAAAGCCAGGTCTTTTTCAAAGAATAAATTTAAGAAGAGAATGAGTGTAGTCCAGAACAGGCTCATCACCGACAGAATAAAACAGCAAGAAAAGGGGCTATTAAAAAAGGACAAACTCTGCCTATTGGTCGACCCTATGGAGCACGATAAAGCTGGAGGAGATTCACGGTATCTTTTCCAACAAAGGAAAGTTCCTGCCAAGATTCACAAAAGCTTTTTCAGCTTTAGCTGCCAAAAATCAGTTTGTGGCAGGTGAAAGTAAATGAGAAACAGCTATGTGAGGACTGCAACCTCCCATCTTTGTATAAGCAACTTTCTAGACCAGCACCAAGCTTATAACCAACCTGTTGTCAGCAGCCCAGAGCCCTGTTATAGTCAATCAAGGGCTCAGCAGACTATTATGGAGATATGGGAACTATTTAAAATATTATAGTTTTGTTGGCTCCAGCAAAGAGATCTCAAAAACACTTTCGACTGGACCTAACTGCTATTTTCCGTTCCTTTCCATCTGAAGTACAAGAATATAAATGAGCTCCAGTCAATCTGTGCTGGTCTACTGGGACTCTATACCCCAAAGTCTGATCAAATTAACTTGAAGCATTTTAGCTCACAAGTGTGTTCAGCTCTCCTCATTTTAATTTCATGTAAATTCAAGCACTGAATCATAATTCAGCAGACTGGAGCATCAAGAAAGAAAAAAATATCTCTGGATTTACCATTAACCAGGAAAAGCTGGCAGCTGCCTTTGAGAGTCACAGCCCCGGTGTGGGCCTCAGAAGAGCGCTTTGTGTGAAGAAACGGAAAGGAAACCTAAAGGAAGCCCAAGTCCCTGCAGAGCCTCAGGAGTGTGCAGACCTGCCTCTGAACTCTGCGGGCAGGACAGTGATGGAAGGAGACAGACGTGAAACAGTGACACTGTGCCCAAGACTGCCACTGGCCCTTCCTACTGGCTCAGGGAAGTCAGAGCAGCACACGGGCTCTGAGCTCTGTGTGTCTGAGTCACAGCTACTTACATTGTGGTGATGCCACCAGGTTTTTCAATTCCGTTTAATCTGTTGGACAAAGGAGTTTTGAGCCTTCAGGGCTGGTGAGTGGGGGGGCAAGGATCCTTTTCTCCTCTCTAGCCTGTTCTTCACTTCCATGCTGCTTGGTAGGATGCCGCAGTCTGTCCTGGGAGGAGACAGCAGCTCATAGTGATGCCACACTGCCACAGCAGTGGCGTCAGTGCCTACTCATTGGGATGTTATGTACACTGCGTCACATTAAGACCCGAGTTGTCCCTGTGGTATTGGTGTATTGCTATCAGCAGTGTGGGTCTGCACAGTAATATGTCCTCTCGGAAGGACCTTTGCAATTTTTTCTGTACCAGGCTGTGTGACACAAAAGATGAGAAGCAAGAACATGCCAGTTTGGCCACGAGGTGTCAAAATGACTGACAGCTTGGGCAGGCAAAGCTGTGACTATGCTGACTTGTCCCTTGAGAGTGCTTTGATACATAGTTGTGCTCCAGGCGTTTGTTTAAGAAGTTGGCACCTAGGTTTAGACTCCGGCATGGGACCACAGCGGGGAAAGGCCACCAGGAATGTGCAGAGAGGAAAGGGGTCTCTGTCCTAGCACAGATCCGGGGAGGGAGAAACTGCTTACAGGCAGGCTTTGTAACTGCCTGCAGTCCTGGGAGCATAAGCACATCAGAGGATGTTTGCCAGCACGTGTCTCCTCTGAGCATCTCTGCTATTCCCAGTCAGATTAGTTCAATTTACGTGGCAAAATATTTCTAACCACCAGCAAGAAAAACTCATCCTGAGATCAGAAAAATAATAATAGTAACTCTTAGTCCTTATACAGCACTTCGGAGCCTTCAGAGCGCTGAACAAACATTAGCTAATGAATCAAGCTGTGCTGCTTCTCCTGCCCCGTCTCTGGCAATAAATGCTCCAAGATTAGAAACTTGCTGACACATTTGTGCTGAGGGTGCCTGAGGCAGAGCGTACCGTGGCTGTAGAGCCGTGTTGCTTTTACGGTGCTGACAGGGGTAAAAATGGATCATCATGTCAGCAGATATGATCAGGACATGTGCAGGGTTCATCCTTCCTAGACTGGTGTAAACGCAGATTAATCCTGCTGGAGGCTAGGGCGCTGTTACTGTTCCATCCATAGGAAGCAGAAGTGCTGGATAAAGTGCCAGCCTCGCAGTCCTGTGACCAAAACCTGTTCAGTCAGTGGTGTTGGGGTAAGCAGGGAAAAGCTCTCAGGGTTTTAAGCACAATTCTAGATGCATTTCTACCAACCAGAAGCAGAACTTGGCCATTTTCTGTGTTATCCTTGTGGTTTTCAATGGGTTTGTGGCAATTTCCCCATCACCATGGCAGGGCAAGTACCATCAACTGCTTGCGGCAGGATCTGAACATCCTCCTTTTGGGATGCTGTAGGTGTTGTCCCATTACTTCTGGAGAACTGTCTTGCCTTAAAACACCTCTTCCTATCTTTTTCCCAGCCTGTCCCTAAGAGGGACCAGGCAATTGCAATGCAAAATGGCAAGTACTAAACATCTTTATTCCTGTAGTCAGTCATGGTGATTTTGGGGGACAAGTTTCAGAGCTTCCCCCAAAACAGAGGCTGGCGTTTACTCTGAAAACCTGGGGCACAGTCCAGGGGAGAGAATAAAAAGGTAGAGCTGAATTGTAAATCCTTCTTTAATCTCATTAACTGAAGTGTTTTGTGGCTCGAAGGACTCACTATATTTACAGCATGATTAAATGCTTGGATAAATAACAGCTATTAAATGGGCAGTATCTAGATGCTACTGAAATGAGATAACACTTTTTTTTCCCGTCTTCCCTTTTCTTATTTTTTTTTCCCCTACCAATTGCAGATACGTAGAAATAGCAGTGACAGGGCAAATCGCTTCATCTCTGACAGCTCTTTGCTACTGCTGGAATGGACGAAGCGGAAAAAAGACCCATATATACACTCCAGTCATGGTTTTCAGGTTCTTTCCAGGAACTATAGCTCCTTAGACTGCTGGACTGCACTGCAGAATTTACCTTTGCGGAAAGAAATCTCATCTGTCTGGGCAAGACTGCTACCTGTGTGCTCATCCTGCTTGGCTTAAATGCTCCCATGATGTCTTTTAATATTAATGAATGATGTAAAGAAAGAGAAATACTGCTTAAGGTAATTATTAAAATGTGTTCCCAGGGATTTAGCTGTGGGTTTGTAGCTGCATGCTATTTGAATTTTTAATTGGCGCAAGAATAAGGGGTGAGGGAAGCGGAGGAAATTGTATTTTATTGGTGGGGGAAGATAGTTTTCCAGCTGTTTTGCTTGAAAGGTTTGAAGCTAAGAATGAAACCTCTAATTTATAAAGGGTCAGCTGCTCGTTTGGCAGTAGTCGAAGGGAACCAGGCCTGGACTGGTGGAGTAAAAGAGGATTGTACAGAGAGAGACCTTTGCAAGGACCTGCACACTGCACTGAAACCCACCAAGCCCCCTCTGGCCTCAGATCCCGTCCCAAAAGTAGTCAGAGATGTTTTAGTGGAGGTAAACTATTGGAGATAAAGCCATTAGTATAGCATACAAACATCAGAAAATCTTTGTAAGTCCTTGCAGTCCCACTCTGTGAGAAGGGGACAGTGACCAAGAGGTTAACTCTGAAATGTGAGACAGAAGTGAGACTGAGCCATTCTGAAACATGAGGATGTTTCATTTAGATATTCATGAAGTGGGGTTTCTCATTATTTCAGTTCAAAAGAGCTTTTCACTCTAAAAATTCTTCCAGTTTAATTAGGAGGTTTAATAGGCTAAAAAGGCATTTTTAAGGGAATTCAGTTTTTGTTGAAACTGAAAAGGATTTCTTTTTATTTTGAGTTTGCAAAACCAAAAAAAACCCTCAAATACATCTTTTCAGGTTGAGCAGGAAAAAAACAGTTTTCTTTTCTCTCTCTCTCCTTCTGTGTCTGTCTATCCATTTTTGATATGGCTAATGAACTAAAATTGCCGTTGTTCACACAGCTCCATTCTGACGTGCCCTCTTCACCTGTACGTACGGGAAAGGTCTTCTGAGCTAGACAGAGAGGCTGAACAGAGCAAAGCCTTTAGTGAGAACAGAAAGCTCACGCGGGCAGGGTGGCTGTGGAGGCAAGGCAGGAATAGGGGATCTGTAAGGAGGATCTGGAAGCCTGGCATTTCTCTACTCCCTGTCCTCATGCCGAGAAGTTCTCTCTAACTCTCCTGTTGTTATAATGACAGGTTCTCTACATTTTGAGCCCTTGCTGTTTCTTTTGCACAAGTGACCCAGACAGTAGCCCTGAGGCAGCCCGCAGGTTGCAGGAGAGGCATGCCATGCTCAGTGCTTTCCACTGTCTGGCTACTTTCTGATGCTCCCTGGCAGCATGAAATATGCTGGCAGACCTGCCTAAACAGAGCTGGTGCCACGGGCTGGAAACGCCGAGGTGGACGAGCAGCAGAGCATCAGCTGTGGAGGGGCTGGAGCACCATGAGACGCCGGGCAGGGGGAGAAACCTGCTGTGGTAATGACTTGTTGTTGAGTAGTACCAGAGCAGAGGGATCAGGGATTCTCCAAGGGGTTCAGGGGTTAAATGTAAGACACCAACAAAAGAAAGACTCCTGGGGATTTCCCAGACTCTGCAAGTGTCTGCAGCCCACCATGAGAAAACCTGTCAGGAGGCTCACAGTGCCTAAGAATAGGATCGTGTCACTTTTAGTAGTCTGTGTAACCAGCTTTTGGCAGGGCTTACAGCTCCCACCAGCGTGTCTGTGTTAGAAGCCAACCCACAGGGACACCAGCTAGGAACCGCAGACATGGGGGTTTTAGCTTTTTTATGCAAGTTGCTCATGTTTTCAGCTCTAGAGATCTCCCATTTAACTCTGTGGAGGGTAGCCATCACACAGCCTGTAGCACCCAAGCAGTGTGTGGTTCAGCCAATGCTGAGCTAACCCAGGTCAAACTGCGACGGGCAAACCTTTGTAAGTAATCAGCCAGGTAGACCTAATTGCATATTATAGAGCAATGTATAACCACTGTAAAACTGCATAAATATCTTGGGGTGTGCACATTTCTGTAGTTACAAGGAACTGGTACATAGTTTTATGCTAGTTTGTATGTCATGTGAGACCGGTGAGGTACTTCAAGTGCAAGAACCATGGTGTGAATCATGCTGCACTTCCCCCTTGGCTCAGGCCCACAGACTTTATTGAGCATTCTCCATCGTCACAACACTCTTGGCTGGTTTATTGTCCACTTGACTCCTGTCGTGACCCCTGGAATCTGCTGACCAGTGCAGAAAAATCCACACCCTTCACTAGGTTTTGAGTGGTCATTTTAACACATTCCATCTCAGCCAAATGCCCAACACCCACAGAATCCACTTGTATAAAATTTCCAGCTGGGGAAAGAGGAGATTTCTGGAAAGGCTGGCCACACGCTTGCCCTATGTGTGAACTCTACAGGAAAGATGCTTTTAGAAGTCAAGAAATAGATATATGGTGTTGACAGTTCTTCATCAGGGGAGAGTTAGTAGAACAGAGTAAGGTTTCTGAAGCATATTAGGAGGCCATTTTGTGTTGGTTGGCTGGTAAATGTATCTCAAGCACAGTTTTCATTTGCTCAGGAGCTGAGCAAACTCTTAGTACTCAAAACTTTCACCTCTTGGTAAACAGCAGCAGCCACCTCCTGGAGAGGGAAACGTGTCCCTTCCTCCATCCACTTCATTTTCCCCATGAACACAGAAGCTTCCTTTATCTAAGGAACAGCCTTTATTCACGTCTCTGTGCACTCCACCCTGGTGTCTGTTGAATTACAGCGAATGACAAGAAGCAGCAAGGTGAGGGAGCAAGAGGAGGTGGAGACATCCTTCACACGAGAGACCCAGAAAAGGTGCTGTGAAGCTTTTTTTTCTCCTGCCATGGGCAAGGGCTAACAGAACTGTACGGACAAGCTCAGCATGGGGCAGAGAGTTGGCAGCAAGCCTAGAGAAAAACCGGAGACAGGGAGAGGAGCTAATGTGGGAGGGAAGCCAGGACACTGATGCTGTCTAGAAAGGAAAGGACCTAGACGGCTGTCCATGTTCCTGTCCAGCCCATCAGCCTTGTCCTACTCTGAATGGTATTTAAGCCTCAGCAGGTGGAAAGAGGTGTCTCATAATGAGAGCATTTGCTTGGGAGCTCCTATGTTCTGGCTTTATAGCAGTGACCTGTGAGAGTGACTTTATTCTTTACTGAAGCCTCGAGGATCTCGATGATGGCAAAGGTGTTTTTTATCCCTGGCACCTCTGAGACACCATCTCTGTAATCAGGAGGGCTGGACGGTATCTGGAATCCTGCTGCCTAAATCTCAGGCTGTGAAAGGGAGCGAGAGCTCAGCGAGGAGCTTCCTGGTTATCCTTGAGAAGCAAACACTGCCAGGCCCTGCTGTATGCAGATCAGCCGTGCTGAAAGAAGCCTAAGAGTTCAGCCCTGAACAGGCCTTGTGTGATGGTTGTCAGCTTTAATGAAATCAGGGCCCACTAACACAGCTGCCCGTATCCTCGTGCTGGTTCACAACCAGCCACTGCAGCCTGCGCAGGGAAGCAGCTCTTCGGCACAGCACTGGTGCGTACGGCAAAACCCCCTTCCTGCAGTTGCAGTGAGAAAAAGGCGGCTGTTTTTCTTGAGAGATTTAACTCACTGAGCAATTATTCATTTCAGTGGCTTTACTGCAAAGCTTGCTTTGTCTCTGCTCAGGTTTTAGCTGAGAGAAGCTTGAATAATTTAGAGTCAAGAGTTTTGGGGTTATTTCTATTTGATCTCTCATTTTCCTCTTCCTTTCTCTCCCACCCCATTGCAGTCGTATATCTTTTAACTCAGTTCCTCTTTTTTTTTAGTGGAATGATCTTGCTTTCAGTGGGAGAAATATCTGCTACTTTGGGTGGAATTCATCTCTTTTAACTGTAGCTACCTGAAGGCAATGGGAAAGAGCAGCACCAGCCTCCAAATTAATCCTGTCTCTGCAGTCTCCACTGAACTTCTGACTCCAACATCAGTGTTATTCTCTTTGTAGATGTGTAGATGAGGTCCTTCTTAAACCTGTAGATCTTGAGAAGATGTAGGAGGAGGATGCATAGTAAATTGCACTACAGAAGAGCCTCAGCCACATTCCCCGGAGAGGCAATGCCAGGGGAAAGGGGAAGAGGGACAGCAAGTGGCTACCTGTTTAGCCCAGAAGATGCAGTGAGATAAGGAACAGCATTTCTCCAAGCTATTAGGTATCTGTCCTTCTCTGTACTCCTTTCCATGCTGAATGGGGGCGGTCTGGGATAGAGCTCTACCTGCTTCCATCATCAGTGTCTCTCCTTCAGCAGTAGGGATGGCAGCCAACAGGAGTTCCCTCAAGCAGGGAGCATGCTTTTGAAAAGTGGGTAGTATGAATGCTCTCTGCTAGGCGTAGTTGTGTCTGCTCATGGGACCGTTACTAGCAAAGTACTTGCTTTAGCATGGTGGCAGAGGGCTGTGCTGTTCGGTTCCTAGAGTAGTGAACTTCATCACTCCAAGCTAGTGTGCGAGGAAGGATCTCGGCCTCCAAAACTGGACAAATTATTTGCTGAGAAGGATCAGTCATTTTTGCAAAGAGACCATAGGAGGCAATGACTGGATTGGTCTCTGCAACTGTTCAGCCCAGCCACGTGTACAGTTGTCCGAGTGCCAGGTATTGGGATCTCTGCACGCATGGAGCTAAGCACCTTCTTTCTGGCTGTGCACTGCTGTGTCCTGGCTGCTTGTTCACAGCCCAGCAGCAGCTGTATACTGAGGCTGCTGCATGTACTGTCCTCCTTGTAATGTACCATCATTGGGATGACAAGTGCTAGATAAATGTGAGCCTCGTTCCTTGCTCACTGTACTCTTGTCATTACACAGATGTAGGTTGTGCAGACAGTCCTATCAGAAGATGTTTAGGTTTCAACCGCAAATTTCGAGCTTTTAATCAGACTCTGAGTACAGATATACAGTGGCAAATGATTAAATTACTCCTGCTTATCAGCTGAACCAGAGAAAGTGACCCCATAGATTTCACTTTAACTGCAAGCCAAACTGCATTAGCTTGTTCCAGTGGTTAATTTGTCTTCTTGCTCAAAAGTTGGCATTTCATTGCTTTTACGACGGTTCACTTCAGCAACCTCTGGGATCGGAGTCTGTTGCATATAAATGGGGGAGTGATAATGAAAGCTCTTTAATTTCAGCGCATTGATGTTTTATCTACCCCAAACCACTTGCATTCCTTCCCCAAATGTACAGCTGCCAATGCTGAATGCCTTTTTTGGAGGTCTGGTATGTCCGTTCCTTTGGGGTGTGTCCATGCAGGTACATACGGACGTGACTTCACCCTCATCCTAACCCAAAAACGTGAACGTCGTCACTTTGCTGGAGCACTGCAGCTCAGCCCAAGTGGCTGCCTTAGCTCTTGGGTTTTGTCCTTACTGAACTCAGCTGGATATATTTTATAAAAAGGTTTTGGTCAGGAGACACAATTTGCAACATTTGCAGTAACACAAGTTTTTACTTGCTGTGAGAAGTATAAACAGCTATTGTATTTTTTAATACTTTTTACACTGTATTACATTAATTTGACTGTTCCTATGTGTTTGCTTTAATATTTAAAACAAATGTTTCTCTGACAAAATGTACTTAGCTATTGCCATCCGTTGTCTTACTACTGGGTATTTATTAGGAAATTTCCTCCCAAGACTTGGGATTTGAAACGTTGTGGCACGTACATCCTAACCCAAGGGCTTGCTAGCAGTTGCAAGTAAAGCACTTTGTTACTCCTGCAGACTCTCTGAGTACACCAAATTTTGGAGTCTATTTGAAAAAAAAATTAAGCAAAAAGTCTCTTCTAGCAAAATTCAGGGTTATATTCTTCATTACTAAGTTGCAAAGAAAACATAAGAAGTATCAGCTATGGGTATGACCTACCTGCAGTCTTTCCCAGGTCCTCGCCGAGAGTTCCTCTCACACCTTTCAAGTATGGAAGTCTTGAAGGAACTCACTCAGCAGCACTTCACCTCTTGAGCAACATCTTTTACTGAGTCCTTTTTGCCTGCTGGCCACTCCAGTTATACCTGGAGGTTGTCTAAATGCTGCTACATGCAAATAGATATTCAAAGCGCTTCTGTAGGACAACCTTCCCTCCCTCTGTACTACTTAAGGAAGAGTTATTGCATGGTTGCTTTGACCTCTCCTTGTCTGTGAGAATGCACATAAACCAATGCTAATTTGCCTGGAAATGATTCACATCAATACAAAAATATCATTCAATATGGGTATTTCCCTCTTTAGATTTATCCTTCTGCTTAGGAAGTAAATTGAAATAGCTTTATGACTCCATCCTATAACATGAACAATTTTATTGGCTTTATAAGACCTTGCAAATCACAAACTGAATACATTTTATGACACAACAAGCTGTGTCCCAGTGTTTTTCAGAGCCTGGAACTGTAGATATGACTGACTTCACATGTTTTAATCATAAGTTTTCAGTCTGGGGGACTTAAGCTATCAGTTTTAATAATACCTTCTTTCACCAAAATAAAACCCCTTGACTTTATCGTGGAATATACTATTTGCCTGTTTGGGGAAGTTCATGCTGTCAAACTTCTAAATCTGGATTGTTGTTTTTTACTTGAAATTAAATTATTCTAAAGGTCAGAATTTCCCAAGGAGTGTAAATGAAATAATCCAGTAGACTCAAGTCTTTATTCTTCATCTGAAAATAAGAGAAATCTGATAGGAAATATTTGACCCAAAATACTGAAAAGGCTGTCTTGATAACCTGAAAAAACTTCAATTTCCAGTTAAAAAATTGACAAATCATGTTTTTCTTCAACACATGAATGCTGATAAATGTTATTTTCTTACATGTAAGCACTTCAATGTCTTCTTTATCTACGCCAAAGAAATCTTAATTTTCCTTAAGATAAGCGAATAAGAAGCAGGTATTTCAGTTCTGACTTTGAGCTTGTTTTAAGCTCCCGAATAGAGCTGGGACTGGATATGTTTGTAACTAATCCTGATGGGAGAGTTGAAAATGGGAATAAATCTGCTGCCTGGAATGAAACAGCCCCATTAAGGGCTTCTTCCTAGGTAGTTTAATTAAAAGATTAGATTATAGATTGCATTGATATATTAGAGAGCGGTTTGCTATAGCATATTTAAACCCAGGGCTGGAAGATAACAGGCATGGGACGGAAAATATCTAAAGACAATTTGTGAACAGAAGTGTTGCTGTGTGACACGTAAGTGCATGCTTCCCAAGACCATCCTCATGGCTACCTGTCAGTCCTGCAGGAGATGCTCAGGAAGGAAAAGGCAAAGGCTGTGCAAGGGAGGGATTCAGTTGGCGGACTGAGACACTTGAGCATGGCTGCTTACATGGAAAACAAGCCTCCAGGACTGCTCTGGCAGCTTCCCCAGCTTGGTCCAGTTTGCTACCGTTGTTTGTACGCTGCACAAGAGCCTTCTGGGCAGTGTGGGCAGAGCCTGCGTGCCATTGGGAAGGAGCAATCCTGTTCAGTGTTCCCTTCACAACCCTTAATTTCAGACCCTTATGTCTGATGCAGTTGTATTTGTCTCATCTGATCAGTTGGTTTCTGGTTTTCTTGTTGCTTTTCTTCTTTGGAAGTGTTTACTTAAACCACAGAAGGAAAATACCAAATAGAAAATGGAAGCAGTATTTATTTGAAATATTTGGGTTAGCTTGAAAAATGAATGTGCACTCACCTTTCTATGAACCATAACAATAAAGTGTGGCACTGCAGCAGGCTGGATTGTACATTGCTTATGTAGAGTGGCAGCGACCTTCAGTCCTCAATCTGGTCTGCAGAAATGTTCAATTAATGTCACTACCCTAAGGGCTACAGAGGCCATTCTTGCCCTCATTCCTTCTGATTTCCCCTCCTACTCTCCTTTACCCCTAATGGAAAGGAGAGGATGGGTAAGGAGGATAGAGATGAGAATTTATCTATAGAAACTATTAGGAAAGCAAAAGAGCAGAAAACTGATGCAAGAACAAGTTCCTGGAACACAGGAGTGGAAATGCTTTGGGCCGCAGAGAGGCAGAAGCAACCCAAGAGAAAGCTGGTTTCTCACCCATAGAAGAAGGGACTCGCAAAGGTGAAGATGGAGGACAGGTAGGGTGCAAATGAGCTTGATTCTTACAAGGAGGAGAAGGAAGAACAATGGAATAATGGTAACTTTCAGTGAACTCAGAAGCAGGAGATGAGATCTCAATGGGAAGCAGATCCGGGGGGAAGAAACTAAGGAGAGAGGGCTGGGCATTTTTCATTTAATAGCAGGACTATGAACACAAATCATCTCAATTTAGAGGAAGAATAGAAGGTTCAATAAAAGGCAGCTTGACAAAATAAAAGCTTTCCATTGATTTCTCGTTCTCTTACTGTGTTTGCAGAAAATGGAAAGTAGGTTAGATCACAAAAGCTGGACTTTAAGAATAGTCAATGTGTGGAGGGACACAATCAGAACAGGCAGGACTAAATAAGACACAGGAGGTGAGAGAAATCCCAGGTTAAATGAAATCATACAGTGAATACTATGAGGGGCTATGGAAGAACCTTTCACAGATGAGCCCCACAATGCTAAAGAGGTGCTCACTAAAATGCTGTGAGGAAGTGGTTGGTGTAACTCATATGGCAACAAAGCCCAGACCAAGGAGAGATCAGAGGAGAAGCAATTTAGGTCAAACTAGGTGCTCGCAAGGAAATGAATCAAGTGATGAGGAGGAGAGAGTTAATTTCTGCAGGACGATAACATGCTGGAGGACTTGAAGGGACCCATACAGCCTGACACCAGTTTTCCTGCATGAGCGCAGCCAGTTTAAGAGTCCCCCAACCTGGCCTTGCATCCGTACTTTCACACTGAGATTCTTTCTTTGTTCCAGCCTTGCATCCGTACTTTCACACTGAGATTCTTTCTTTGTTCCACTGTCCTGGTAACACTGGTTTGCACTGAAATTCTGCCAGTTTTTTATTAAAACCAAAACCTTTTCATTGACCCAGTTTACAGGGGCAAGCTGTGGGGTGCAAAGGGCTAGAGAACAACATTCAATGGGGAGAGAGAGGCAGAAATGAGCAGTTGGTAGAAGGAGAAGTTAGCTGAACCTGGGGTGCCTTTTTAAAAGGCTTTCTTTTTGAAAGAAGAGACGGGTTTCAGCTTGACCTCACTATCTGGAAAATACTGAGTAAATAACCTTAACTGGTTGTTGAGCATATGAAAGATAGCAAGAAGGTAAGTAGCAGCCAACCTGGATTAGAAAAGCATAAATCATGTCAAATAAATTGAATTTACTCCTAAAACAGAGAAAAACCTTTTGGATAGTAGAAAAGCAGATGTCATGGGAGGCAATATACTTAAGTGCAAGAAATACGACATTTTCATAAGTACGTTAGAGAAATCTAGTCTAGATAAAACTGCAGTAGGGTGGGCCAGAGGAGGTTGGAAGGATTGAGTCATGTTTCATTAGGAATTGTCCTGTGTCCAGTTCTGCTCAGTACTTCCATTAACTATCTGAACCATGTGATAGTGGATGCATTTATTACATTTTCAGAAGGCTGGGAGGAACACTGTGTGTGTGATCTTGACAAATAGCATGCTGGGGAATGGTTTCATTAGAATACAAATATACAGCAACTACTGATAAGCAAAATAGCCAGCACTCATCGAGTGCACAAATATGTATTCAGGAATACAGATTTGGAACAGGAGCAGCTGAGTTTACAACAGATATTAGTGTAAAGAAAAGCTCAGGAGGAATGTATGACAATCCTTCAGTCATGAAAAACTGGTTCGAAGGGGTTCTCTGCACCACCAAGGTTCATTTAAAAATTGAGAGGAGTTCAAGGAACCCCAACAGATCTGACCGTTTCAGAGGTGCATGCTGAAAAGACCTTGCAAAATATTGTAAACAGGAATACAGCAAATGCTGAATACTGCAATGGGAATACTGTGCATACGCGTGGTCCGATAGCTGTAAGCCTAATGGGAAGAGAGGGACGTTAACACCTAGCGTTTCTAGGCAATGACAACAATTAAGACAACTGCTGGGGCTGTATCTTAACCAAGCACTACGGCTTAAGTTACAGGGATGGAAGAGTCTTCCTACACCTCTGGGTAGAGACCCTGGTGTCAAGAGAAACAGCGTGTCAGAGGAACAGCATCTCTGGGCAGAGGCTAAAGTAATTTCGCTGCTGATTACGGCTACAGAAATACCAGTTTAGCAAGCAATATATCAACTTCACTACTATACCATGCACCAGTTTCACTGCCTTCTAGCCACCTAATTGTGTATCCTGTAGTTAATGGAGATCAAACTGTTCTGTGTCAAAAGTTCAGTTTCTAACACTTCCTTGCATAAATCACCTTCCTTATTCTACATTCCTTACACGTAATTCGTGGTGTATATTGTAGCCTAACTAATCTAAAAAGATTTTTAGAGTCGCCTTCTGGTCTTCAACAGAAAAAATCTTTTCTCTGTGCCCCTGCTATGTAGGACAACTTGTAGTGAAACAAAATTGCAGTAAGATTCAGCTTAAACACTAGTGAAATCTTTCTAATGCTATGAGTAGTGGTGCACTGAAAGGGATTACTTGATGACTTTTCTCATCATTAAAATGGCAGATTGGTTTTGCCCTTGATGCCTTTCTGCAGAGACAGGCAGCCGGCTTCCAGTTCGGTTTAGTGCAGGCTGTCAGCAGTTGTAAACATGCGTTGCTCTCTCTACTGGAGACTACTTTTGTTACTTGTTTCCATCTATTTTTGAAAGAGCCATTCAGTCTAAGAGAGTCTATTGTTTGTATAGTGGAGCAATTATGCTAATAATAATGTAGAGTTGTGCTTATTTTAATATTAATTTTAGTGACTTGGATACGACAGCAATTTGAATGTATGAATGACTGAAAAAGGCAAAATGTTTATAGAAGTACATAAAACTAATGTTATGCACTCCATTTTTCAAGTAGCTTGAAATGGGTTTTTAATAAGCATTTAAAATGATGTATTCATGTCTGTGTATAGTGTCACATCTCATCTTAGAAAAAGTGATTTTAAAGAGCTCTTGTAATTAACTATTTATTTATTATTATTAAATTATTTACAATGGTATATTATTGGAAGCATTAAATGCTTTTGTATCGGAGCGCCTGCCCACTATTCTTACGGTTGGTTGTTAGTTATTGTATGCTGTGGCTGTGCTAAGACACAGTCTATTAGAGAAGAAGGACCGCACGTTCTCTGTGCTGGCAGTTCATGTTCTTCCTTTGCTTCTTGTTAGCGTCTGTTGCCTTTGGTTAGGGTGAAATCTCTTGGTTGTGGTCACAGATCCTCGCCTAGCCATGCTGTTGTCTGTCATGAAACCCTGAGGTGATGGGGTATTCTTATTTCAGTAAGACCTAAAAACGATGACATTTTCCAAACCTTGCATCAGATTCTTTCTCTGGTAGGTCCAAAGCAGATTTAGACCCATGGATTAAATTCAGATGCAAGATGGTTGTTGCTATTCCTTTAAAACTTGAAAGAAGATAGACCTGGAAGAGGTCTCTAGAGTTTGTTTAATCTAGTCTATTTTGCTCTAAATTTGCATTATCTCTATCCAAAGTCTATCTAAATTGTTAAACTCCACTTAAATTCCACAGCCTCCCCAGGCAACATATGCTGGTGCTGTCGTATCCTTAGCGTTGGATGGAAGGTTTGATTCAGTGTTGAGGCTCAACCTCCTCATGCCAGACCGCGGTCAGCCTTTGCAGGCTCTTGGGAAGGGAGCACCAGAGATGCTGCAAAACCTTTTCAAAGCTGTGCTCCTGTCGCTTTGAGATTGAGGAATTAATTCCTGTTCGTAGCTGGCAGAAGTGTAGAGTTTGGTGCTTGCTAGGAGGGTCTGAGCAGCAGTCACCAGAGCCACAACCCTTCAGCGCCTGGTCTCTTGCTATGGGTTTTTTTTAGGGGAAAGGTAACGATGCACATCTCCCATGAAAGGATTTATAGCAGCAGCAAAGGATATTAATTGATATTTGCTCATTTAAAAGTTCTTAAAATGAAGGCTCAATGGTCGTCTGCGTTACCAGGTGGGGTGATGGCATTAGCACCAGTTCCCTGATGACACGCTGAGAACATATTCCCCAAGGAATCCAAACAAGATGAGCTGGAGTAGGGATTTGACTTTCCAGCTCTGTTTCCACTGGGAAGGGGAATGAATTTGTTTTGTTTCCATCTCTTTGTGTTTTGTAGTCACAAAATAAGCACAATAAACGTAAGAGAGGTCCCAGAGCTAGGGCTTTAGAGACACACTGGGGAGGATGAAAAGCTTCTTGGACAGGTAATTTTGGCTTCCTACAGTGCTCATGTTCTTATGTCTCTTTGCTATGCTTAGCCTGCATTTACTCTGGTGGTTTTTATTTGTTTATTCATTTAAGAATTCCTGCTGGCACAACATAAGCTCCTAGTGAGCAATATCTTTTGGAGCTTGGAGGTCCAGTCAGTCCTCAAGTTTAGACCTTGGCTAGCATGGGGATTTCCATCCCATAGCAAGTCAGAGGGAAAGAGCTGAGCTGTACAGATTGTTCCCTAGCATCGAGGTCAGATCCTCAGCTGCTGCACCAACAACAGTATGGCAACAACAGTTGCTACCGACTCTACAAATGGAGCTGTACTTCCCCATCCCACGCTGACACAGGAGGGACAGCAGGTGTGGTATATGTAAGGCGGTCAAGCCATGGACATACTGGCCCATCTACTGACTGTGCCATGACTTCTTGCACCTGGTGCAGGTTATCCAATGTGTTCTTGCCATCACCTCTCCATGTGTCCTACCTGACTTGCAAAGAAACCTTTCCAATTCCAATAATCAGTGTTTCATCTCTTGAAGGCTTTCTAACTAAATTGCACCACCTAGGGTCAGCAAGAGAACTGTATTCCTCTACAGCTGATTTTGCCGGAGACAAAAGGAAAGCAGATGCAAGAAACCTGCCTGGAAAAAAAAAAAAAAGGGCTGGATACTGACGGATTGGAATTTAAGGCAGTCATTTGCGTCTGGAGATTCAGGGCCAAGTAGCTATGAATGCTGGGGCAAACTGGAAACCAGTGTCAGGTTTAACTGATCACAGGGCTGTGCCCGATCTCTGCAATAACTAAACCCATTAGGTATACCTGTACAGCATTCTCTTACTTGCCTCTGCAGCTTCTCCTTGCGCTTTAGGCTTTCTAGTCCACAGCACTCCTTTTGAGACGCCCACATCAGCAAAGCCCTTTACTCGCACGTGTGCTGCCAGGCATGTCATGCAAAACTGAGCATCTCCTACTGAGAGCATCGTCAGTTTTGGCCCTCATCCCTTGCGCGTGCATTATTCCTCTTCCCTTATGCACTGCAGCAAGAGGCAGGGAATGAATCTGCACCTTCCTGGTGTTTGTGTTTGAATGAGATTTTTTTGTTTAATCAGCAGAATCTCTGGTTGGAGCATCTCCTGTCATGCTGGCAGGCTGCTTTGATCTGTAGGCAAGGTTGATGGGAACTGATCTAAGCTGAGCTGGCAGACACCAACTCTTGCTGAGATACATCCCGTCCTTCCCCAGTTTGAGCCAGAGAGAAATGGGAGCCAAAGGCACTAAGTGCGCTGAGGTCACAGGGTTGACCTCCGTAGGAGACGGTTCAGACACAAATATCGCTTCAGCCTGCATGTTTCTTTTTCTTTCTTTCTTTTTTTTTCTCTCTTTTTTTTTTTTTTTTTTCCGCCAAGACCTTTGTGTCACTCTGTTAGTAGGAACTAAGAAGCTGCACCTCCTAGATCCCTGTTGTCTCAGTCAGGCCTGCACCATGTCCTTGGAGAATTGGTCCGGTGATTGTCTCCTGCAGGTTTCTGGGCGCTGTGCTCTGCTCTGGGATTGGTACCTGCTTTCCCACTAGCACGTGTAGCTGATTAAACATCTTTTAAAGCAAGGATTTAAATCTGCATCTCCTTGTAGTGCATGCACTGACCAGTAATATTTCCAACTGAGGAAACATTTTAGCATCCCTGAAGTGATGGAGAAAGCTCCTCTGTGGGGCTGCTCACTCTGGGGTGAGAGGATGTTCCTCCTGTCTTCACCATCCTCGCCGAATTCAACTCTTCCTGCCTCAGTGTTTGAACTACAAAAAAAGAAGTTTCTTCTATGGGAAAGGAAAGGGAGTGATGAAACCTTTCAGCCTTTTCATGGGCAGCAGAGAGAAATAGACACTTTTATGACAAGATTTGCTTCGTACCAAAATGCCTGAATTAAGCAATTTATCTCTGTCTCCCTCCATTGACTCTGAGATTAGACTTCGGCTGACTGTAAATACCTGCAGTGCTTGTATCTCTCTCAGATCAAGTCAGGTGAGATGAATCCTGTCCACTATCTTCTCGCTTTCCTATGGCTCGTAACACTTAAACATAGCAGACTATTTTGTTAAACCTAGCAAAACTGAATTGGTAGAAAACAGTATAATCAAGAAGGGAGCTGGATTGGATGGAGCCAAATTCCTGCAACATCTGCTATGTGAATTTCCAGGCAAATCTATGCAGAAGGCCAGTGGACCAGAAGGCCAGTAAAATAAACCCCAAACCTATGAAGGAGCTGGGAAAAGGGAATAGAGCCAGCTAAGCAGGACGTGCTCGTCCTTGGCTGTGCTAGGAGGATCGTTACTTCGAATCCATGTGATCTCACTTATGCAGTTCCCTGTCAAAATGCCACAGAAAAGCAAAGCAGTGGCCTGTTTCTTGCAGAGCTGGCAAAGTAATTTTTAAAGCATCCCCTGGGATGTGCTCAGCTTGGACACGTCCCCAGCTCGGAGATGTCGCTTCAGCTGCCCCTCCGTTACAAGAACAGGGCTGCCAGCCTCCTTGGGAAGACTAAGATGGATGGATGGATGGGTAGATGGAGAAAGGGAGAGGAATGGAAAACACACTCAAGTGTCTTTGCTCTGGTCAGCTGCTAAACATGCAGGAGCAGTAATGAATTAAAGAACCCCCCAGTTAGTTCTTTGAAAAAATTATGAGCAGTCCAGCTCTTGATTCTTTCCTTTCAATCTTGTTTAAATTATTCACTGTATTGGAAAGAAGACCCTCACACCCAAGTTAATCAGCTGTGATCTGAGTTTAATAAGCTCAACAGCACACCCCTATCTTTCTCTCTCTCCTGCTGTGCATAACTGCTGACAACTGATTAGCATCTGACATGCAGGCTCTAATCACAAGAGAGCTGCAGTGATTGATCAAACCGGGAGCTGGACTGTCAGCACTTTGGAGACCCCAGAGCACACGTGCAACAACCTCTGAGCTCTTCAGTAGCAGGAAGGAGATGCACAGGCAGGGCTGCATTTTAAGGATATTTGTCTTTCTTTTTTTCCACTTTTAATTCTGCTTTCGCCTCTCTGCCACCTTTGCAGCAAATTGGCCAATTCGAGGTGAATATGACTGCAGAATAAAGGCATAAAGATGATTGTGTTCCTGCAACTGTAGAAATAAGTGGTTGAGCAGGAGGCGGAGACCTTGTACGTGCTGCAATTGTGGGAAGAACTGCTCTGTGCTTGTTTCCTGTAAGAGAACATAGAGTCTAACCCTCACCCAGTACAGTGAACAGGGGAGAGAAAGCATCAATCGTAACTCACTCTTGTTTGATACCAAACCCCAAGGACCATACAGCAGTGGAAACCAGGCTGCACTGCATGACATTTTCCCAACAAAATATTTTGCTCTGAAAAGCTGAATTTTTCACAAAATGAGGAAATGTCATTCTGCTTGTAAACTTGGTATTCTGTGATGAACAATGGAAAATACCGGTTCTGTGGGTTTGGAGTTCAAAGTCAGCATCTTCCATAGCAAAGATGGAGAAGCAGATGAACCATATCTGACCATCTGTAGTTGTCGCCTGGAGGCAGCAGAGTCCCTTGGTCAAAGACTGTTCCAGTCTCTGTTGTATTGTGTATAGCCCTGGCGAAAACTGTTCTCTCAGTTTTGGTAGTGAGGAGCCACAGTCTGCCAGCTCGAAATAAACCCAGAGGCTCCTGAGTCCGAGCCTGCTGCTCCCACGGGAGTTGTAGAACCCAACAATCTCTTTTGCACAAAATGACCTATCAGTCCCAACAAGCAGCACTGCCCAGCACCTGCACAGCATGACGCTCTCTGAGCAGTGTTTACTCCTGCAGCAGCCCTTGGGGGTCCAGTAATTTATCTATTTCTGTGCAGCGGGTACATGACCTTTAATGCGGAGCAGAAGCAGAAAAGAGCTTTGTGGTTCTGCTAATAGAAATCGCCCTGTGTTGCACATATCTCTTTGTCAAGCTAATGATGAAGAAGGGTCTGGCTGTGCATCCTGCGCGGGGCTAAAATGCTGGCTTTTTGGCCCCGGAAACCCTTATCTCACATACGCCTAATCAGCCTCCCAGGTTACTGTGTCCACTGTGCATGCACTATAACAGGACTCTCCCCAGCGGACATCGCCCTCGAAGGAGTCTAGGCGAAGACCCTTCCTTTCTGAGAAGCCTTGTGTTGGAGCCACTCTGCTGTTCTGGAATGTGAGGCATGAAACTGGGGTGGCATCTGGAGATGCTCCAGACTGGACTGTAACACCCCCCCCCCCCCATTCATTAGCTAGCAAAATATGAGCTTGACAGCGTTTAATGGATATGCTGAATCTCTTCCATGGAATGAGTTTAGCTTGTCTTTATTTTCTGTTTCATGATTTTCCATGAGCTTTGCAAGACCGGTGAAACTTAGGGGAAAGGCGAAGGGGCAGTGTGGTCAGGGTGACCCGCTAACTCAGCTCTGGGCAGAGACCGGTGTCAGAGCAGAGAGCGGCATTGCAGGGTGCAGGGCAGAGGGCAGTCTCTCCCCTTCTGTCTTCTGCTCTGTGCATACGCCAGATTCCTTTCATCAGCAGAAGTCTCTTATCCATAACCTTTTTCTTTCCTCTTTGTAAAGAGAGATTTGAATGCAGGTTATTTGCAGCAAGGAAAATTACCTTATTACATAATTTGAATTAAAACATCCATCCCACAAGGTGCTACAAACATTTAGCCAGGTAGAATTGACAGATATTGGCCAAGCAATGGGATGGGTTTGCAATGATCCTTCTCCTCTGTCCCTTTCCCTTTCCTTTTGGGGTGAAGAACGGTGAACAGAAGTTTCTTTGAAGACTGTTTCCAAGCAGCCGCCTTAGCTGAATTTCAAAGATCTTGCAGGTTTGGAGGCTGCTGTAGCCAGTCTGTGTGGCCGGGCTCTCTCCCCACAACCTCCTGCCTCTGGGATGCGTAGCCAAAGGAGAATTTCCGGGTGCAGATGAGGCTTCGTGTCCTGTAAAGGGGAATGAAATGTGCCAAGTGCAAGATTTGCTCTGTTGCAAAGAGATTGGGCACATGGTGGCTACCTGACTTTCTACCAGTTCAATTTACTCCATCATGGATTTAAATTATATGTATAAATCCTATCTAAATGTATAAATATAAAGCATGTTTCCAGTGCCCATCCCAGTGCCCTGATCGCTTATCCAAAAAACCTCGCCTTCCTCTGACTTTATGGTGCCTACGAAGCACAAGGGCTTCAAAGGGAAGCCTGAAAATGTTTATCTGGGGTAGCTGTTACGCAGTAACTGAATGTAACTGTGGAGGAGTTTAGAGTGCGTGAGCTTGATTTCCTATTTTCCTGAATTAGGCCATATTTGAAGCAGGGTGGTCACCTCTCAGGGAAGTGGTCTGACTGCTCATGTTTACGAAACTCCTGTTGTTTGATGGGTTTTGTTTTCTTTTGTGTGAAAATGTCTCCAATTTTCTAGTTTGCTGTGATGTGTGATTGAGTTTTCTAGGAGGATTTTGTTTTGATCTGTAACATTTTTTTACTGGACTGAGAACTCTCTCTCCCGCCCAGCTCCACTTACTGCTTCTTCCTTGCTTATAGAAGTGAGAAAAGACCTTCCTGCGGTCCCCCAAGCCTCTAGTTCGGATAACTATGTTTTGACAGGCAAGTGTGGCAGTCCCAACGATATGGCACTTCAAGCCTTCGACTCTCAGCTGCCAGCTCATCCTACCTAGTGACCCAGCAATTCCTATTTCTAGCAGTATGAGATCCCCAAGGTGAGAAATCACAGATTTCAGGTGCTGAGCTGGCTGATCCATAAATCTCAGCACCAAGGCAGATTGTTCCCTTGCTGTCTTACAGCCTCGCCTCCTCTGATGCTTTTCTGGCTCTTCTCATTTTCTCACAACAAAACTCAAAGTGCGAAGTCCAAACTGCACTCCCGGCAGCAAACCCAGCTGCGAAACAACAGCACCATCCAGGGGCCATTGGGACTCATGTCCATTTGTTCCTGCAGACCTTTCCGGAGGGAGCTGCTGCTCTGGACCAGAGCAGGGCCCAGCCGGTTCCCACTCTGCGTTTTATTTCACTTGCAGCAGAGAATTGAAAATGGGGAATTCAGCTTCTCTGCAGTCCCGTGTTTGCCTTGTTTGTGCCTTGGGAAAACAATCTCTGCCTTCCTGGGCGTTTTGCCATGATGCAGGTGTGGTCATCTGTGTTTACTTGGAGAAATGGCTAATGGTATGGCCAGAGGCTCATCTACCCAAATCTTTAGGCAGCTATAAGTAGTGCTTATGCCAGGAACCATTTACGACTCTATGTCACCTATTTTATACTAAAGCTGAGTAAATATTCTCCCTCCTCAACTGCTTTTTGACATAAAATGGAGATTTTAGTTAAATTTGTGAGTGTCTGTTTGCCACAGAATTTTAAAAGTATGTATTTTTCATTTGATCGCCGCACACCTTAACATTGGTACGTGTATCACTTACTGAGTGTCTGTAACCTGTTGTCTGTATAATAAGCCCACGCTTCTGTATTGCTGACTCCTTAACTTAACATGTCCCATCGCTTACTGTGGCCAGTGCCGATAGCAGGAACTGAGAAATCTGAAGAGGGAAATGCAGCCTTTAACTGCTGATTCATTCTCTCGCTGTTTCCTGCTGTTGATGAGAAATTCCCTTTGGATCCAAGGAACCTCACTGAAGGAAAGCTGTGGTTTCAATAAATGGAAATTTTCTGGTGAAGAAATATATCAGAACAAAACCAGAAAAAACCCACTGTGCGGGTGAAGGGCACCAGTAAAAGTGCAGGTACTGGGGCAGATGTAGGCAGTCAAAGCTGACTAATCCACTGCTCTACTCACCTCAAAGTTCAGCTGTATTTTTAGTGGAAGAGAGAGAAATAGAGATGCTAACTAGACCTTTGAATATGTCACTGAGTCTCCAGTGGAAAGACTTCCATTAACTCTGTCAGATACTGGATCAGTGAACAATAATCCTGATGGATCTTAAGATTCAAGCGCCTGAGCTGCTTCCCAAATAAGCAATTATTTGTTGAGATTAAATTCAGGAAATTATAAACAAAACTTAGAGGGGTGTATGTGAATGTTGGAAATTCTACTTAAAACTAACTTCTGAATCACATAAAGGAAACAGGATATAATGGGAGTAAAATTGCAAGGAGAATGTGTCCTTCTGATCAGACAGGAGTCTTTAAGCACGTAAGTGAAAGAGCAGATTGAAAAATTACAATTGGTTATGATGTGTTTTGATTTTCCTTTAAAGTGAAGGTTCTCTGAAGAAATTCCTTGCATTTTTTTGAAATGTCTGGTCCTGACCGTGGCTAGAGACGGCATTATGGCATTTTAGGCTAGGTAATACAGAGGTCTAATGTGGTCTTACGATGAACAGCTCAGGCAGGAAATAGGGAGTACTGTGTTTGGCTTGTGCTCCATCTTTCATACGCATCTGGGCTACATCTAACCTCTCACCAGCATTTCACTGAGGGGCACTGGGCATTGTGGCTATTTATTTGTGCTGGGACCATGAAGAAGAACTGGAGAAGTGATGGAGACAGCTGTGCATCCCGCGAGGGAACCTGGTTCCATGTTAAGATCACAGTATTTAAGCTAGTAGTGAAATCTCTTTCTGCTTTCTGACATCTAGGGAGTTGTTTTGTTTATAATTTCCAAAGGATCTTTGCAACTTTTGGCTGAAAGATTTCTTCAGTTAAAAACTCTGGTTCCTAATGAAAACCAGTTTGTATGGTAATTTTCGGACTGGCTTTGTTCTGTGGCACTGCCTGAGCAAAAAAAACCCAAACAACCTGATAGCTAATAAAATTGTGCATGATATTACCAAGCTGGCTGTTCTACAGCAAGCTTGTATGTGTCTGCGTGATCTGCTGCTATAGAAATGCTTATTCTTCTATCCTATAGATACAAGATAAACATCTCTGTTCATGCAGCAAATTGTGCCCTCTCCAGTGACACCAAGTGCCCCAATGCCCTGTATTTTCCTGCTATGAGCCAGAACAGTCCCCTGCATTTATTAAGTTGAAAAACACACTTTTCTCCTAGCCTGGAAATGCATGAGAGCTGAATGCCGATTCAGGAGCTGTGTGCTTGTCATATAGAAAGCCATATTAGAATGCAGCCCCAATGTCACACTTGTTAAGACACTGAATAAGTCCCATTTGTTTCCAGAACACCATATGTAAGTGTCAGGATGCATTTAAGAAACCATTACATAGAACTGATTCCACATATCAAAGCCCAAGGATGGTCCCGAAAACCTTAAGGTGCCACATAGTCATGTCTGGTTTCGATCAGCTCACCTGAACATTGCTGTTAACTACCACAGTGTTGCCGAAATCCTTTGGGAGCGCACGTTCACAGATGAGGTAGAAGTACCGATCGGCTGATCTTCTGAAGAGACACGTCTGTCCCACAGTTCGCACATCTGCCTGTACACGTCTCCAACCTTCCCTCTGCGCTCTCTAGCCACCCGCCTTACCCCTTCCCATCTCGCCCTGGTATTTCTCCCTGCTGTGCCCTAACATTTCAGCAGGTAAGTGCCTTTAAAAGCGTTTAGGTGCCCAACTCCCTAAATGCTGTTGAAGGCTGCTGGGGGCTGATTTTCTTTTTGGCTGGGGGCTTTGTGCAGGAGAAGTTGCTGTCTCTGTGGAGGAACAAAGCAGCCTGTTCACGTCTAGATCCCATTTGAACTCCCTCATGTCTAGAAAGGGTTGCAGGAATGTAGGTAGATTGGCCTCTTTCCTCGTGTCTGAAATCACAGCTTCAGCGGTGACTTCTCCCATACAGTTTTCTTCTTGGAAAGGAACTACCTTAACAGGAAACCACGTTGTGCAAAGGGTGGCTGAGGGATGACCAAGTTAATTGTCCGTGAGGTACTGGGCAAACTGGTATTCGAGCACCCAAAATAAAGTATTTTCATTTGGGTTCATCTGATTGCTGTGGGTTTCTGAGGGGGTAATTTGGCATAAAGAGCAAAATCATCTTTGATTTTGCTGAAATCACCGTCATGGCAACATATAGTAAGATTTTGTCTGGAGAATTGCTGGTCCTGTATCTGATCTGAAGAAGGGTCCCTGAGAACGTTTCAGTGTCAGACATCGGAAGAAAGATTTTTTTCTTCTAAAGAGATTTTCTGCTGTTCCCAGCATAGCGAGGCCTCTAGCATGTCCATGTGGGCTGGGCAAGTTAAAAGTTAAAAAGAACTTCTTAGAGACCTTGCTGAAAGCTGTTTTATAAAACTGTGATTGCTCTTGATTTCAGGTTTGTTTTAGAAAGGGGTCAACAAAATAGAATCATTCACCCATTAATTACAGCTTATTTTCAGTTAACTTTCTCAGTCACCAAAGAAGTGGGTCAGCATACGGCTTCACCGCTCTGGACCTCAAACCAGCCAACAAAATGCTCAGTGGCTCTGGTTTGTCCCTGTTCCCGTATTTACTGGTGTTTGCCACTATGTAGGATTAGTCTCATAGTCTGATGGGAAAAATGGCCACCACACGTCATGCTCTGGTGGCTAGAGAACACTCGTGAATAAATTGCCAGGCTGGAACGTGCTGAAAGGTTTGAGGTGTGGAGTAAAATCCCCAACAGTGACTTAGGAGTCTAAGATGCAATTTCAGGGTGACTTGGACTCTTGAGAATCTCGTTTAATAGCTTCACTTTTAGCCTCTCTGATTCACACCCCTGAAGCAATCAGCTGAGGTGTTTTTAAGATTCTCCTTTTCCCCCACTGTCTGTTCCAACTCTGAGTCAGAAATTATTGCTCTCTGCTTATCTTCGTCAGAGAACCAGCAGAAACGACATTGCTTTAGCTCCGTCTGAAATATTTGCGTAAACTCACTTTCTTCAGCAGTTTAAGCTGACACATTGGGCTGAGAACAGCAAGGCCTGTAGAGCACATACGTATTCCCTGCTGTCAGTTCTGCTGCGGATGGGAGAGAAAAGATTGAAACGACTGTAGCTAGAGCTGCCAGAGCTTATCAGCCAGAGCACACAGGCACCTGAGAGTCAGACTCTGACCATCTTTTCTAGGAACCAAACCCCGCTGGCATGAGTCCTCATGACATCTGAGGTGATGAGATCAATAAAGGATTCACAGTGCTGCTTCGCCCAGGCTCCCAGCCGGGGTCTTTTTGTACAGAGGATGGAGAGCGGTTGTGATGACAAGTTGGGCAGCTCGCTTTGTGTGGTCTGAATGTGGCTCCTGGTGTGCAAGTGAGAACTGGGACTAATGGTGGCTTTTATAAAGTTCTTACAGACCTAAAAAAAAGTAATGGGGTTTCAGAAATTAAGAACACGACAGATGATCTGCTCTGCACACGTTTCCCTGTGGATGTCTCTGGCTTCAACCCATGTATTTACCAATACAGCGGTTATGCTGTAAGCTCCCAGCCCCTTCGCTGGGTCCCCGAGCACAGAGAAAGGAACTGTCTATCTTCTCAGACTAGTGGGTGGACAACATGTAATGATGGATCTGAGTGCCCGTTTGCCTTTGACATTTCTGGAACATGAAGTCTCAGTAGAGGTTAGCATCTGGTTTTGGTTGGGATAGAGTTAATTTTCTTCATAGTAGCTTGCATGGTGCTATGTTTTGGATTGATGACGAAAACAGCATAGCACCTCTCGCAGCATGAGGTGCAACTATGAGAGGCACGTTCCCTCTGAGACACCAGCCTCTCCCTTGCCTTTTTGTTTGAAGTCATTTAATCCAAAGTAAAACTGTCATTAGCCAGGGACTGAACTGTTCCTCTAAAGGCAGAAAACTAGCTTTTCTCCACCACTTTCAGACAACAGGATTTCCAGCAGAATTTTCTTCAAGCAATGTTTCATTTTGTATTAGTTCTCCAGCCCAGCAGCTGGTAAGACCTGCCCTGCTCCAGAGCTCTGAGCAGCCAAGGGAAAAGTCTGTCCTCAGAAGGGAAAAGTCTGTCCTCAGACTGGCAGCTCCTTCTCTGTCTAGAACAAAAAAAAAAGATATTTTCTGTACTAGGAATTCCATTACTTTGGCATTCATTTTTGTCTGCTAACTGGATCAAAAGCCAAAATATCAACATTTTAGTGGCATTAAACTTTTTCAGGAAAATGTTGGTTTGGAAACAGCAACCTGAAAATCGTTGTCTGTTTTGAGCAAAATAAATACCTAGTTTCAGAGAAATGTCATTTTTTGACAGATTGAAATTTCAAAATGTTGATTCAGAAGCTTTTTAGCCGTTTTGACAATATTCTGTGTTTTGTCATGTAAACTTGTCAAAAGATTTCCATCAGATCTACTGGTTTTCCTGTGTTGTTCATAGCTGTGCAGCCCTCCATGGAAAGCATCATTCAAACCACCAGAACACAAGCTCACGAAAGCCTTCAGAAAAGGTCTGGCTCCTCTGGCAGCTCTGGACAGAGCCACGGTTTTTGGATGTAGACATGCAAATTCCAGATTTGATTGCTTTGCAAGCCATTCGAAGATCAGAAAATAAAAGGAAAATGGAATTTGATGGTAAAAGTAGCAGCTGGAGGTTCCACATTCTGGCTTTGGATTGATTTCTGCATGAGTTGAAGCTTACTGGTTATTTTTGTTTGTGCCTCAACTTCTATCTCTGCTTTAAGTCAGGGCCATTTTCTTCTCCTCCATCTATGGTGAAGATTTCTGTAGATACGGATAATCTCTCACAGTGTATTTATACGGTTGAAGCAACAATATTCCAGACTGCACAGGGAGTAAAAAGGAAGCTCAATCTTAGGATTAAAAACCCCTTTATGACTGTTTTTTTCACATGATTTCCAGATCAGATACATCCACTCACTTCCAAAAATCAATGTTCATCCTCATGTTCCGTTTCCGATCTTTATTTCATTTTACATTTCACATGTTTCTGCTTTTCCTCCTGCAAATCAAGAATAAACCCAAGATATTTTGGGTTTCCCCTCAGTTTCCATCTCCAGACCAAGGTGATTATTGGTTTGTATGACCTGAGGGCTTTTTACTTATCACCTTCATCACCATTGCATTTAATTAGAGGTGCAGAAATGTTAATACCAGGTGGTCTGCCACCAGCTGGTATTTTCTGGGCATTCATCTTTTGCTGATGTGTTTTACCCAAGTCCCCCACTAGATGGTATGAAGGGACTGGAAAGAAAATTCACTCCAAAAATGAAAAGAAAATTCACTCTAAAAAAACCCACCAACCCCCAACCCCCTGAAATATCTGAATAATAGCTGAGGAGCTAAGAATGGCAGAAATAAGGCTATGTATTGGCTCAGTGGAAGTCAAGACACTTACTGGTGCTGCAGCGTTCACCAAAGTTGTACCCTTTTGTAACATAGAGGGTGTTTGATGGACTCCAGGAATGCCCAGCCCCAGAGGGTGATCTCAGTGCAAACGTGAGTTTTAGCCTCGGTTTTAAGTCCCTTGGAAAATGAATCATCTTCTCTTTACATTAAATGCCTTTGACTCAATGAGAAGCCAGGACTCCTGTACATCCGCCTGGCACTGGGAAACATCATTTGCCCACGCCTCTGAGCTCCGCAAGGAAAAGCTTTTCATTCTGCTATCCCTCACAAAAAGAACAAAAGGAGCTTATTTTAATTCCCCATGGAAATGCGTGGGCCATTCATGGCAGGATGCCTTCCTCTTTCCCCTGCATTTCACCTCCAAAGCACATCAGGTCAGTTGAGGGGAGTGCAGAAGTTTCCTCGTTTGATTCATCACTCTGGCAGAGAAGATGAATACTTGGCAAAATTGTCAGCTGCTGGGGACGCGCTACGTCTCTAGGCCACATTAGAAGGCAGCTGTTGAGTACCTAATTGCACAGTTAGCTAATTAAGAAGTTTGTGGAAGAAAGGCAGAATTTGAGTTTAGCTTGTAAGCTAGCAGGCATCAATGCACTGGGAACACCTGGTGCTTTGGTGGGTACCAGATTTCTGCTGAGGGTATGGGAAATTCTCTTTCAGGTCTCTGGAGAAAAGTGGGTGCTCGTTTGTCACAAGGTCTTTAGTCACAGCTGGACAGAACTAAGAGAACAGCTGGAAAACAGATGAGCTCCTTTCCCTAGAAGTCACCCAAAAGAGCTCCTCTTTCTCTGAAGCCCCACATTTAGAGACTGAGAAGTGTCAGTTCTCTCTCCGCTCTGGGAGAGATCTGGTAGAACAAATTTGAACAAAATCTTCAAAGAACAGATGATCAAACAGGTTGGGACATTTGGGGTTTTTTTGCAGAAGCTGCTCCCACCCCGCACCAGTACAACAGAGTTTCCTTGAAAGAAGAGGGGTAGGAGAAGAAAACAATTCTGAACTAATCGCACTGGGGACAGATCCAGAAAAGAGGAAAATAAAAAATAGGTGGTCTGGGGAAACGAGAAAAGGAAAATATTTCCTCTGATTTGCAGTGGAAGGGTGTGGGACTATCTCTCAGCCCTGGTTTCTCTCACTCATTCTTTTTCCCCTTAAAAGAGGAGAAAGTGGGAATACAAGGTGGAGGCAGGGGCAGCTCAAAGGAAAGAAACTGAAGAAAGGAAAAAGAGCAAGACTTTAAAATGAAGTGTTTAATTGTCAAATGCTAAAAGAGCAAAAGGAAATATGAAGTGAGATAATTCCATTTCTTTCCATTGAAAATGTTCCCAGTGCCGGTCTCTGGGGTAGAGATAACATGCTGCTTCACATCTCCTGTGTCAAACACACAGTACATTCCTGTGCTGCATTCAGTACCTGATGATGAGTGCAAATTGCCTGTGAAGACAGTAATTTATAACATCTACCAAGGGCTTTGGCCATCTGGTGATTAAGCTGGTCTATAGCCTGCAGCTCATTCAGGACTCCTGGCCAGACACCTAGCTGGCTGTTGCGCTGGAAAATACCCCAGTCTATTCCTGCTGCAGGCAGACTGTGTCCCACTTACCAGGCAAAAGCCAATGTGATGATCACCTTCATAGCCTCCACTCTGGCTTGGGAGGAAGGCCACATATCCTGAGACACAGCACAGAGGCACCATCTCCCCTTCCTCCTCCTCTGCCAGGAACCCTGCGCAGCTCCTCGGCTCTGCAAGCATGCTGGGATGGGCATCCGCAGGAGGCAAAAAGGCACTGTGCTCTTACGTCTCCCAGGAAAACTCATCTTGCACAAAGATTCCCATTGCACTGAAAGAGCCTTTCGCTCCCTCAAGCCCTCCTCATCCTCCCCAGAAATCCTCCTTCTGGAGGCTCTTGCAAAGCACCTTTTTACTATTTAGAAAGGAAAGTGCCTTGGGAAGCTGGACTCTTTCATAGTATCGTGCAACAACCATGAGGGAGTCTGGGAGCAGAGTCAGTGCCTGACTGAGCACTAATCTCGGGCACAGTACCCCAGACTAACCCGTGGGGCCATCAGTCCCCTTTCTCGGTAGCGTTAGAGAGAGCTTCGAGGCCAGAAATGTCAGGCACTCACTGGAGAAGCTCTCTCTTTTCACACAAAGCTGGTTTGTATTTGTGACACTTCACCATGTTGGCTTGGCTACCATGTCTCTAATGAGGTCTGGACAATAAGAGCTACTTTCAGGCAAATCTCTTGGCTGGGAAAATGTTCTGACTCATGGAGATTAGACACCCCAGCAAAATTTGTCATGCTTTTCCCTTGGAACCTGTTAGATGGTCTAAAGAAAGGTTTCCCAGAGTCCTGCTGTTGGATCCACAGATGAACCATGGAGGAGTTACTATGGCCATTAATTTTGGAGAAGTTAAAAAGTCCTAAGGTGAAGGTTGTGATTTCAGCTGCTTTGTGCTGCCTGGATGATTCAGACCGAAGGACAGCCACAGCCAGATTAACAGAACTCAAGAATATACTGTCAGGACTTTCCCATGCCTCAGCATTTTTTCTGAGATCTGGGCATCCTACAGTCTCGTCCTACAGGACTGGTAGAGGAGAAAATCAAGTCATCTCTGCAACTCCCCCTCATCTTCACCAAGCCTCCCAAACCATGTTCCAATGAGCTAAGCTTGAGTTTCCGTGTTTAGAAAGCAATCTGAGAGACATCGTTTTAATTAAGAAGGAGCTTCTGTGATGGACAGGCATGGCACAGAGGTAAATGGCTGTGAAAAGAGATCGCTGCGTGTGTGACAGCGTGTAAAACAGACATACACAGAAATTTTACACTTCAGCAGCAAACCAGCAAGGTGGCAAAAAACCCCTATCTCCAAACCCACCACACCTCTAAACATACAAACATATGTTATTAGTTTCTTCATAATCTATAAGAGAGAGCTAGCCTGTCTCTTTGCTCTGTAAGCATCCATATTAGTTACAGAAGATTAGTGCCTTAACCTGAAAAGGTAAGGAAAGGAGGGAACACGAAAGACAGACGGAGTCTGCAGGAGTGTGTGCGTACATGGGTGTTAGTGTGTATGTGTACGTCAAACAGACAGTGGATCTTACTCTGGGTGAGAGTGTATGTGTATGAAAAAAGGCTTTCTAGTGTAATTTAAATCTGGAGCTATCCTTAGTACTGTGACAGGGATGAGCATTCAAGATTTTAAGCGCAGCTCTCCAGCTGAGCTGCGTGGTGCTTGGGATCTGTTTATTTAGACTCAGGCATTCTTACAGCTCTGATTCACACCAGCCCCAAAAGCTCCTTCTTACACCCTATTCCCACGACAGAGGCTCCTGCCACAGGCACAGCCCTCTCCTTGGTGAGGATGCACAGAGAACCCATCCAGGTTAAAACTAACCCAGTGAAAAAAGAAACGATTGATTAAACTGAATCTCTTCCCGGGTTCGCCACCGATCCGGTGGTGCTGGCAGAGGAGGGGCTGTGGCAGCGGGAATGGACAGGCAGGTGGGGACTTGATTCTTCTCTTCGGCATCGGCATGTGGCTTTGTGCTGTCACTCAAGGATGCACAGAGTGTGCTTTTGCTAGCAGAGCTGGGTGGTGGCCCTGGTATGGCAAAAATATACGCATACATATATGTTTGTATGTAAATTTTGGGTCGGAAGGGGAGGAGAGAGAGGCAGTAGGATCTGTTTGGCTGTTGCTGGTGTGGAAATGCAGGCTTAGAGTCTCCCTGATGTTTAACAATGTCTCCTGTTTTCCCCATTCTGTGCATAGGGCACATCCAGTACACTCGCGGTGTGATACTACTGCATCCCAAAAAGTGTTTCGGCCTTCCTTGTCATCCAGAGGAAGGAATGCTGTTAGGTTCAGTGGCATTTTCCAAACAGCTCAAGGGAATTATTGCCCCCCTGCTAAAACGTCAGGATCAAGTCTCTCTAGCCGTGCTGTAAGCAACAAGGAAGCCACACAGCAGGGTGGCACCTTTTGTTCCTGCAGGGCCAAAGTTCTCAACAGATGTAGAATTCAGAACTGGAGGGAATTTGCTCAGGGAAAGATGCCTACTCACTTGGGCTCTCCGCTTCTCTCTGCCTAAGTCCTTTATTCCCAGTAAAATAAAGTGATTGTTTTACCTAGTCACAGAAGAGCCTTATCTCCAGAAAACCAGTGAAATACATCACCTTGTTTTTGCTGCAAGAGAAGAGGCAGCTCTTGTCCCCAGGGCTGCCAGCAACATCAATCGCCAAGAAGATGCTTAGTGGAAAAAAAATCTAATAAAAAGGATTTTTTTTTTTTCAAGGATTCAGTGCAGGACAGAGAACTGTACTGTATCAATTTTCCTCTATCTGGTGGCTTTTCTGTCTGTCTGGGGTGCTCTCTCTTTGATCCTTTGTGCAAGCTTATTATGAAATGAAAACTTAGAAGAGTAAGCTGGCACCATTTCTCTTGGTACCGTGCACAGGGAGGTCACAGAGCCAGGATTAGACACATTCCCTGGAGAAGCAGGCGGAGTTTAAATAAAGTTTTTTTATGGCCCTTGACATTCCTTTAGCTTTGAGGCACTGATGTAGTTCTCTTAAAAAAAAGAAAAGGAAGAAAAAAAGAAGGGAATGAAAAATCTATCTCTGCCTGAGACACCCAGTGCCTCTGTGCATGTGAAAATGAATTCCCATTCAGCTGGCTTAAACATAAAATAAAATGCTACAGGGCCATATTTTCAGATTTGGAAGACTGACATCAAATAAAAAAATAAAATCTATACCTGGACAACTAATGACATATCTACTTAAATATGGATTTTGATCCCTACCTTCTTCCCTTCTCTCTTCTCTTCCTCCCCAAAATTAATGGAAATTTTGCAATAATTTTTCCATGATTCACTGTTGTCACATTGTCCTCACCGGTGGCAGCAGTACTCACCTTGATGTTGCTTTGACTACGAACAGATAAAGTAGCTAACAAGAGTCCCAAAACTTGCAAGGACCAACTTAAACTTTCAAAGTGTCCTTGATTCATGTTAGAAAAGAAATCAACAGACACATTTTTAATATTTATTTTCTCCAGATAAAAGGTATTATTTGCACTAAGTTTTTATTAGATTTCACTGAGCTTAAATTTCATAAAAGAAGTTTAGATCACAGTTGCCAGTTATGATTTTATTATTGTTATCAATCTTATAACATGGAATGGTTGGTTTGTTTGTTTTAAAGTCCGTATCTTTTAATTCCAGGATTCAGAGAGACTCTCCCCTTCCATACATTTCTAAATGCTCGTGAAGAAATTGTTGACAAGATGAAATATATAGCCTCCAAATGGCCAGAAGACAGATTCCAAGTGAAGGGAGCCTAAAACGTAGTATTAAAAATCCCCTAAGCCCTCATGATTTTTCAGGCAGTTTCCCGATTGCTGGACAGGGGCTGGGGACCTGGCGTATGATTCTGTGGGTTTATGCTTGACACTCCTGGTTCTTAAACAGAGCCAACCACAACTATTTCTAACATAATCTAGTCTGTGTCTCTAGGTACTTATCTCTTATTTACTTCCAAAATATCCGAGTGTGTATTTGCTCCTCAGGATCTGGTTACCAAGTGGTAATTGCCCTTTAGAGTCTGAGGAACTTGTTTTCTAGCTGTATCCTCCTCCAGTTTTAAATCCCCAGCTGGGGAAGGAGCTGAAATCAATGAGAAACAATTTGTTGTTCCTGCAGCGAAGCTCTGACAAGTCATATGCTTGGGCAGATGCCTGGTGCCAGCTCTGGTAAGTCTGTATTTGAAGCCTGCAGAAGAAATTACATTGTCTGTCATTGTCAGCATTATCAAGAGCAGACACAAAACAAAACACATTTGAGGATGTTAGATAGATAATTCTTTGGAGCAGGGCAGCAGGTAGATAAACCTGGATCCTAGAGCAGAAGAGCCAACATTATACATCATTACTGACATTAACATTACCTTATCTTTACGGTGTTAGACCTACAAAGGAGTCATCGTCTCTAGGGTCCTGGGTACAAAATCTGAAGGATTGATTAGAATGGCGGGAAAAAAAAGTGATATCCAAACAGAAACTGCTGCACGAGCCTGAGGAATGGCCTGTGGGAACGAGTGGAGTGAAATTTGTGTGCAGATATGTTTGCATGACATCTACAGTAGAAGCAGAGTTGTGTGGCCTGGAAACCTGCGTGGGTCCCGTCACACACCAGAGCCTGGATCTCTTGGTCATAAGCTGAATTCACAGGCAAGGATGTATACCCCTTTTCAAGCCTGGGCTTCTCCTTGCACAGGGGTTAATGTAATCCTTCAGAATGGCCAAGGCATTCAAACCCACCTAAAATAGCTCAGGCAGCGTTCAGTGAGAAGAGGCCAGGCAGGGTAATGGCAGAAGGAGGCACATCGGGGCTTGATATAGTGACTGTTTCGGTAAGCAAAGAAACTGGGAGACAAAGGTGTTGTGATTCGTCTCACCACACTTCTGCTTTCTGCAGTGTAAGTGTCCACGCCAAAGTCTAGATTCCCTTCACAACCACTGGAGAGCAGAGACGACGAGCCACAGGTTGCTCAGCCACAACTACACAGCGAAATTTGGTGAGGTGAGCCATGCCTGCAAGGTGCTGGCTGCTCTGACTCCATCTCCAGTGACAGGAGTGGGCATGTGTGTGTTTTAAATCCCATGGCAAGGCATCGAGAACTCTTCACTGATGGAAATGAGATGTAAAGTGACACGAAGTCTACAAAAAGTGAATAAACCCAAACTTTGACAAGCATATTCTACAAGTGTCTTCACCCAGTGCTATCTGGGCTCATCCAGGCAGGGCTGAAGTCTGTCCTGCTGGTCTTGGTACCCAAGTCTGTTAAAGATAGTCAGGATGTGTTTACTGTGGCTTCAGTTCTGCATGCTGGGTGAAACGCAGAATTGGAAGGGAAATTAGAGTTTTCGATAGCTGTTTAACCTCTTGAAAAGTGAGATTCACTTGGCAAATATTGGTGTTTGTATGTAGTGCAGATGAAAACCTGGAAACTGCGCTGAGCCTGGGCTGTAAAGCCTGGTGGGAGCATGCAGATACTCCTTCTAGCCTTCTGACTTCAGGTATTCGTGAATAGCAATGGCAGGGCATGGGCGGGTGGGTGGGTGGGTGGATGGATGGATGGATGGCTCCACAGGGACCAGGAATCAGTGAGGCACAAGCAGAGTTGTTGATGGGACACTGGACAGCTACATCTGTAATGAAGACAGCGACTTTGTAAAAAAAGGTAAGGGTGGTAGCTGATCTCCCCCGCCTCAACCTCTACTCCTGCTGCTCTTAATGTCAGTTATGCTTTCAGAGTAGATGAGCCTGTTATTAGCACTTTGAGAAAAAAACCAAAATATTTTCTCTCCAAAGCTTTGAGTGAACTTACTGAGCTTCATGTACATCCCAGCATGCTTTCTGTGAGGAAAAAAGGCAAGTGTTCATTAGAGCTGGTTGAATAGTCCTGTGACGTAGCTGAGAATATTTGTGTGAATAAAAAGCAATGAGTTTGCTTTTTTTCGGTGCTGGGAGCCCTGTGGCCTGTAAAGATTTGCAACAGTCTCAAGAGAGGGGTTTCATTGAGTGTAAGTTTAGGTGTCTGTCGTGGAGTTCAGTCGGCACCAATTGTCTGGACTTATGTGAAAGCTGAAAGAAATAGGAACATCTTCTTTCTTCTCTTGGGGTTGAAATGTGTGAAGTAAATCATACTTTAGAGCTGCCTGTCTCTTCAGGAGACTATAGAAAATGAGTTCAGAAGGGAACATTTACATTTTTGGACCTCCACACCAATGAATGAGGGATCCCACTTGAACTGGCTGTAAGAAAATACCCTAATCTTGATTTTTTCATAAGTGGTTTGACATTTTTTCCTAAGTTACATGAATAAATATGTAATAGATATCATACATTTTTAACACAGATGGGTTAATATATTGTTGAAACCTGGATGTGCAACCATGGGTCCGCATTTAAATTAAAAGTAAGGAACAATGATGGAAGGTCATTTATCATGATGAAAAATGGAAATGAAACATTTCAGTCCACCTTGCCAAAGCACCATTTCACAAATGAAGTCAAACAATTCTGTGCTGGGATGATTGACCGGCTTGGGCTGTAAACAAAAAGCTTCCAACTTTCATGGCAAAGTGTTTTCCTTTCTCTTAATAGTCTATTTTGAAACATTTTTGTTACTGTTTTACATCTGTCTCCCTCTGTTCTCACTGTGGATAAAAACAAACGTTAGAAGAACAGCCTTCTGGGCAGTCCGACACAGGCAGGTTTTCCTTGGCTCTTGTATTTCTCCCGTGGGCTCTGAGCAAAACGGCCCCAAGACTCTTCTCTTCCAGCAAAGCCCGAGGCGTGACAGCGAGCAGCAGTGGCTGGAGGACAGCCGCCCGCTGGCAGCCCATGATCACAGCCCCTCGGGAGGAGTAACGGCACCGTGCGAGCTATTACACCTCTCACCAATCTCCGTGCCCGTAAGACTCACAAACAGTATTCAACAGCCTTGCTATTACTGTCAATTCTGTTCTCTCCCTCATCATTTCTGGACCACTGAGAGGCTAAAATATTAACCAGGACATTGATGAATTTGAGGCTGAATTCTTTTAATTCGTTCCTGGCCGAGTTCCTACTTGCATCCATAACTCCACTCTAGTTAATTCAGAGAATTTATGGCTTTAGCCCTGTCAGGTGCTTTGAAAAGTCTCTATTGGTTCCTCATTAATGGGACATTTTTCCCCTTTCTGGAGCCTATTACCTAAGCAGGATTTTTTTCAGTAGGGAAAAAAATATATATAAGTACAGCAAAAAGTAAGAGGCCCCACTGCCTTCCTCCAGTCTTTTAGCAGCACCAGCGATGGGACAGCCACAGGAGCCTCCTGCAAAGACAAGGTGACTAAGACAGTGTGACACGCTCCTTCCAGCACCTGGACACGTGGCTGCATGTCACTCAGGGCTAGCAGGGAACATTTTTAGAGTCACCCACACTCCTTCTGAGAGCTTGATCTGGTAATCTGAAAAAGCCTTGTTTCTTTTAATCTCATCTTTCTGCTCTGTTCATCTATCAGTGGTTTTGACCTTGTAGCTCCGTGTCAGAGGGTCACTGTCGCTGGCTTTGGAAGAACCTCCCTTTATCTCTTCTCCGTATTGAATATGACTCTACTTCTTGTTTTATTTTATCACTTAGCATTGATCTATCATCTGTCTATCTATCTGTTTCTTTTGTTCTATCTATCTGTCTGTCTTATTTACACTTACACACTTCACTGCTATAGTATCTGAGCATCTGTCTGTTACAGGCTAAAGTGATAAACTAAACTGCTTTCACAGGCAGAGAAAACAGCACTGCTGGTTGAGCGTGCTTTCAGGCAGGAGTGCTGTAATACCCTTTTGTTTCAGGCTGTGACAAGTTCAGGCTGAAGGGCTGAGCTATAACTGTGGGCAATGCGGGCAGTGGTTTCTCACTTCTTCTTGTGCATATTCTTGCATTCAAATCATGTGATTGCTCTTCTTCCTCTTAAGAGTATTGTATGGTGGTTAAACTCCTTGTGCTGAAGATCCTGAGTACAGGTTTGATTTAGTTTTTGGCGGATGGATCACAGAATCACAGAGTCACCGGGGCTGGCAGGGACCTCTGGAGATCATCTAGTCCAACCCCCTGCCAGAGCAGGGTCACCCAGAGCAGGTTGCACAGGACGGCGTCCAGGCGGGTTTGGAATGTCTCCAGAGTCGGAGACTCCACCACCTCTCTGGGCAGCCTCTTCCAGTGCTCTGCCACCCTCAAAGGAAAGAAGTTCCTCCTCATGCTGAGATGGAACTTCCTATGTTCAAGTTTGTGGCCGTTACCTCTTGTCCTATCACTGGGCATAATTTTACATACATTGTATGTCTGTGTCTTTCTCTACTTAATATACAGCCTTTCAAAGCATGTGGGCTGCCTTCCTGGGTACCGAGTACTGAAAGGAGCAGCCTTGGAGTTAAGGGTTGCAAACCGTGGCTGGGTCCGTGTCCAGCAGCGCAGCACGTAGCCCTCCGTCCAGCTGGGGATGGAGCACAGCTCATCGCTTCCTCTGCTCAGCCACCGACCGGCCCTGAAGTCTCTGCAGGGCTTGAGTGACCTGTAAGTGGGGTGGGACAAAACAGTTTATTTGCCAGATTTCCCATTTAGAAGCAAGGATTTGTTTTGACTCAGTGAAGAATTCATCTCAAATTTGGTATGTATTTCTGACCACTCTAGGAGTGGGTGTAGGATTTCTTTTTGAGAAGCTGAAAATATTCTGTTTTGATGTTTTGCAATGAATTTTGAATTCTCCTGTTGAAAGTGTTTGGTCTAGAAATTTAGCTTTCCATAGTGATTTTGAAAGATTTTAAATAGCTGAAAATTAGATGTTTAATTTAACTCAAGCATTGAGAGGAAGGAGCAAGATTGAGCAGGAGAAAATGTCTCAGGAAATGTTACTTCCTTTAAAAGAAATGACAGCCAAGCAAATACAAATATTGACAACAGCTGCTGAGTTGTCATCCTCATAATCTTGGGCAAGCGGCAGTCCTTTCCTGGGGTGATGCTAGAAATTGCTCAAAGTCCAGCTCTCAGCGTTATGTCTGGGCTCTGACTCACATTTGTGGAGCAAACAATTCAGCTCTGAAATGTTGCACCGTTAGGTGTGCCGCAGCTTGGCCTGGTGGTGTTCACCTAGAGTATTGTCAACAGAAGGAAAGGAACTTGGTTCTTCTTGTTTTACCAGTGAGCAAGAGAGACGTGGACTCACCTGCGGGTACTTTTACTGAGGTGGAAGCATCAAGCACAGAGCTCATGTCTCTGGCAGTGGTCTGCCCTCATTTTTGAGGCTGAAAGTCAAAGCAAATAGTGATGTAATGCAAGTGTGATTTCATTCAAAGGTTTCCTTGTATTCTGAGGAAACAGAGTAAGAAGCGTGGAGCATTTTGTTTGAAGCATGTGGGAGCAGCAGCCAGGTGTGCCATTTATTCAGTTAAAGAATCAAAACAAGTCTCCTACTTTTTCATCTCGGCTTCCCTCCCCTCTTTTAATTTTTTAATCCTCGATGCTTTTTATTGATCCTTTCAATTCTAGAGGAGAATGAAGCGGCATTGGCATCATTTTCCGCTTCCTTCTCCCATGGCCATCAGGACACCTTGCAGAGACGCACACAAAGTGGAAATTGTCCTTCTCCTCCCATCCAAATGGCATCACCTCCAAGTCTGAGCAGGCTGCCTGGCTCCTCAGATGCATTTGTCTTGATTGGAACAGGGAGTTTTACCAACAAATTCAAAACATGAAATCTGCTGCAGAAAATGGTGCTGAGAATCAAGACACTGTAGCAGGGTAGGGCTTCACTGCGGGCTAAGTCACTGGTGGCTCTGATGTCCTGCTCGGGGTGTCACCCGCGCCGGGGGGTGGGCTGCTGTGAGCAGGCTGTGCTGGATTATGCTGCACAAATAGCTGGAGCTCCTTTGACAACGGGAGCTGGTTTTCAAAGAAAACTTGAAACAAAAATGAGCTGGGCCTTGGGCCAACGCTTGCTGTGATAAGCAGCTGCCTCCTCTCTGGGTGGGAAGGTAGACGTACAGCAGCCAGGTCCCCGGGTCTAGTCTCAGAGGACAGCTATTTGGCCAGAATCTCCACTCCAAAAAAAAAAAAGAAAAAAAAGCAAAAAGCAGCATCTCACCTTCCTTGTGGCAACACCGTGCATTGTCGCTAGAACATTTTACTCTTTAATTGTTCCATTTTATTTTCATAGGATACATATTTGTGTTGAGGATTGCTTTTTGGCAGCAAAGGGCAGGAGGAAGAAAAATATCAAAAATGCACATGGGAAGCAGAAACTTTTTGTAAAGGTTTTCTTTAAGCACTTCCAAGCAAATATTTCCAGGCACACTTAAAAAACAGTTGGGCAAAAATAAAACTTCTTTAAAAACAAAAGAGAGAATTTCCTAGTCCCCAAATACATGTCCTTCATGATTTGAATCTAAAGCAGTCCGAAATCACTACTCCAGATAAACAGCTCTAGCGGCGGCTCATTTGCATGTACCACGTACAGAGAACCCCAAGTTCTGTATCGGGGTTTTCCAGCCTCCCCCAAGGTACGTGCCCTGCTCACACTTCTCTTGGCTGAAGCCTCCTGCAGAGGGGGCTGGCGGTTGTCCCCGGTCAGTGAGCGGTGAAATGTGCTTACTGGACTCGCACAGACTGAACTGAGCCAAAAATTCCTTTCACTTGAGCGTACGTGGTCTGTCCCATGGACTCCACTTCCTCACTGGGAAACGGCGAGCCCCGGCAGCACAGTGTGCCGGATGAGACAGCTCTCTGCAGGCGCTGCGGGAGATTGATAGCTGCACGAGTGAGTTAACGCCGTTAAATCTGATGGAGACAAAGAAAGCAACAGAAAGGATAGAAAGACAAATACAAATCAGCTTGTCTGTCAGCCTCCCTCCCAGGCAAGCTGCCTTCCCCCACTGCGGCGCTGGGAAGGAGGTGGGCAAGAACTGTCTGCCAGCAAAAGTTTCTTGAAAGAGATTTCACATTGCTCCTGATTATTGACTGGGTCACCAAAACAAAAAATTATGTTTTGATTTCTGTCAAAACAAAACAGTTCCCTTTATTTTGGCTTTATTTATGCCCCTCCTTCCCTCCTCTTAAATACAGTGGATCGCGTAATGATGTAAAAGAACGGGGAGTTTCATGGATGGACTGATGATCAAATTTTAGTTCATTAAAAAGTTTGGAATTAATGTTCCTGTGATTTGGAGGCAAAAGGGAAGAAATATTTCACTTCCTTCAAAGTGTCTTGTTGAAAAATCAGTCTTTTCCTCCCAGCTGATTCCGATTCTGTAAGTTGGTGGGAGAAATCTCTGTTGGCTGTGCAGCAGGATGGCACTGGACAACGCGAAGCCCATGGCTCTAATGACTGCTTCTGTCAGGGCAAAAATCGACACAGTAGTGACGCACGGTTGGACACGCTCCCCACGTCATTTCACAGTCAAAGCAACTGCTAATATCTGAGTGTAACGTGGGGGTGTACGAGGGTTGTTCGTGTGTTGGAATGTGTGATACGAGCTTCTGTTTCCTTTCTACTTTTAAGCACTCTCAGCGTCTGTGCTCCCTCCCAATTCTGTAATAGGTAACCTGAACTCCGTGCTGGAAATCTTCAAGGGAAATAGCCGTTATGTATCATGATAGCACAAGTTTAAGTGATCATTAAACAGTAGGAGTTAGTATTTGAAATCTATAACCTCACTAACCAGGCCGTTCTGTTTCACCCCAGGTGGAATGCACCCCTGAGAAGAACACGGCCAAAGCATAATTTAAGCTCCACTAAACCCTTGAAAAATAACTCCACCAATTCTGAGCACATCAATTTTTTTTTTTTTACATGGAACATAAAAACCTAACAAATTGTAACAGGGCTCTAACAAATTGTAACAGGGCTCCCATCAGTATCAATTCCCTCTAATATTAAATCCCGTATTGTATAACTCTGCTGGTAGCAAGCTTGAAAATGTATCGTGAACAGAACAAAAATAGAAAAATAAATAAATGCTGAAGTATTAAAATAGGAAGAACACTAAAGTCTTGCTTTCATAGATGACAGGCACTTTGAAAGGAGACCAATAGCATTATCCCTGTTTTAAAGATGAGGAAGAGAAAAGCGTCACGGCTTTCCCAAAGTCACGTGGAAAGCCAGTGGCTGAGCTGAGCGTTGGATGCGCATCCCCTGTCCCAGTCCCCCGGCAGCAGTGCCTGCATGTAGCACGCACGCCGCTTACAAACTCCTGGAGAATTTAACAAACGGGTCAGAAGTGGGGGGCAGGACTCCACATATCTAATTATCAGCGAGAAAGGGAAAAATTATAATCAGAAGCATCTCTCCATTGTCGTCTTCTCTGCAGCCAGGGAGAACTCCCATGATTTAGAAGAGCATTTAATTAGCTGCTTCATCTTGCTTGAAAAGGGAAGCATGGTCTGGGCTATGAATTAATATGTATGAATTTATCAAAGTAATCTGGTTGCCTGGAGGACAGGAGCCAGAGGCATATGTAAATCTCTGAAAACATTGTGACAGACATACAGCCCAAATTTTGGGACTTTGACAATCTCAGGTTGTGAGTATTAGTTGAATACTAGCTGGTATTGAAGAAGTGTGGGAGGCTGTAGATGCTTTGCCAGCTGCCTTCACTCCCTACCTCTGTCTGTAGCCAGTGGAGGAGGCAGCCTCCCTGGCCCTGCTTTAGAGTGGGAGCCTGATTCAGGTGCTCTGAATCTTCATCCGGGGGAGCCAGTCTCTCATGAGTGACTGGAGGAGGCATCAGGGAAAATTAACCCCTTGTATTAGCCGTGGCACACGGTGTGAGCACTCTGCCGTGGTTTCAGAGAGGATCAGTAGCAGCTCTCCGGGAGACCAAGGCGATTGTTTTCTGAGTAGGGGCTTCATTCTTACGTAGCTGTGGCAGGCTGAAGGACCTGAATTTGTCCTAGGCTAGAATTTGTTTCTCTGCATGTGAGCAGTAGAAGGCTCATATGGTCATAGAGCAGTGTCTTTCACTCCTTAATTTCTTTTTTGTTAGGCAAATGTCTGATATTATTTCTATAAGCAGCAGTAGTGCAACCTATGCTTAGAAAGACCAATCTTTAAAGTCACAAAATTGAATTTGGCCCTCTCTCAGGCTAATTTTAGAATCCAATTATGATCAAGAAAAGATCTTGAAAGAAAAATAACAATAAAAATTTGCTCCAGATACCTAGAGAAGATAAAGGCACAAGCAGCAGCTGAAACAGTCTTGGCTTAATTGGGAAAAAAACCTCAGTTTATCTTGATTTGCCTCATGTGAGGACTCAGGGAGAAGAATGGAAAAATACTTGCAAAGAGCAGGAAACTTTATTTCTTCTTCAAGATCTAATAATTCTGACAAGTACATTGAAAACATATCAGAGGAGAAGATCTTACTGTCCCCAGATGGAATAAGAGTGAAATTAGCAAATGGCACATTAACATATTTCTGATTATATTCCAGCCTTCCTGCGAAAGAAAATGTTATAGGGAATTAATAAATTAATTTGTGTAGTTTACAAGATACCTAATTTTTGCTTGGAGTTAAAGGCAATGAAAAGCCTATGCATCTGAGACAGAATCCTTTCAAAAAAGGATGGAGACCTTCACCTTTCTGGTTAGTCTGAGCCTAAGCTTCAGGCTTGTTACTGTATGCTGTTTTCAGAGTCACGTTGTGTGATCTCTGGAGAAAGATTTCACAGGAATTGGGTGAGAAGTGGTTTTCACAGCCTGACAAAGTTACACGTTCTACCCCAAGGAATAGTTAATGCCTTTCACAAAGTGCAGGAAGAACAAAGACAGACAGGCACCCAATCTTCTCATGATTTAGGGCACTCACATGGAAGGTGGCACCTACACCTTGAACTTGCTGCTCTAGACAGTGGACTGCGGAACAGCTTCAGCCCAAGAGTCTGCAAGCGCTGGTAGTCTTTGAGCCAGAGAGCTCCGCAGAGTTGAGAGAGACCCAAGGTTGCTGAAAGCGTAAAAGCAGAAAGACACCAGATGTGCTGTCTGGGTGATTTGCTGGGGTGGGGGATTAACGATTCTTGCACCGTGCTGGAGAGCTCTGTCCCACCACTCTCTCTAAACCTCAAATGATCAGGAGAATGTTAAGAACAGATTAGCACACGTCTGCCAGGGACAATCTCATCCCCGGTGTGAACCCACTGAACTTCTTAATTGTGTGTTCAAGGCTGTGTCTTTTTTTAATCTTAACCAAGAAATCCACATGGAGCTTGAGAAACTTTCTCTTAGAAAAAAAAAAGTCTGTGGAAAAATCAGTTTTGCCATAATGGCTTCTTTAAAAGATCTATTTCAAAAGTGTATCAAAAATACTTAAGGAATTCTGATAGCTACGATGCTTAGCAAATCATTAACATAACAGAAGTAATAGTTGATACCTGCTTCCATAGCTCTGAATTCCACAAATGTTTATGAGTAGTAGCTAGCTTAGGGTCAGCAGAGGTGGTCACCTATATCATTGTGGAAACTTAGGTCACTTTTCCAAAATGTTAAAAGAATATATAATCCTTAATAATCCAAGTAATATGAGTAGCATCCTACTCAAGCGGTACAGAGAAAATCTCACAGCAAAGGGAATTAAAATAGGGGTTTTGCTTGCAAAGGGAATGGAATAGTCTCTGAAATAAATGTTCAAATATCCTCCTTTCGCATTACCGTTGAAGTTTGTCTCTGGGGCAAAAAACCCAAACCAGAACTCCTGCTTCACAGAAAGCCGGGGCGAAAGCGTTGCTGGTGGGCAGCTGCTGGGAAGAGAGACAAGCTGTTCACACTGGCTTAGACCTGGAAGGGAACAATGTACCTAACAAGGTTCAGATGTAGCTTTTGACGCCATTTACTGCCATTGCAGATCAGAGAAGTTGTTCTGATTGATAGTCATTGCTAAAACCACCCAGGTCCACCCAGATCACACTTTTTGCAGCGACTGCTCCTAGCCATACCCAATATTATTATTTTTTCAGGTTTTTGCACTGCTGAACCTCCAGATCGGTGGGATAGAGAACGTGTTATTACATGTGCTGGATTTGATATGTCAGAGAAGAGAACCTTTCTCGTATGCAGCTTGCAGTGTGATACTCTCATTAGCCCTGTTACTGAGAGCCAGCCAAAGTCCTAAGAGAATTAAATCACACATTTCTAAAAGTCAGACTGATTAACCTAGCTGGAACAAACTGACAAGGTAGATGTAGTCAGGGTGCCCTGAAGTTTCTCAATTAGAACTTTGTGCACTGAAAATAAAAATGCATCACAATTATCGCTTTTCAAACTAAGAGATCATTTTTCTCTTTTGTGAGAGAGAAGAGTAAAAAAAAAAAATCTACAGTGTTCTCAAAACAAAGTTCAGGTTTTCCATTCAAAAGAGCTTTTTGCTTTGGCATGTACGTTACATAAGTAGGCAAAAGCTTTTCAAAATGTTCAAAAGTGAAATTAAGCTCTTCAAAATCATTGGTATAAAATACCTAATTCATACCTAAGTAACATTAGTATATTTGGGAGGGATATTTTATAGTTTCCCCTATTAATCTATGAATTCTTCAGTTTTCTTTTCTGTTTTGAAGAAGGATTTTTCTTTTGTTTTTAATCTTGACTTTTTTTCCCCCGGAATTAAAAAAAAAAAAAAAAATCTTAATTTTAAGTTGCACTTAAGTTAAGGACTAGAAGAAATGCTTTAATTTTTGTCTTCATGGTACCGAGCTCAATGCTGGAGTTACTAGCTGCATTCAGAGCCTGAGCGGAGCAGAAGTCCCTGCTATAGGGACCTTAAAAATCTATAAATGTGTGAAACATCAAGGAGTGGGAGTTGGAGTAAGGGAGCCAACAAGGGTTAACTTGTCCTATGGACTTCATATATTAATTTTTTAATTCATTTTATAATTGCTCTGTGTAGTAAATTCACTGAATCATTCTAATTACTTATTGATTGGCTGCTGGTGCATTGGAACATCAAAGTCCCTCTGTCATCGCAGGCTCACTTGCCGATGACAGCATCTGTCTGTAATGGACGGGCTCCTTCTTTGTTCCTTATCTCTGGGCCGTACAGCTGACACCAGCTTGTCAGCTGCTCTGCAGCACATTCTGCCTTAGGTTCTTCCCTCCAGGAGTAAGGCGGTAGCTCCCAACAAAATTATTAGTATTTCTCTATCTGCTTGTTTAGGTTTTCTAGTGCCGAAGGGGCTCATTCAGTGGATGCAACCTGGGATAGTCCTGCTTCGTGTAAAGCCTTGCTTTATTAGTTGCATGTTTAAATCAAACTTCAAGACTAAACTGGGAGTTTAGTCTTGCTCTGACCTTGATGTGGGCGTAAGGGTCTGACTTCCCATTCAGTGCTGCTTCAGTCCCTCTTTTGACTGTCCTCCACCCAGGCAGTCTGTGCCCTAAGGATGTAAAAGGCAGGTTCCGCTTGAGGAACCAGTAACTGTGGGATGTGGGACTCTGACTGGTTGCTAGCTTAGACCTGAGAAGGTGGCAACCCCCTGCTTCCCCTTCTCCTCTGCGGAGATGCCTGAGCTGCTTGTCAGTTGTGTCCTGAGCGGGTGTAGCGTAAAGCACGCTGGTTTATGGTGAATTACCACGGCCTGTGCAGTGCCTCCGTTCAGCAGCTGAGTGACAGGCAGCCGGGAGCAGTGACCCCACAGCCGTCCTAGCCTCAGCAGTCAGGTCCCCATCCTTTCCGGGTCAGTCTCAGAGGAAATCCGGGACATCTCTGCCCTGGCCTACAACTCCCCTGCAAAGGGCACTCTGTGACCCCCTGTGGCAGCTACACCAAAGCTGGGTACGAATCAAAATGAGCGTTTCCAGGGCCTGTTTCTTTTGTTAGAAATCTTGAATTATTTGTACTATGTTAATAAAGTTCATCTAGGTCACCTAAACTGTCTCTCAGTTGTTTAATAAATTACTCACTGAGGGGCTGAATTGAACAAAGGTACCAGTTTATTCAAATGTGCTGGTGACTGACTGATAGCCACGCCAGAAAAAATTCTATGCAATAGGAGACAAGTGGTCAGGAGGACATGAGAGAGCTGGGGGTGTCTGTGGGGTAGGATGGTGGGGACTCTGGAGAACAGGGCAGAGAGAGGGCAGGAGTGTCTGCAGAAGGATACAGAGGGGTCGGTCGGCATGACAGCCTAGCTCATGAGATGAGCCCTTGAGTAGAGTGAGCACACTGGGAATGTCTCTGGATATTCACTGAGTTGGGCTTTGTCAGAACAGGAGGAAGCGACCCTGCCTTCCCTGCTAGGAAAGGAAAAGTCACTGCTGGGGTCGTGGTTGAGGCTTCAAGTGCTTCCCCATCTGGACATGCCTCCCTCCAGCAATAGCGTCTCTGGCTTTCTCGGCATGGTTCAGCTACTGGACCTAGGTGTGTTGTACATCCCGCCCTTCCAGCTAGTGCCAGCTCGGGTGTGAGAAGGGAAGACGCAGCTCATCCCAGTCCTGCTTGTGCAGGTTTTCTCCCACTCTCGCTCTTTGGCTGAGATGTGCCGCATGTGCCTGCAGCATCCCTGGCTCTTCCCTCTAGGATGGTGCAAAGACTTGCCCAATGAAGAAAAGAGGGGCAGGTTTTGATAAATGAAGTCTTTTCTGTCTGAGACAGAGTCCAGTCCTTCAGAAATCTGTTTGGGTGACGGAGGAGAGGAGGAGAGAGGTAGCAAGACTGAGTCAGCATTGCGATAGGACAGCAAAGCATCTGCTGATTAGGGCATTCCCTTAGGAGACTAAAAATCCAGGTTTAAAGCCATTTTGTGTCTGAATCAGATATCCTGCATATAAGATTTCTCAAAAATTGTTACAAATTCTGGAACGTTCCTGAAATGCTTCTCTTAGTACTCCTACATGTAAATGATCTGGAGCTGCAGGTTTTAAAATGTTTGACTTGAATAGCTGTTGTTTAACATCCTCCTTAATTATATTGAATTCTTTCTGTGCAATCAAACATTGCTTAGGGCCATTGGAAAGTGAAGTATTTCATTATCTTTGTAGGATATGAATACATCATCCAAATACTTTCCAAATACAGAACTGAAATATTTATTGACTACGTCTGCTTGTTCTGTGTTGCAAGGCTAATTTTCCATCCTGTCTAGTACTGGATCTATTGGAACTGATTCAGTCTGAAATGCTCAAGTCACAGAATCACAGAATCATCTAGGTTGGAAGGGACCTTTAAGATCGAGTCCAACCATCAGTGTGCTCTCAGCAGCAAAACAAATGTGTTTGCTTTTTGTGCCATGCACTTTCTTCCCGAGGAAGAAGATCAGGGTGGGAAAACCCAAGGATTCCCCTTATTGACATTTTTAATCATTTTGCTGTAAATCCCAAACTCTAAATTATTTTGTTTTCTTAGAGGAGGTCTAGAGGGATAAAAGAAAAAAAAAAAAAGCTGAAGCAGTTTTTATGACAAAAAATGAATAAACAAAAATCATAGGCTTGAGGGTGAGAAAGACTCTCGGATTGTCTCTTAAGGAGAAAACAGCTCCACACGCACCACTCCTGGCAGTGCTTCTCTAGCTCCTTCCTAGGTGGGGATCGCACCGTGTGTTTGTGGAAAGCATGCAGTTTCTGGGGAAAGAAAGAAAAACACCCTCAATTTTTTCTAAAAAGAATTTTCTGATGGAGAGGAAATGTTTAAAGGGAAACATTTAACCCAGCCTTGACAAGAAGTTTTCTCTTGTAAATAGACACAAAGGATACCCCTTTGAATAGGATACTCCAAGAATCACTCTGGCATTTTTCTTCTAATGCCGTTCTGCAGACACTGAGCGCACGTCACTCCCGTCTAACTGAGGGGAGAAGGAAGGAGAGGAGAGTTGCTTCCGAGGGCAGACTTTGGCTGTTCATATGAGAGGGTTTTAAGGAACAAGTGAGGCACTCGGCTATGCCGGTGGGAGCCATCTCTGTGTACATGTGCTTGCTTCTGTTCTGCAAGGGCTTTAGCTGCCGTTTGCCTGCAAAACAAGAACTATTCTCACACTTCCTGCTCTGAGAATCACAAACTGCTTTGTAATGACTTTGCCTCCTTTAACAGTTGATTTTTCCACTCATTGCTTCAGCTTGGCCCCTGTCCTTCTCTTCAGTATAAAAAGAAGAAAACCAAACACTTCTGTATTTGTTCATAGTGTCTCTTTGACACTCATTTCACAAGAGCCTGGGAGCTGTCAGAGCCACAACGCACAACGTCAAATTAACATTTATTTTTTTCTGAAATGGTAATTATACCCTTTTGTACTGTGCTGAGCTTGTGTTTTTTGAAGTGTAAATGTGGGAGTTACATCAAAGTTGCATTTCTGAGACATCGGTATGGGGGCATTTGTCCAAGTGCTCAGCGGGAAGACTTTTGCAGTCCTGGTGGACAGCAATGGAACATGAAGCAGCATCTGTCCTTGCGGCAAAGAAGGCCAATGGCCTCCTGGGCTGCATTACGAAGAGTGTTGCCAGTGGGTCAAAGGAGGTAATCCTTTCCGTCTTGTCCGCACTGGTGAGACTCATCTGGAGAGCTGCATCCAGTTCTGGCCTCCCTAGTGCAAGAGAGACACGGGCATACTGGACGGAGTCCAGCAAAGGGCTGCAAAGATGTTTAAGGGACTGGAGCGTCTGACATAGGAGGAGGGGCTGAGCGCTGGGATTGTTCAGTGTGGAGAAGAGATGGCTCAGGGGATCTGTCAATGGGTGTAAATGCTCAATGGGAGGCAGTAAAGAAGACAGAGCCAGATGGTTCTCAGGAGTGCCCAGTGAAAGAAGAGACAATGAGCAGAAGTTAAAACACAAGAAATTCCATTTAAACATAAGAAAACCCTTTTCTGTTGTGAGGGTGGCTGAACGCTGGGCCAGGCTGTCCGTACGGGTTGTGGTGTCTCCATCCTTGGTGATATTCAGAAGCTGGCTGGACACGTCTCTGAGCAACCAGCTGTACTTGACCCTGCTTTGAGCAGGTGGGTGCAACTAGAGGATACCCAGAGGTATGCTACAGGTGTTGCATTAAGAGAGTAAGAAAGTGATGGGACAAACACAGGTGTTTGAATGGACAGAGATTTATTTTAGCAGCCTGCATCAGAATTTGCATCTCTGCTCTGGTGGAGGTCGTGCTCTCAGCAGGGGAGCTGCACGAGCAGCCAGCGTCCGGCAGCTGTGGACATTTTGAACATCAAACTCTCTTCTCTAAATGCTGCCTGATTATTTAATAGCTTTTTACTTTAGTTAATTGTTTCAGTAAGGATTTTTTTAAAGCTTTTTTATAAGAGGGAGTGGAGTCCAGAATTAGAAGCAGTACTTAGCTGATAACGGTGATTGCTCCAAACCGCTGGCTGGAAGAGCTAGTGCAGAGTTAAAAGGCGGTCTTGTCTGCACCAGGCCATCCCAGTCCACTCCATTTCTCTGGGCACTTTCCCTCCTACCATCCTGACTTATCTCACCAATAGCTTAATTAATTCAGCTTTTCCACTGCCAACTTGGGAACATGGAGCTTCTGTCCCTCTTGTCACCAACTCTCTGGGCTTTGATTACGCTTCAGGTCACACTCCCTTCTCATCCAGGCCACAGGCCTGTTAATTAATGTACGGCATTATTCATACCCAGCATAAGCCAGTAGCAGCTCTGGGCATGGAACCACCCTTGTAAGGAGCACTCGAGCTCAAACGCGAAGCCTGCCTGTACCAGGCTGCAGAAAGACTAAAAGAAGATTTTGGAGGTATCTCACTGTCTTTACAGACTGTGCTGTCAAAGGCTGGTGTAACTCCGGTGACTCCAGTGACCTGCACTGGATTTACACTGGGATAACTCCAGCTTGCGCTCAGTGTGTTCAGCCCATGCAAAAGCCGGGAGGCCGACTAGGGCCTGAGGTGAGGATTTGCATCTGTTTGATTTGTGCACAGCTTATGTGTCATGCGCTCACCTGGCTGTTGAGTGCTGTGTCCGTTGCCATCAGGGTTGTGACAGCAGAGCTCGGCCACCTTTAGCAAGACACCTTCCACCTGCAAGGCTTGGTGTAGGACTATTGTCCTGCATAGGCAGCCACAGCTCTGAATTTCATGTCCTTTTAAAAATGACTCAGAGTGTCCTCTGGGCCACCGCAGGGTGTGGCTCTTGGCCCAGAGTGAGCGTGTTTAGAAATCAAACATTTAAGCTCGGGTTCAATAGAAACGGGATGATATGGCACAGTGCCTGCAGGGGCAGCGGGGTGCGTGCAGGGGCGCGCGTGCTTTCACTCAGTCTCTGGTCTTATTAACACATGAACACTGGCTGGAAATTTATCATCCATTCACGGAGAAGGTGCTAGAAGACACCTGATAAGGTAGAACAGACAAAGCCATTAGCCTGAAGAAACAGATTGATGTTCTCTTCCTGCTAAAGCCTATCAGAGCAGATGACAAGAGACACAGACATCTCCTGGGTGCAGTCTCTCATCAGGCAGAAGGGAGACATCACTGCACAGCACTAGACTGGTTATTTCAGTCGCAACAGGCTTGAAGTAGAGCATCTCCGCCTATCTCCAGTCCGTGGAAGGCCTCCATCAATTTAATCTCTTTAATGCTGGTAACTCACAACAACTCTGTGAAGCTGAACGGTGCTGTCAGTCCCACATCACAGCAGGCAAATGAAGTGCCTGCGTACCTTCACACACCTTTTCTCCTCGCTCTGGCTGAACGTACAAGCTCACAATACGATAGAGGGAGAGATGCACCATGGCATAGAGCAGAGCCCGCAGCTGCAACGGGAGAGGTGGGAAAATCCCTAATGTGCCACTTTGTGATGGGGAGCTCCACCCTACGGGAAGTCTATTGCAGGGCAGGAAGCTGAAGATCGAGGTGATGTCCTTAACGGAGGGTCAGTTCTTGCCCATGCCAATGTGCCTGTATCCTGGCGACCACCTGCCTAAGGAAGGCTGCGCTCTAGAGGGGGATATCATGTACCGGGCAGGGGGTCAGTGCCACCCCCCTCCCAGTGGCCATCCTGTGAAGGAAGCACCACGCTGCAGCACCGTGCTTCCTCTGTTAGTCCAGTCAGTCTGACCTGTTGCCAAAGATGAGATATTTTAAAAAGATTGGGAAGATAAGGAAGGGGATCATTCTTTCAGCAGCCGGCAAAGCCATCTGTCCTCACATAAGCTGTAGAGATACACATTTTTTCCCACTTCTTTCTCCTCTACATCTGGCATTTCCAAACCAAGGGCATGATACATCCTTCCTTTGGACCTTGAAGGGCAGATGATCACCTGGCTTTCAGGTAGCTGTCTCCTTACGTCAGCTGAGTATCTGCCTTGTGGGCATCACATAAGTCCATCCCTTTGTAACGTGTCTGCAAAGCGAGTAACAGACATTTCTCTTTCAGGCTCTCTGCATCAGTGTAAATGTTACTGTACAAATGTATCCAAGAACCTCATCTACCAGTTTAGAGTTCCTCATGAAATTTATGAGCTGTTGGGCTTCCACACACATATGGTACTGCCATAGCTCCTAATTATCAGTAACACCCTGTAATGAAGGCCTGCTTGACTCTGGAGAGGGGGAAAGAGGGTTCTGTAGCTTTTGGGTCCATCCACACTTATTTAGCTACAAACTTGAGGTCTCTTGGTTAGCCCAAGACATGTAAACTTCCCCTTTCAACCTGCAGTAAATCAGGATGTATCTGTTCAGGAGTTTCACCACCTCTTTGCCCACCTATCCCACTGGCTTTTTAGGGAAGGGGTTCAGGCAATGCCCTAATACGCCTTCACTGTTACAAGTCTTCTTGTGATGCTAAAGTGGCTGTCCATTTTCCTCTGTCATTCCAAGTGGGCACAAAAAAGTCCTTACAGAATAAAGGTGTTTATTCATTCTTGAAGTCTCTGGTGATACAAACATTCCAGAGGGCTGAGAGGGATCCTCTTCCTTGCAGCTTTCTCCATACAGACTACCTGAGGGAATCTGTTCTCTTCAACTTTTGGTGATCAATGCAAGAGTAGATCAAGATGCCTTTGGGAGTTGTAAGAAACTAGCATGATGCAGAGATAAAGTATTGTAAAATACTTTGCCCAAGGCTGAAAGGAAACACATCTATTGCGGGTTTAGAATGCTGATCAAATGTGGTCTGTTTAATTGCACTTCTGACCCATCCTGTCCTCTCTCTTTCTCTCTGTTGAACCATGGTTATGGCTTCCCTGGCTCACTGTGTCTCAGCCTGTCGTGTCACACCAAGCCCATGATGTGACACAGGGGAATAGGGGGTGACAGGGCAGGAACAGCCTGATGGGATGTGAGGCTGGAAACAGAGGTGAAGTGAGTTATTTTAGGATGGGATGCCAGCAATTGACAGATGATATAAAACAGACCTGACAGATGAAAGGGGCAAGATGCTGTTTTCAGCCTTGGCAGAGGCACTTATTGACCTTTAAAGATGGTTTGGCACATCCCTCACTGCTGAGTCACAGCAACCCAGCAGTGAATGGGTTGATCTCGCTGCCTGCGGAGGAAGGATGCTGCCATGGTTAAGGCACGGTATGCTGGAGAAATAGTTCAAAACTTGACTGTTGCATTGGCCTGCAATAGGCCAAGGAGCAAGTTGCTCCAAGCTGGAGTCACCTTAGGTCTAGATGCCGAGCAGATGTCTAAGACAATAATTTCAGCTCCTCTCTAGTCAAGACAGACAAGCGTACCGGAGGGGTGGTACAGCCCCGCACCAGACAGACATCTGAGACACCTGGAGATGAACTGCCGCCTGGTGCTCCCACATCTCTGTGTATAGGCTTAGAAGTGTGTGTGTGTGGTGGAGGACGGGTGACTTGCGTAGATGCAGACGTTTAACAGTTAGGTGTCTAATGTTAAGTGAGGTGAATCCCACCCTTTGTGTCTCTGAATGTCATCTCCAAAAAGGCATGAATAAACTCTCTTGTCTCAATTTATCATGAAAACTCTTTAAAACCTGCATGTCTGGTGTGATGTTTATCTGGAAGCATGGTCTGAGCCATGGCTTTCAGGTGAGTTTTTTACTTCAAGGTGGAACTTTGAGGCTCTGAGGGTTTGGAGTAAATCCCCACTATCCTGCCCTGTCTCTGTACCATCCTCCCCAGTGTCAAACACAGCATTTTGAGACCCATAGAATCAGCTCTTCTCCCACTTTAAGGAGGAGAAATTTCCTTGCAGTCAGTGCAAACCGTAAATGGTGAAGCAGGGATTGCATTTAACTCAAGAAGCTCTTGGAAATATCCAGTGCCTAAGTGAAATCAGAGAAAACTTGAATAAAGCAAAGGCATAGAGGGCCTCTATGACTGATGCTTTGACTAAGGTTTTTTTCTAACACAAGTGACTCAGAACCATGGAGGTTTGCTGGGAGACTTAGAAAATCTATTTGCCTTCTGGCATGAAACAATTCCTTTGACTGTTAGTTGTATTTTCTCTGAAATTATAGCCATAATACAACTTCTGCAGATGCTGTTGGGACGATACATAATACTCCAGTCTGCCCTGGGGTAAAAAGGATTTTCCGCCGATTGTCAGAGCGTCTGCTCTTTATGATATTATTCCTGCTACCCATAGCAGGTTTGTATCGACACATTTCATTTCAGTTGCTGTGATAAAAAAACCAAATTAACCATGACGAATCCCCCTTTGCCAGGGTCATATTAGCCAGGGCAGATGGTCCTATCAAATCAGCTTTGGATACCAAATTCTTCTGCCCCGCCCCAGAGTGGTAACGAAAGGTGAAAGAATCCAGAAATGTTTTTAAGGGATAACTTTCTTTACCTATTCGGTCTGAATTCGGTCCTCTTTTGAACTAAGTCATCATTGGAAATTTAGGTAATTTTCAGAGTTTACTTCCCACTGCTTGTTCAGAAATTACTTTTTGCAAAGTGAGGGCCCAAGGTATTTCCCAAATGGAAAACTTTGTGCTTACTCTTAGAGAGGGAAGCTCCGTGCATCTTTCCCATGCCAATCCGTGGGAGAGCTCTGTGCCCAGTCCATATATTGCTATTGCTTGTCAAATCCAAATCTGCAGCATGAACAGTCCATCTCCAGCACCTTCCCAGAAAAGTAGTACCACTTTAATTTAGCAGCGTGCCAGAGGAAACTTTTAGGTGTGACAAGGCAGGATTTGGGGATTTTTTACACGCTGTGAAAAGGGAAGAGAGCATCTGCCTCCTGAAGGCTGCCTGGCATCCTATTTGTAATAGACCTCAGGAGATAACATCCTTCTCGGTAAGTGCCTCCCAGAGCTCGTTCTCAATAAAGCTGTAGTGAATCCTTCCCAAGGGCACGTTCATGCACAGTCTCGTGTCTCCCCATGGTACGATCTTGTGAGCATGTTGCAGTTTAAAGAGGGAAGAAGACCCGCAGGTTAAAGAAAGAGCCATACAGCAGCTCTCTGCTTAGGGGGCATGACGACAGGAGAGGATGATGTTCCAGCAGAGTGAAAAGCCACCACGTTTCATTGCTGCTCCGTGGCGGGGGTGGTTTTTATCCTGTGTTGAGCAGCTGTGCCCGTAGCCATGTGAACTTGAAAGCACTGGCTCCAAACTGAAGAGTGGTTTTTCAGCTGCAGCCGAGGACTACTGAGTTATTAACCTCCGGGCTCCCAGCCTGTTTGCTGGCAGGTTACCAAAGCGTTGTAAAGGGTGAGGATGCTGCTTTTCCTCTCATGTTCGGAGAACTTCAGGTGAGAAAGTCTGCACAGTGTGCTGCAAAGATGGACATGCCACCCCTGAATGAAGAGCAGAAAGAAATTGGTTTGGAGGTGTACGCTAAAGCCTTGTGGTGCAGCTTTTACGTTGAAGCCTGAGATCTGGCTGTTACAACAACAAAGCAGGGAAGATCCCTGCAGACTTCTTGCCTGCTGACTCTTACTCAAACATTATCCACAGTAGTCCAAATGCAGTTTATTGGATATATATTGTTCCCGTGCTTCTGGTTTTACTAGGAGATATTACTGTGTTTTCTCTTTGAAAGATGACTAAGAAACATTTATGCCGCTCTCTTGGGGTTCCACATGGGACGTACCGAGGCTCACATGTAGTTAATATGTTTTCTAAAAAGGCAAAACTTCTCTTGGGCTTCAGCAAGCATTTGAAAAGAGTTAGAGGAGGATTGGGAGTATAATATTAGCTATGTGATCGCTTTGTTATATTGCTGCTGGAGGAGGCAAGACTCTTCTTGTCACGTGTGAGATGGAAAAGAAAATACTGTAATGATACCTCTTAGCCGAGAGAAATCCCTGCTCTGGCTACGCTATAGAGACCCAGGGCCAGAGAGTAAAGGCACGGCAGTGCGTCCAGGCTCTGAGATCTCTATCATTTTAATCCTCCTGTAGTGTTGGAGGTATATAATCACTACGGCATGTTCCTGGAAGCCCAACATTTTAACAGTGCAGGGGGGAACTCACGGCTGGGAGTGACTGCTGTTATCAGGGCAGGATGGAGGAAGGCCGGGGCTTGGTTCCCGAGGGATGCAGCAGGTTTGGGCTGGAGACTGGGTCCGGTCTATCAGGAGGCTGCAAGAGTGTACAGGGCTGCATGTATGAGTGTGTATGTATGTATGTATATGTGTGTGTGTGTTTATGTGCATATAACAGGTTCTTTGCTGCCATTTTCTCCCAGATCCTTCATCCCCCGCTGTCAGCGGAGCTTTGCCCCTCTCTCCCCGTGTGTTTGATTCTCCGGCACTGTGTTCTATTGACCAAAGCAAAATGCCTTCAGCATCACAGAAGGTGCTGCCCTGGCAGAGGGGATTTTAAATTTTTACATGCTTACTTAGAAGAAAAACAATGCTGAAAGCAATGGATTTTTAAGTCCTAATTTTGCTTCTTGATTAAACATTTAAAAGATTGCATAGGTTCGACAGAAGACCAGACTGCCTATTAGCTTGCAGTTGCAATAAATGTATCAAGCTAATTTAGCCCTGGCAGTCTGCCAGGAGCAAGCACATGATTTGCTTTAGAGACAACCTAAAATCAGGTTTTTAAGATAAAAATTCAGACTAATACGCTTTAACTGGGTTATTTTTTAAAGAAAATTGAAGAAATTAATTGTTTCTAATTTATACCATATTGAGTGAATGGGAAGCAGACATCACGGATGCTTCAGTTCCAACTCTGCCTCTGTCTGCAGTTCTAACGGTGAGAAAGTAATGTATGAAAATGTTTTTTCCCAAATCTGTATGGGAATTCGAGCTAATTGACGGGAAAGCTGGAAAGAGCTGGATGAAGATCTGCAGAGTGAATTCGTTCAAAAACCAGCGTTGTGGTCTGGGCTGAGGTGAGAGGTTTCCCCGCTGTCCAGCTGTCCACGGGCTGTGGGTTCTGTCTGCGCCTACAGATCGCGTGTGCTGACGTACAGGGAGCTCAGCTCTGCTTGTGCATTCTTAGGCTTCTTTGGAGCGACTGCAGAAGGATGGGCAGTAGCTCATCTGACGTGAAGCCTGATAATATAAAGCTTATCTATGAGCATTTGCGCTTCAGAATATTTTGAATGAAATTTCCCGAGAGCTACGTCGTGCCCTGTGTTGATGCCTGGAGGAAGGAGGGGGGGGAATTCTGCTGCATTTCACTATGTCCATGTGCTTAAATGTTTTCCCCCGGCTCTTACGATGACGGGGTTTTCTGCACTGATACACGACGAGCCCTCTGAAGGGAGGCACTCTGTGCTGAGTGCCCAAGGAAAGCAGAGCACACGCTGCTGTAAATCTGGCAAAAGCTACCTGACAAAGCTGTATGTGTGCTTTATGGCAGCTCCTCTCTCTTGCTGTGAATATCACATACCAACACTAACATAAGTCGGTGATCTTGGTCCCTGTCCTAGGAGCTGACTGAGCAATTCAGCAGTACTTGAAATCCTGCTGAAAGGAGAAACTGGAGAGCAGCGTGAAACTGCCAAGGGGATCTGAAAATTTCTAGATGTACCTTTAGGTTGATGCAAAGTGATGGTGGGCAAAAAAGTAAGGTGTTTCACCAGAGGCCTCCATACATCCCAAAATCCTAATGGATGCCCACGGTGGGAAACAAACAGAGTGGGCCTAGCACGTTGCAGAAGGTAAGGAAATGAAAAACTCATTTTCTCAGTCCCAGCTCTAGTGATGGTAACCTCTCATGGTGACCACAGATACGAGTGAATGCTGGACATGGACAGCAGGTAGGGAAGTTCTGTTGCTTGCTTTGCATTAAGCTGGAACGTAGAAGGCCCTGGCGAACAGGCCTTTAGGAAGAATCTTACTTTCATTCCCAGCCAACAAATTCCATTTCTAATTTCTCTGATGATAAGAGACGTCGAGAACTTGTGCTGTATTGTCAGAGTAGAAAGACTCATACCCTGAGCCAGAGAAGTGTCACACTCTTCAGTTCTTCCCTTCTCCTTTTGAAGGTGACAATAACCTTTCAGCAGCAGAACTTCTTCCTCAGACATCGTTTTCAATTTAGTTTTCATGCAGGGAAGAACAAGTGGGAAGTGACTTCCCAGCTAGAGCAGCTCTCCCAACCAGGTTGCACACAGCCGTGTGTAACGTCCCCACTCTGGAAGTGCTCTGCTTGCACGCTCTCTGCTTGCACGCTCTCTGCTTGCACGTGCTGTTGCATGAGCCAAGAGCCAGATGCCATCTCTGCACGCAGCGTGGTGACTCTCAGGGGTTAAACCAAAGCTAGATTATTTCCTATATGTGCACAAAGAAAATCCTTACCATTTTTTTTTCCCAGATTTTCTTTTTTTTTTTTTTTTTATTTTTGAAAG
>VFFE01007688.1:1147759-1223403 GCA_008921705.1 Burhinus oedicnemus | reverse complement strand
AGAGCAGCCATACTGGTGACATTGTATTTTATCTTTCTTCATAGAATCATAGAATGGTTTGGGTTGGAAGGGACCTTAAAGACCATGTAGTTCCACCCCCCTGCCATGGGCAGGGACACCTCCCACCAGACCAGGTTGCTCCAAGCCCCATCCAACCTGGCCTTGAACACCTCCAGGGATGGGGCAGCCACAGCTTCTCTGGGCAACCTGGGCCAGGGTCTCACCACCCTCACAGTCAAGAATTTCTTCCTGAGATCTCATCTAAATCTCCCCTCTTCCAGTTTAAAACTGTTTGCCCTCGTCCTACGGCTCCACTCCCTGATCCAGAGTCCCTCCCCAGCTTTCCTGTAGTCCCCTTAGGGACTGGAAGGGGCTCCAAGGTCTCCCCAGAGCCTTCTCTTCTCCAGGCTGAACACCCCCAACTCTTTCAGCCTGTCCTCCCAGCAGAGGGGCTCCAGCCCTCGCAGCATCATCTTGGTGGCCTCCTCTGGCCCCACTCCAGCAGGTCCATGTCCTTCTTGTGTTGGTGTCCCCAGAGCTGGACACAGCACTCCAGGTGGGGTCTCCCCAGAGCGGAGCAGAGGGGCAGAATCCCCTCCCTGGCCCTGCTGCCGGGGATGCAGCCCAGGCCGTTCGCCCCCAGGTGAGTCGAGGATAATGTTCAAAAAAGTTCTCTTAAGGCCCTCAGGTACAGGGTTTTGCCCTTGAGTTAATTTGTAACCAATTAACTCAAGATGGTTAATAACACATTTGTAAAGGTTAGTTTGAGCACAGTCCTCCCCCTAACTTTTGTTCCAGGCAAGGAACATTTCATGTCTCTGCAGGGCAGAGTGCATGCATTTATATTCTGCTATTAATGTGCAGGGAGTGACCAGGTTTGCAAGTTAATTGGCAATCAATTAACTGCAGGTTAGAAAAAGACCAAGCAGAAAAAAAAGCCTTTGCTGTATGGTGTGGCCTTTCCCTGGCTGACTTTTGCATTTCATAGAGGCTGTTTTGGTGGAGACAAAATAATGTGGATGACGGAGACTCAATGCTGCAAAATACCGCATGATCCTGATGAGCCCAACACTCTCCACCATCAAGTCAGAGCCTTCTGCTGCTTTACCAGTGCCGCCTGGCTCCACGACTGCTTTTTAATATTAAGCTTATACCACACAATGACAAACTCAGTGAACAGACAGAAACTGTGAATTTTTATACCAGCTGGAAATTCGGGTTTAGTGAATTAACCCTGTGATGACAGAAGCACAGGAGAGCAGAGGAGAGCCCATGACATTCGACCTGGGAGAGGGAGCCAGGGAGCTGATTACAGCTCTTCTGGTTAGGAGAGAGTCCAAGACACAGCGTGCGTGGATCCTGACGCTGAATCAGTTGTCTCCATCCTATGGTCAGCTGCAGAGCTCTGCTTCTGCTCCAGGGGACTGAGGCAGCTCAGCCCAAATCCACTCCCTTTGATGAGAACTAGCTTGAAGTTTCTTCACAGCGGGGAGCACATCAGTGAGCCTCAAAGAGACAGCTGCTGGGGTTACCCGTACCTCGGAGCAGCCCCACTGCCTCTGTACCCAAGGCAGAGCACCTCAGCTCTCCCTCCTGTGTTGCTGCAACATGAACCCAGAAAAGCTTTACGTGGGAAGAGGCATGTCAGTGCCAGCCTTCACCTCTGCGGTTTCCTTCCTTTCGTTATCCCCCAGTCTTCACTTACAGTTCATCCCAGGACTGAGTGCGGTCCCCACCCCACCAGAGCCAGCTCCTCGTTCCAGAAAGACGGCAAGAGAGGCAGGAACAGCCGAACTGTGAGACAGTGCCAGAGCATGGCCTCAGTCCCAGCACAAGGTCTAGATCAGGCCCAGAACCAGCTTTGGGAGCAAACTGAGGAAAAGGCGTAATGATCTTGTAGTGACTGTGTCACCCGTGAAACGCAGGGCAGGCTCAGGGCGCTCCTTGCTGTCACCAGCACTTAGCTCCCCCGCAGACAGGCCTGCCTGCTAAGGACCACATGTCATCTCCAGGATTCAACTATTAGATTCAGCACTGTTTTTGTCCAGAAAACTGTTCATGTGTCTCTAAACTTCTATTTCCAAGTCATTAACTGGATCGATATACAACCATTGTCTTTAACCTTAATCTCCTTCCTGGTCTGTCTATAATTTGCTTTCTATTACACTCATGTTGGCTGCTGCTGGGTGGGTTGAGGTATGCAAACCACGGTAGTGTCTGGGTAACGGAGCCACTAACACTCCTCAGGCTGTGGTTTCGCTCTATGAAGAATTCAACTCAATCCCAGTTCAGGTATTTCCTCCCAGTGCTCAGCCTTCTGGCCTCTTCAGCGCTCATTCACCGCCCCGTGCCATGCTGCACACGCGGCCCAGCCATCGCACACCAGCCAGTGAAATAATTCTCTTGGGTTTATGTTCGTTTTTTGTTTCTGTCAGTTTAGCTGCCTGAGGCAGCTCATGGACCAGCCCATGATGTATCTACTGTAGAGTGGAGAACAACAGCGGGTGAGGCAGGACTCCTGGCTGCTGAACATTGGGTGCCATGAAAGTGTCACCTCCGGATCTCACCACTATTTAGCTGCAAGGTGACACAACTAAGACCAAGAGATAAAGACCCACAGCTTTTCCAGCATCCGGCTTCTCTCTTAAAACTTTTAAGCAAGAAGAGGCAAGAGTGAGTCCAGCTGTTTCCAGCTGAGGAAGATAAGATCAACTCCATAAACACACTGCAGGGCAGGCCCCAGGGTGGCAGAGGAACTCCTATAGTTACAGAACAGACTTTGCACAAAAAAATCAAATAGACTAGAAAATGGGAAGGAGGCTGTGGAACAGCGACCTGACCAAGGCAGCGGAGATGAAGAAATATATGTAATTTAAAAATGGATTTTGGTAGACTCATAAAATGGTGTTAATGGTTCTCAGGATGCAGTCGGCTGGAATGTCCTTTCCAGTCCTACATTAATCATATTTTGTACTACTCTCCTGAGACAGATGGTCCCTAGAACAGGTGGTTTAGTTATTATTTTTTATTGTGCTAGAATAGTGTCATAGTCTTGAAAACTCTAGGCTCTGAGCCAAGGAGGAGTCACAAAGGTCTGGACACATCCCACCTAACTTAACGCTTGTAACTGAAGCACCTAAGTGAGAAGCCCGGTAAAAATAAGGAGCAAGGAATCACCCAGGGGCGGAGGGTGGCTCTCTCTGTCTAGGCTGAGCTCACTCTGGAAGGACTTCATTCTACTGTCCACGGACAGAGCTCAGACACCAAATCTAAATGGGCTCCTAATTTCAACACTTCAGTTAAGGGTCTAATCCTCTGTGGGATGCATCTAGATCAAAGTATCCTTCATCCTTCGGTGGAGTGTCCATGTGGTGGGGTTTTGTGCCCTGTTTTCCTCCGGCACTCATGGTTACAGTTTAGCTTCAGAGCAGCTGTGATGCAGAGCACATTTCATTTACTCCAGCTCTTGGTCTGCTGACTGGTGTTTAAAGCTGTTCCCACTTGCCATGTTAATGTCTTCAGAAGTTTTTCAAAGGTGAATGTGCTCAATCTGTTCCTGCAGCCTAATTTACATATGTTTTGCATAGCAGAAATATTTTGCTTTGGGTGTTTTAACCCACCCTCTCATTACTGGAACTAATTGTGAGTTGACTGTATCAAGTATGCAGAGATGCCTGCCCATGAAAATGGCAGGTTGTAAGATACCTCCCCGTGAAAATGGCAGGTTGTGGTGCATGAGAGCGTTCAGAGAAAGGGTCAGCACGAGGCTTTGGAAAATTGTGAGTGTTCAAAGGTTTGCAGGGAACCCATAGAGGTTGCGTAGTTCTTTTCCCTACTCAAGGCAGGACTGACTGTGCTGAATCATTACGTGTTTGTCTAGTCTATGCTTATGCCTCTGATGATGGAGACTCTAACCATCTCCTCAGGCAATCTACCCCAGTGCTTACTGGTAAAATTATTTAATGCTTTCCTAACATTTAGCCTAATATTTCTAGCTGCAACTTTTTGTCCTGTTCACCGGTCACATAGTACAGCTTGTTCCTGTCCTCTCTGCAGCAGCTCCCTATATTTTTGCAGACTGTTATTATCTCTGCCCTTCTCTTTTTATTATGGTAAAGAATCTCGTTCCATTTTTTTTTATTGTAGGCTGGTTTGTGGGGTCCTGATAATTATGCAGTTCTCTTCTGGATCCTCCAGCCAGTCCACAGCTTCCGTGAGGGCAGAGCCCAGTACACCGCACCTGGGACTCTAGCTCAGGCCTATTTGGTTGTGATGCGCAGAAGGACAGACAGATTTCTCTTTGCCTTGTTCTGCTGTTGGTGCCTCCCGGGAGGGTTATTGCCTTTGGTACAACAGCATCGCGTTGCTCATTTATGTTCCCCTAAGGATGCACCAAACCATTCAGATTCTTCTGTGCAGAACTTCAGCCTGACAAGTTTTATTTATGCAGTTGAAGTTCCAGTGTAGGCATAAGTAATACCTAGGACAACCTCTTATGGAATGTCATCCTGATTTTTTTAAGTTAATTTCTCCAGGTTTTCAGAAACATCTTTCTAGAGTGCCTATGTTCCCCTGAAAAGATCAGAAATGCTTTTCTGCTTCAGACTGAGGGCCACTTCGGCCCAGTATCCTGCCTCCAAAACTGGCCACACACCGGGGAGGTGAGAGAACAGGAAAAGCGTATGAGAAACTTCCCAGCCTCTGGCTGCTTGAGTGTCTCCTGAGCCTGCTCTGATTTGTGTCTACATTTTTGGCAAGAAGCTTCAGAGGTATGTTACCTGTTGTATGAAGAACCATCTCCTTTTGTTTCTCAGCTTGCTAGCAGTTTCACAAGCCTCCCCTGGTTATGTGAGAAACACCAAATACGGTGCCCAGCACAGATCCGCATGGAAACACAGTCAATGCATCCTTTCATTTTGATGGTTAGTCCTTGAAAACTGTATCTTAAGTATGAGTATAATCATGTTTTCACCCCTCTACCTTGGTTTGTTCTACAGTTTCCTATAGCTTGCTTATGACATCTGGGAAGGCATTTCAGAAATTAATTCTGGGAAAACCTTCTCATTCAGGGTTTTGCAGCACCAAAGGCATGCTATACGCAAGGGACATGATCCCCAGGTGTCAAGTAATAGAGCAAATTGTCTGTATCAGGGTACGGGGGTTTTTTTCAGTTCATTGCATGGCCAAATTCACTGTTAGTGTAAAATGCTTTGAAGTCAATGGGGTTACATCTGCAGAGTATCTAGAAATAGAAGTGAGAAATGGTATTTCATGAGTAATTTCCAAAGTGCTTGGGCTGTAACTTTGAAAAGAAATAATGATCAAATTAGCTTCTGATGCAGAAGTTGAAATGGTGCTGCTTCTTTTTTTTTTTTCTTGTACTATGTTCCAAATTGGTTAATGTCCCATAAAAGAAAACCATTAATGGAATCACAAAAGCTCCTGAGATTTGAACTGGACATTCCTGCCAAAGTGCCTGGCAATAATTAGCTTGTTACAACTCCAAATCAGTAGAAGAATCTTGAGATATTATGAAAAGGAGTTTAAGTCTATGGACCTCCAATCACTTCAGATAGCATCAGTTCAAACTTTTTATTTGAACAGATTCATAAAGTGTCATAAGAAAAAAGAAAAAAAGAAAAGCAGCTTTCATGGCATGTGAACTGTCACAGAGCTAAGTTTGGAGTCCCAGCTTTGCTCAGAGGAGAGCTTCCCTGCCAACCACTGGTTCATAAAAATGTTGGCTCTAAATTAGCTTAACAGAACAAATGATTTAAAAATGGAAGTATTGGCCAATTGATCATAGTACCCAGAATACGCAATCACATTTTGCTGCCAGTGAGCCCTCAACAGGGTAACATTTAAGCTGATAGTAATTTAAATCGTATTTTAGACTTAGACAGGTTCTTCCTCTAATTCCCTGAATGACTGATCATCCTGGGCTCTGGGCAGTCAGTGAATTTGCAGCTGTGCATTGGCTTTCCTGGACTTTCTATGTCTATAAAGCCGTGGTTGCACGGTCATAACATGCAACGACATATTTCTGCTGTTTCTTCATCTGTGCCTCCTCTAGTTGCTTTACCTCTCCCTGTGCTTTAGTGCACCAGATCCCCAGTTATATCTTTGGCTGAGAGTTAGGTCCATTCCCAGCCTTGGGTTACAGCCCAGCCCCACAAGCATTTGCCCCGGGTTTAACTGAAGGTGAGTGGTTGTTGAGACGTGGTTTCCCTCTGACCTTTTGTTGGGTCCTGGCTCTGGCTATCCAGTGTGATTTTTGAGGAGCTGCCATAATTTGGGATATCTCATCACTGATATGATATCCACACACTTTGCTTGGGGCTTCATGACATCTCTGAAGCGGCTCATAAGCCACCTCTTCTCCAAAGCCATGGCTTGGGGGAGCTCTGAGATTTTCTTGGGCTGCAGCTGCTGGAAGTTTGTCCAATATCCACCACTGAGAGGTGGAACCGTTAACTTTTTTGCCTTACTGATAGGACTGAAAGCAAGTACTATTGGCTTGGACCAAATGTGGGAATGGAGAAGCCCTGTTCTTGTGACAGACTGAGCGCCAGCCACCTTCTGCATGCTGAGGGCATCATGCTTTACATGGGTACCCATTGTGGGCTATATGGCAACCAAGATAATATGGTAGACATCCTACCTAAATGGTCCCAGTTTTCCCCAGATGAATCAGGGCTATTGGTTGCAACAGCACTCAATAAACAGAGACAAAGCAAATACTTCCTTCAAGGAGTGACCCCCACCTTCTCCCCAGGTCCTTGAGCTTTACAAGAGAGTCCCCAAATCCTCTTTGACAGCACAGGGCTCACAGCAGCCGTAGATGCACCAGCTGCTGTGGGAAGTTCTGCTTTTCCAGCTGACTTGCTGTTAAGGATTTGAAGTCTGGAAGGTTGTTTTCAACAAATTATCCATTATAACGCAATACCAGAGGGTTGGAGAGGAGGGGTGTAAACAAACGAATAATTGAAAAGCTGCTTGTGGCCTGGAGCTGCCATTTTTAATTGGTTGTTCAGCTCTGGTTGGTTTAGTGGTTTACTTAGTGGCTCTGGCTGAAGCAAAATAAATAAGCTGGGGTAAAGAAAACAGGGAAGACTGTGAGCTGTTGGAGAGGAACCGTTCCCTGTATCTCAGAACAGCTAGTGGTCTCATTTGAAGGGAGTTCTTTTTCATTTCCACAGTGCCCCCAGGCCCTAAGATCAGGGCTTTTTGTTCTAGGAGGGGATGCACTTGTACCTGCCACCAAACCACCTTTTTTCTGATGCTGCTCTTTGCAGCGAGAGAGCAGCTCTGAAGCCAGTGTGTTTTCAGCAGGAATGATGTGGATGTTGGCAGTGCAGCTGGTCTTCCTTTCCTTCCACCCCCGCCTGTGTGCTCTTCTACAGCCCGGGGCCTCAATGTTTGCTTACCAGGCTGGTTTGGAGTAGGGATGGATGTGTCTCTAGTAAGGTACCCTAACAGTAAAGTGCCATTGGAGGAATGTAATGTTTTCCCATGGGATCTGTCCAAAGCTTCATCGCTGGCAATAGCAATATGGCAAGAAACATCTGGAAGCAATCATAAAATAATTGTCTTCGCAAAGAGGGGCTAGATGGGCTCAAGATGCTTTTCTCTCCTGAGATCTCATCTTCCAAGGGAACAGGTCTGCTGCTCTGTGGGGGCAGGGCTGTGTAAAAGAAGGATGATCCTAACCTCACGGCGAACAGCTTCTACTCTTTCAGCCACACCTGCCCCCAACATGCAAAATTTCTCATGAACCATTGGCTTGGAATATTCCCAAAGTTCAGGTTGATTCTGAATTTTCCTTGCAATACATTAAACACACTGCTTTTTCTTAATTGGTTAGGCATCTTCTCACTCCAAGCACGCCATTTTTCACAGGGTACAATTATTTCAGAGTGATCGTGCTGGAATTCAACTTCACGTAACCCTAAGATCCTCAGGCTGAGTGCAGGCTGTAGCAGCTCTGTGCTGATTCTTGGCCACTTGTTGGGCCAGGGCAATATGATCCCGAAGGTGAGCCCTTCAAAGAAAGATAGATTATATCTGAAGGATATCTGCTTCAGCCAGAAGAGGAGCAGGGTGAGGGCAGGCAGAGAACAGAGGCATCATGGAAATGAAGAGACCAAATCCAAAGAATATTTTGTTGAGCAATGCTGAGCTAAAGAACGGCGAACAAAAGAATGCAGCAAAAAGGAAGAAGCTGTGGCAAGTTTCACCAGAAGCAGTGTGTTAAATATAGCCCTTGGATTTTCTCATTATTAGAATTGGTAGCTGAACTAAAGACAATCAAATCTCATGCTTCGATACATAAACTGCTGCAGGCACCTGGAATGAAGCCCCTCTCCCTCTTATGTGGCACCATACAATTAATCAGAAATGTTAGTAACAAGAAAGCAATTTCTCATAGCTAAATTCAGGCGACCTGGCTTCTGTTCGTAGTCCCTCACTGATCCTGTCTGGCCCCAGGCAAGTCTTTCCCCTGCTGTATGCCTGAATTTCCCACTCTTATGGACGGAGACAGGGCTACCCACTTGTCTTGAAAAAAGCATCAGGAGCTGAGGGCTGACGAGAACCAGTGCTCATTAGTAAGGGATTATAAGGGGTTAGGATTTGCTTTCTGTCTGTCCCTGCTTCTCCACCTGTCAAATGTTGCTGAGCCTTGGAGCGATGGAGGGGCCTGGCATTCCGAGTTCTGAATTCCCCTTCCTGCATGGAAGGAAGTATTCACCTGGAGCAGCTGCTTCTTGACAGCTCTGCTCTAGTCTTTGTGCCTGTAATCAAATCCATTCAACAAATTAGTTTTAAATTGAAAAAAAGGAGGTAAACCCACGCTGAATAAATTTTATCAGTTTAGTGAAGGGATAATTGCATTCCTCATCTGTCAGGAAAAGCTGACATTGTGATTTACACTCAGTAACTCCAGTTTCACCCCGTAATGGGTGCAGTGATGTACAGTTCGCCGCGCTTGGCTTCTCAGTGGCTCTTTCTCTAGCTGTCTGTCGGTTCCTCCCCCGAGTTATGAATTGTGCCTGATGTGATTGTATCATTAGTCCAGAACACAGGCGGGAGACAGCAATTTGCTTCTCATTAGGAATGAAACTTCAAATTGTTTCCCACTGTTTGCCCTAAGAGATGTCAGGTGACATTACTGTATTTCTGAAGCAAATTAATACAATCAGCAGAGCCTGGAAGGCTCAAGGCAAGGATATTGGTCAGGGAGGGCTTTTCTTCAGCTCACTGGTTTGAAGGTGACTTGCTGCGATAAATGGCTGTTAGTTATTTCTATCTGATGCCGGCTCTGGGGAGCCAGCCGGAGGGAGCAGTGGCACTATCGTGGTTCCTGATGAGCTAAATCAGAGAAGCAGCCCCCACGCTAGGCCGTGTTCAGACACACAGCAGAGAGAACAAGGAATGATTAACCCTGGAGAGCAAACTCCTCTTCCATGTCTGCCAGCTCCCACGTGCCCTGGCAGTGCTGGGACGGGTTTCTGGAGGAGTCACTGTCCGCCGATGCTGCGCCGGGAGCTGTACGTGCAGGGTGCTGAGTGCCGAGCGCATGGGATATTACTGAGCAGGCATTCGGCAGCAGAGATCCAGGGCTCGCTGGAGGCAGTGGGAATCCTTCTTTAGTGAGCTGAGCACCAGAGAAGGCTGAGAATCCTTTAGTCCGTGTGCTTAACGGGAGTCTGGTCGCAGGTTCCCCAATTGCCCTCCTGCGGAAATGAATGAGGCAACACAGAAACGGGCAGGGAGAGGAATTCATAGGCTGACAGAAAGGTATGCGGAAGGAAATTGAGTTCTGTAGAATCTTTCTCAATAGGTGGGTGAATTCATTACAGAAAATCTTCTGAGAGCAATTGTAAGTGGCTAATAGAGTTTGAATGAAACTGATAGCCCCGCTATGGAGTGCGTGGGAATAACAGTCTCATTATGTTTCACAGGGCATCCCTTACGTTCAAAGGGTGATATACGGAGTACAGAGGGGTGGAGGAGTCACTGATTGAAGTGAGACAAGAAAGACTTAACAGGAGAAACTTTGCGGAGTATAATTGGAAAGAAAATAACTTCACTGGAAGAGCAATTACACTGTGTGTTAGTCGAACAGAGAAAATGCAGGAACTGTATTGCTCCACGTCGGACTTGGAGCTCTGGAGAACAAGCGTTGTGAAACGATCTTGCAGCAGTTGGTGCAAGGACTGTCTTTCCTGCCATTCCTACAGAGGAGGCAGCAGAGAAAGCCAACAGCCTAGTGAGATGCAGCCCTGATCAGAAGCATGTTAATTGAGTTAATTTACAAACTGCATTCCATTGTTGCATTGCCCAGGCATAGAATCCCTCATAGGAATTATGATAGGGTGTCGGTGGATGCAGTTGAGTGCTGGCCATGCTCAGGGCGAGTAGGGGCTAGTTCACCATGCGGCAGACTGAAGGATAACGTCGTCAAGGCAAACAGATTTCTGGTCTTCTGGGGGCTCCTTGTCTTTACAGCAGCCTCCGTGCACCAGAATGATTCTGGACCCCGAGAGGGGGCAGTGTACTGAGAGCTTTAAGTGCACCATGAGGGAGAGAACGGGGGCACGAGCTTCCTAAATCAGATCTTCCCAGCCTTTTTCCACTCCCTTCTGCAGCACCGAGACTGGGGTTTGCCTTTGCCACAAGGACATTTCCCCACAGTTGGGAAGCAAAGGCCCCTGGGGACGATGGGACAGTTTGAAGTCCTCTGTCTCGCCTTGCTGAGAGCTTTCCCACAAGACTTTCCTGACTGATTATTTCCTCATCTCTGTTTCTGTGGTCAGTTCTCCATTCTAGATCTGTACCCTTTTTGGCTGCAGTTCAGACAGCACCAGGCACGTGGGTCGTACCTCCCGTTCTGCTGGCTCTGACCTGCTTACAAACGCCCCTTCTCAGGTGTTGTATGGCCGAGGGGGATGTGTACTGAGGCACAGAAGCCTCTAAATTAGCCATCTGATATATGGGCCCCTTGAATACTCCTGTCAGCTTCAGCTTAGAGCAGTTGCTAGACTGCTTCACCCTGGACAAGGTCAGAAAACCAAGCGGCTCTGACCAGCTTTTGGGCATCTGTCTCCGGGATTTCCTGAGCCAAACAGGGCAGAGGCTAGTGCATCGTCGGACAGGGGGAAGTGGCAGTACCTCAGAGTACGTGTGTGGCCCAGAACAGATTAGCTTTGTCTAACCTGAGCTGATCTTTGATCTGAGGTCCTCCTTGAGGTCTGGTGACTTTGATAAAATCCCCTGGAGGAACAAAGCCTGTTCACTCCTTAGACCTCAGAGCATGAAACTTTGGTCCCCCTGTTTCTGTCCTCAGTGGCCATGCAGCTACTGTCCCATTGCCATATGGATTTTAATAGGTACAAGCATGCAAACTAAAACCACAGGGACAACTATAGTGCTTTTTATGAAGCGTTTGATTTTCTACAGCGAGACCAGGCTTTTAGGCAGAAGTATTATCTTTTATTAGATCAAGTATAGTTGGAAAAAGCAGAGAAGCTTTCAGGCATGCTTGCCATTATTCAGGTTTGGAATAGAAGCCTCAGACTGAAAAGCTAAATACAAGTTGAGGATGATTGCTCAGAGTTTAATCAGAGATATATTAGTTAGTTCATCTCTGAAAGAAAAGGTAGGTGGTACGTATGCAGTAGAGCGGATGTTAGTTGTAGGGAGAGATGTGATAGCATGCTTATCTCCTAGGAGAAAAATGGAGGTAGTTAGCTTCTAGCCTGTGCAGCACAGGAATGCTATTGGTGAGGATTGGCGTGCTGCAAATCAGTATTTCCATTTGATCCATGGTTAGGCAGATTTCCTGCTGCTGGTAAGGGCTGGAAACTTGATTTCCCATTCTTCGAATGCTTTGGAGAAAGGGGAAACGCACTTTCTGCACTGTGTATCCCTGGGTAACTCACATGCTCGTGTCCTGTTTTGTATCATGTTGCTGCGTAGCAGGAAACAATTTCACCGCTGTCTTCATGCTGCCTTAAATACTCTTTTATCCATGCACAGTTTCACAACCTCGCCTCTGCGTTTATCAGCTTGCCAGTGAAGACAATAACCTTCCCACTCCCCGTGTTTCAGCAGTGCTTATTTTGGGAATATGTACCGCAGAACTGAGCAGGAAATGATGGACTGCCTGTAGAAAGAGTGACATATCCTTAAATCCTCCAAAATGTTTCATAAGAATTCCCAAATGTTCTGTTCAAACTACCGCACAATGATTGTTCTTAATATTCCTCAGAAAAAAACCCCACACTTATCTCTGTGTGCCATTTTATGACTTATGTAGAAAGTTTTTCTTATAGGAAGAGGAGGTGTTTTACACACAAGTGACCAAAAGTCCAGTTTTCAATTAAAAAAAAAAAAAAAGATTCACTCTGAGCTCTTGAGCAGGACTTGCCAGGTTAGTGTTCACAGCTGCTGCTGCGCTCGTGGCCGTTGGGCCATGTGTTTCCCTAGACACTCAGGTCTGAGACAAACGCTGCTTTCGGTACATTTCCAATCCCTTTCCTGCAAATAATCAGCTCAAATCCATTGACTGCCATTAGTAATAATGAGGGAAGAACCCCACGTGCATTTGAAGCAAGCCTCTCACATCTAAAAGAGTTTTTCAAAATAAGGCCCAACATTTACTGGCCATTAGCTATTCGCTTTAGATTAGGCTTTCTTATTTTTTGCACAAAGCTTCTGGATCTGCTGTGAAAAATCAAAGAATTCTGATGCATTTTTTAGCACAATTTAGTATCTTGTGCTAAATTAAAAGTGACTCCTAGGTTACTGGCTTCCCTCCTGCCTGGCACATAATAAGAATAGCATGTATTTTGCTAATGGTTTTTTGTTCATCATTTTGTCCCTGATTTTTAGCAAGCTGCCTCACCTTTTGTTCTCTGATTTCTCTTCCATTGCCTCTTCAGCAGATAATCTACGTCCTTGGGAGTTGATGAATTCTTCTCTGCATTACCTCTTGATCTGCCCTGAACCCAAAATCTGATTCTGGGTTTATCCCTGGAAGACAAAGTACAACTCCACTTCACCAGCTCTTCATCAGGGCAGGTTCTGGGGAAAAGATCTCATTATTAGCTTGCATTTTGTACTTGTTCTTTCATTACCTTAAGAGCACTTTCCTCAGCTTGACATCCTTTAACGTGTATTTTCGGACTATTTCTGGTATTTAACTTCATCTCTGGTCATAAAGGTTTTTTTCTTCGTCTACATCTCTTTTTATTTTTTTTCCTCCCAAACTTGCACTAAGCTGTAGCTTGGCTGTGAATCTTCTGGGTCAGACACCAGCATGCAACGAACACATGCATCATGTCCCCACTCAGGGCGTTGAGGGGGAATGTCAGATGTCCACCACTGGGCTAACTTCCAGCTCTTTGGCATTTCAGTACTATCGTATGGTTCTTACCCATCCTTGTGCGGTCCTTTGGTCCTGCCTCTCCCTGTGAAATCGATTCTCCTGCCTACTCGAGTGTTGTCTCTAGCTCTGCCGTATAATGAAATGCTAAAGATGAAGTGTCATCAAACAGGAGTGGGCATGTGATGTCTCTTCAAAGTAGAAGCACTTTGGGAACATCTACCATCCTATGCTTCCATCCATGTTGTGTATTCCAGACTGACGTGATCCATGGAGCCAACCAAAACATCAAGCCAAGCCAAGCTGGTATACGCTGCCTCTCCACCCACCTGCTGGGTCCGTGGCAGTGCTGTGCCAAGACAGCAGCGCCAGGGCTGGGTGCAGGTCAGCGAGCGTGCCGAGGTGTGCGCGCTTCTCTCCTGTTTCAGTAAAGGAAGGACTAGGTTGTTTTGGTTAAGCCTCAAGGTGACAGATATATCAAGGTAAAATCATTAAGATGGGGAACACAGCGCAGCTTGCTGTCAGCTCATCAATTAGTTCATCCAACCCATATGGTCATAATATAAAAAGTACCAAGCATGTGTGCAGAAACTGAGATTCAAGAAGAGTTAAGCGGGGCTAAATTACAGAAAAAAAACCCCCAACCCTCAACCACATTTTAAAAAGTAACTGATAGTCTGGCTTGCTTCATGTTTAAATTTCAGTCTTTTCTCTTGACTCCGGCATGTGTTTTAAACATTTATTATGGGTTGATGATGGTTTGCAATTTTCATTTGTGCTTTATTTCCCTGAGGAAAGCTCAAATGCAAGCACTGCATGTGGCTTGCTGTAAGTTGCCTGCTGGATGGTTTTGTGTGAAGTTTTCCAGCTGGGTTCACAAACACATAAGAAGTTAAATGATTTGTTTAAGGTCACCCAATGAACCAGGGGCCTTTACGGTAATAAAACACAGTGGGCCTTGACTGGAATAATATCGTTTCAGTCCTACAAGGCAAAACTTCACAACACTTTCAGTTACCTGTCTGTCTGCTCAGAACCAACGAGATGCATTCACTGGAGACTAAAGGTATATGATGATTAGATTACATATTTACACATACAAGGTCATAAATCTTGATTGAATATGGATTACCCTTAAGAGATGAAGAGAAATGGCCTCAGTAGTGACTGCATTGTCATTAAAAAGCCACAATCATTTGGCATTGCAATCACTCATGCAAAATTCTCCCTCTGTAAGTGGTTTGGTGGACAAGAAATGAAACAAAGGGCAAGAATAAATAGGATCAAGCATGCGTGAAGCCTATCAATATTTCAAGCAAACACACAGAAATACTGTGCACACGTAGATGTTCCAACCCCGAATGCACCTTCCTGAGACTGGGCCTGAAAACGTTATTGCTGGTGCCATCGTGGCTCCGCATGGAAGAGACTCTACTAAGGTTTGGAGTTGAAGAAATTCTTCAAGAGTTGGTAGTTGATCTGATCCAGATGCCTGCCAATGGCAAGGGGTAGGTAGGTTAGTGTTGGAGGATCTTAATACTGAGGCGCTTTCAGTCAGATTAAGCTGCAGGACAAGCAGAGATGAAGCAAAGATGTCTGGATTTCAGGCACCGTGTGATGGGGACCTGATGTTTGTCTGGTTTGTATCACTCCTTCAGGATGTTCAGCATGACTACGTCCTGAGGTGAAATCCCTCATCTAGAAATAATTTGGAAATTTAACAGAGATCAGACAAAAATGAAGGCAAAGAAAAAAGGGAAATGCATAGCTCAAGCATTTTGTTTGGTAACAATTCAGGAATTGGAATGATTAAATGCACATTTGTGTTAAATTCATTTGACTATTTCAGTGAAAAGAAACTTGTTAACTTCATTTCATTTCTAAACAATATTTTGAGTGGGTGGTGTCCAAGGTCCTCCCATTCATACATGAGAAAACAAAAAGCAAGCAATGAAGCTGCCAATTTGAAAGCCAAATGAAATAATTCATTGCAGACAATACAGAATATTTCATTTGACCTGAAAGAAATTTTGCTGAAGAGCTTATCATACCAGGAAAACAAAGAAAGGAGAGAAGAAAAAAAAAGAATATTTTTTCCCATTTTGGTCAGTGAACTGAAACATCGGTTATTTATGCAGCTCTAATCACAGAACTCCAGACATCTGGTTGCCTCAATCACACTGATTGGCTCTTGTTCACAGGTGATGTTACTCCCTTGTATGAAAGAGTGATCCACTTAGCAGCCTAACGTGTTGAGCAGATGTAGTTAAAGTCTTGATGCCAAGTGGAAATAATGAGAACACTCCCAAAAGCATTGGCTGCTCCTCTCACTGAAGTCAAAGGGATCATTTTGACTCGTATTTGCTGTTTCATATTATTGCCCAATTACTGTAATCTCAGCTCAGCTTTAAAGGTCATCTCTGACTTTTCTTTCAGCTCAGAGGCCAGGGACTGAAGAGGGTTTATCCATAGGTAATCAAGCCAGTGTAATGGTCACTGATTAGAAACCATCTCGGCTCTTTCCTCGTTCAGGTGGTACATGCCCTCTGGAAGGCATTGCTCTCATCTCAGCGGTGCCTCAGGGTATATTTAACAGAGAATAAAGGCATCCAGATCAGGCTGTAATTGGGTCAATTCAGGAAGCAGAGCAAAATTGCCTTCTTTCTTCCCATTCCTTGGCCCAGCAAATCCCATGCTATGTGGCAGTCAATGTAACTCGGTGGTGGTAGAAGGTCAGTCGTGTCCCACTGTGGTGTAAGGGGGTAGTAGGGCACTGCCCCAGCGTACATGGGCGCAGTTTCAATGGCTGGTCCTAGGAGCCGGTGTGATTTGCTAATAAAGTCTATCTTCCCTCAACCACCATCTACGCATTGACTATGTGGAGGATGAGATCCCTTCCGCATCCTTCAAAAGACTTGCTGTACTTAGGCTCTCTTGGGAAGGAAGATGGTAGGAGGAAGCTTTTTTTCTGACACCAGATCATTTTGAAGCACTTTCTGTTTGCAGTAGGTTTCTGCTGTCTCAAGCTGGAGAATTAATAGAGAAACTGCAGTGAAGAAATTTGAGGAATTATGCACTCTAGGTAGAATGAAAAGCATGGCTCAGACTGAGTGAAAAAAGATAGGGGGAAGTGGGGAACAAAAGTCACAAATCTATGAAGCTGAAGAACCAACCTTGGAATTTTGAGGGCTTGAGTTCCTCATGGAGAGCACGGTGCATGGGGTTATCTTGCTTGGCTTTTGTAGGTACAGCTGACCATATTGACTACATCTCCAGTGACTATGTGGCACTTTTAACAAGGCTGGCTCCAGTGGATGAGGTGGATGACTCCTCATTTTCTCCAAGATAAAGAGTAGACCAGGTGAATTTATCTCCACTTAACATAACACCTGCTCCCTATCAAAAGCGAAAGGCATCGAATCAGGCTCTAATCTGGATTTTGTATTAGTACATTTGAGGGCATCTTCACTGAAACATTAGTTGCTACCTGATGGCTTTTTATTTAGCAGAAACCTGTAAACAAGAAGGTCTGACATTCTCTGATGTGAGAATCCCTGGAAACTGATGCTAGAGGCCTGCAGATGTTTAAGGAGACAGCTGTGGGAAAACAAATATGCCAGGAAGATTTGGGGGTCTGAGACTTACCCTGCACTTCAGAAAAATACAGATGAGAATCCCTTTTATGGGAAAGAGTGGTTGCAAACAGCAGGGATTTTGCAAGACAAGCTGCTGCAGTAAGATGAGACAGGTACCTTAGAGATGGTTCCTCCAGGGAAAAAGAGAACCTTCTCTCCATCTCTGACAAGGAGCGGGGAGGAGAGCAAAACCAAACAGCTCGTTCCTCCTGATGAAGTCTTGACAAGATTGCTATAACAGCAGCTGCACCACTGACTCCCAGGGCATGTCCCAGTCAGAATTACTGGGTTTAGCTTTGCCTAGGAATAGTAGCGCTGCTGTCACACCAAAGACCTGTCCTTCTGTATGACAGCTCAGAGCACCTCGGAGATGGGCAACTTATTCATTCACTTGACTGCTTTTGCTTGACAGTAGGTACCATGTTAATGCTGATTGACGGTTGTTATTTCTGTGCGGGAGAAGGTGATGTGAGGAACTAGGCCTTTAAGAGATATTAGGGGCACTTGGAATCAATCGTTTTGTCATCTAGGGACTCATTTTTTGCTATCCTGCTCAGTCAGAGCTCAGATACTAATGGCTGGGACTTCCTCCACACTCCTTAGTGCTGAGCAACTGCTGAGCCTCGCGGGTATTGTAGGAGGAGGGAGCTTTAAGGAGGATGAGGAAAGCTGAGGAGGTTTTTGAAGGACTCTTCCTTCCTGTCTTGGACATGATGATTGGTTTGTTGAGCAGCTGAGTTTTCCGGGTCAGTTCTGGATTTCTGCATCCATTACCAGCCACAGCATAGAGACCTACCACAGCTTTAATTCTCTCCTAGTAGGAAAATTGGCATTCACTCCTCTTAGCCTTGTTCCTCAAGCATCCCAAATCCACAAGAAGCTAAGATGTCTCCACTTCTATCTGTTGTATGCTGCTGTGGGAAGGGGAGTGCCTTGGCAAGCAGAGAGAGGAAGAGCTAAGGTTGTTTTGTAGGCCCTGTGTCATGTGGAGTTGTTGAACTACCTTATAAATGGAACCAGGGTAATAACCCAAACCATGATTTATGACAGCTCCATCAGTATGAGGTTGGTTTGAAAGACATTACACAATGCGGAATGTGCCGCCTGTATAGAAATGATTCCACTAAAATGTTGCAGCATGCACAGGACTATGCGTTTATCTCGTAAAACACCGAGCAAAGAACCGTCATAACTCACAAAACTCATGGTTTTTAGCAACAGAAAGAAAGGCTTTGCAACAAGAAAGGGATAAAGAATATCACTCAGAAATTATTGTAGAAATGTGTCTCTTTAAAAGGAGTTGACAATAATATGGGTTTGATTATTTCTGAAGGGGCTTAACTGGCCTTTATATCCAGATTCCATTCAAGATGGATAATTTTCCATTTAAAAACATATTTTTCCCCTCAGTGAGTAGGAAATGAAACTAGATGACTTTGTATCCTTAAAAATATGTATTATCCAGATTATCTTTGGGGAGATTTGAAGAAAGAAACCAATCTCTTTGCAGCAGTGAAATTTCAAAGCCTGCTAATTTTACTGTGACGCTTTAAAATAAAGAGACAATTTAATTCTTCTGATGTAGCGGTGGTGTTTGGTCCTTGCTTCATCTCAGGTGCTTCTGAAAGGCACTGGAAAATAATAAGCATGTTCCCTTCTAGACACATAAATCAGACTCTCTTCAGCGACATGATTTTAGATTACAAACATAAAAGCTGAGGAAGAATTTCACGTCTCTCAGTTTAGCTGTTTGCAGTGAAGGTCTCCCTCAAGTGACGCCTTCGCCACCACTAAACTTGCAGCTCGTTCCTCTACCTCCTGTCTTCTGGGTCTGACTTTGGGCCAAAGCGCTTCTAGGAGCAAACTGATTAAAAGTACAAGAGGAAGGAGGATTTCTCAGCAGGGCAAAAGAAACAAACCCCTCTCTTTCTACTCTGGAATCCCTTGAGGTACTTAAGACTACCAAGACGAGATCTGCAGGTCTATGTCCTGTGCTTACAAAATAGGTCAAGCAGGGACAAGACCAGGTTCCAGCCTCTTGCCCAGTCTGGGTCGGTGCAGTGCTTCTGCTGAGGTGAACAGGAGCTGAGCCTTCCAGCCCAGTCATTCTCACGGAAAAGGCTGATCAGCAGAGATAATCAAATGAAAAAAAAAAAAAAAAACAGAAGGCAGAAAAATTACGACTCTTTCCATGAAATGTGTATTCGTTTCTGCTTCGTGACTAACAAACTCCTATTTTTGCATGCTTCGTTTGCTATTTATATCCATCTATATTAATATATGGATATTTACCTCTTCTAACTTCTCAAAGAAAATAAGACTTCCCTGGTCACTTCAGAACCCGCGGGAGCCTCCCATGCTGATTCTACCAGTGTCTTAGTGCCCGGAATACGGACACCTTGGTTACTTCAGGCATCTCTGCATTACGCTGAGGGAGGAAAGTCGCCATTACAGAACATGGTGAATGTCCTTTGGAGAGGTGAGGTGCTCAGTTAGCTTGGAGATTTTGGCTTCCCGGGGGGATTACTGATTTCCATCACATCCCTCCCCCACAGGCCCAAGCACCAGTGTAAGCGGAGCAAATCCTGTTTCCCCTCACGCGGTACATTTTGACTAATCCTGTGCAAATAGGTGGCATTTGATGAGCCTAAGCCATTTTAAGAAGATTGACTCCAGTGGAGATGCCTACAACTTTCCATCTGCTTTATAACAGTTTCTAATCAAAGCCCAGGGACTGTGAAAAACAGAAGTGATGAGGTCTGGCCCAATCCTGCGTTCCCTCTCAACAACGCGGGGACTTAGGTGACCTGTCTGTCCATTGCAGCATCTGCCCCGTCCTCTCTGTTTGGGCTCCAGGGACTGCTCCTCGCAGAAGTATCACCCTTCTTCTGAAAGTTCTAATCACCTTTGACCTTATTGTGCTCCTGTGGTTGATCATTAGCTATAGGGGACTTCACCAGGTCAGATCTGATCCTACCTACCCTGTGCCAGAGAAAGCAGGGAGAAATCAACTCCTCTGGACTGTATGGAGGGAATAGCACTGTAGGCTAGCATACGCTCAGTTAAAAAAATACGTTCTTTGGTCATGGTCAAATTGGCAATAAAATCAGTTGGAGGGAATCTGGGAAGGGGTTTTGAATCAGTGTCATCATGGCTATAAATGGGAGCATATGATAGCAGATTTGAGACCACTGGAGTCTCATATTTAATAGGTCCAGATGGATTTTTGCTTAGAGAAGCACCTGTCTAGTGATTCGGAGCAGTGAGATAACTTTTCAATGCTTTATCTTTCACCTGCAATGACAGAGTTTAGTTCAAGTCCCTATTCTTCCCAGGACAGAGCAGTGATTTGCTTTAGGGCTTTCATGTCCTAATCCTATGCTCTATTCATGGCACTATTGGAAAAACCTTGAGGAAAAATCATCACATCTCATAGGTCTGCTCTGCCCAGAGTTCCTCCTTTCTATTCTTAGAATTTCAGAATCACAGGCATTTATTCAATGTGCCTCCTTTTACAGTCTATAACCAAGCACAATGCCCTGCATTCAGGGAATCGCAGTTCAGTTCCAGTTGGAATTTTGCTCACACAAAGAATTTAATAAGTAATCCCAAGTAATGAAAAAACTCAGAGAGAGCATAGCTGAAGTACAGATCAAGCAGAAACTGTAAAAAAGCTTTAAACTGGCAGGCTGTATGGAGAGAAAACTTAACTTTGGAACTAATGCTTTAAGTTTGTAGTGTTCTGCTTATAACCGTAGATCTATCTTTCATAGTCTGGGAGTGCAGATACAAAATGTCTCACTACAGGCTGTAGCTTGAGGCCATTATTTACATTTGTTTGCCTTTGTTTCTGGTGTCTTGCAAACAGCTCATTAGCTAAAGCTGAATGTTTCCCAGGCATGGGTAGAGACTTCTAGTTTGAGCCATGATCTGGCTCACATTTAATACTACTTGCCCTTGGAGCACAATTTGTTCCATCATTGCCCTTTAAGGGCTTTATTTTCCAAAGAATAGAAGCGTGGTTGCTATGAAGCAATGCTAGATGCCTTATCCACGTCCAAATACATTTTTATTTGAGTGGAACAGGATCAATGCTTTCTCCATACTCTTGGCTGCAAGTTTCTCCTCCCTAATGCTGGCACATCTCTCACTGCATTCAACCTTCGGGGTGTTCTTTGACCTTTCCCAGCCTTGGACACCTGGAGATGGGGCTGAAGATGCATCCCTCTGTGCAATGCCTCCGAGCCATTCCCCAGGTGAGTTCTAAGGGCTGTTCAAAGGAGGCAGTGCTTCCAGTGCTCCCCTGCCCTCCCTGACACACCAGAAGCAGGCTGACCATGGAAGATGGTTATGGTACTTCTTTTCCTGAATGGAAATGCTGGTGAGCTGGAAGAACTCTATCCAAACAATCCTCTGTGCACTTAGAGGCATCTTTGCTTCTCTGCCTTGATATTCATGCTGTTAAACAATCTTCCTCTGTCCTTCTCCCTTGGCTTTACTGCTGACCTTTCAAAGCTGCCTCAGTCGAGGCACTTTCTTTCCAGTGCTGCTACCTTCTAAACACCTGCGTTCATGTTAAAGCTCCCTGTAAGGGTAAAATCATTCTGTGAGGTTTCCAGCGTCCGGGTTAACCACTATACCATTAGCACAATTTGCATCGCCAGTATCACTTACACAACGTAGCAGCTACTTTGTCTTTAAAATCCATTACAGCATTGGCTGCTACCCAGCGCTAGAGCAATTGAATTACAATTAATAGCATCTCCAGGATAAGGCTTAGAACATCATGATTGGGCTAATACTTAACTTTCAGAGTTTCCTCTTCTTCTTTATGGAGAACTGACCAAATTGACTCTTTCTTTTCTTTTTAATGGATTGATCCAGATCTTTTGGGTTGATGTATTTGTCCAGTTCCTTTCTAAAAAAACTTGTCTTCCCTAAGGAAGTTAGGAAATCTGAATGAAAAGAAATGTGGAAGGCTAAGGCTGCTTATACTGAGCTGACTAGTCAGATTCCATTGTGGCTTTGATCCTTTCCATCCCTCTGGATGAATTTGCGAGGGATGGGATTTATCTCAGGGACCTGGTATATCTACAGCATGTCTCCGAATGAGCCAAGTTATCCTGAGTTCCCTGGTGGTCACTGAATTCAGGCAATGGACGCCAGAACACAATCCCTCTGTCTAAATATAGGTGTCATTTTTAGAAAGAGATGAAATGCACTCCTCTCTGTGTGTGTCTGTCTGACATTTATTCAGATGGTCTCCGTCCCCAAATCTGGATGAGAAGAATTGAACCTTCATGTATCTGCTTCTGTATTTCCTTTTAGAAACTTGTTGGGGCAGAACAGATGGGTTCAGCACCCAAAGGTGACACCCAAATATATGTTGACCACATGTAAGAGTCAAGAGGCATATCTGGTGTCTAAGCTAACACCACAGCCAAAGAAAATCTAGGGCTTTATTGAGTTGCCCAAACGGTGCCATTTGAGATTGAGATATCTGCTCAAGGCTGTCAGCCATGACCTAAGACCTAGGAAAGACCTACGTGGATGTTGGAAGTCAAGAGTGATACAGGCCATTTCCAACGGCATGATGCTCAGGATCAGTGATTCAGCCAAGCTTCTAGCTCACATGTATACATTTGTATTTGAGTGTTTTAATCTTGAACTGCAACACACCCAAAATGCCCTTTGTAGTTTGTGGTTCTTCAAGGCCTGATGCCACAGAGTTGTGCTCTGTGTCAGGGACACGTAGGTGGTGCTGCAATACAAGTGATAAATAACGGCAAACAGCCTTGAACTGCCTCCCTGATACCCGTTTAGCTGCCATTTATTAGTTCATAATTTACCTTCCCTATCATGGTTCCCGGTTGTTGTCAGTGCAGTCCTGATCAGCTGGGCTGGAGAGTTAGTTTCCATCATGCTCAGCAAAGTTTACTTTAGGCCATTTTGGCTTTGCATCACAGAGGCAAAACTGTGAGACATCAGACATATCTCAGCACAGCTTTGCTTAAGATAGCAGTGAAAGAGGATGCAAAATAGCCCCTGATGATAGTCCCTCTCACCATGACATGGCACTCAATGCCAGAGCCCCACCTTGGCTGCAGAGCTCATCTTTTGTCGGTGAGAATTTGGATTCTGGCCCTAGCCAAGGCAAGGTGAATGCCGTTTGTCTTGGCATCTGTCTCCCTGTGAAGAAACCGTGGTGGAAAGGGGGGGATATCCTTCTGATGTAGATGGTCTGCAAGTTTTGCAAAAGAAGCAGAGGTCACTGATCACTCTCACCAAGAGAAGGTGGGAGTGCAGAGGTGGTTTATAGTGCAGAGAGGGTGCGAGGGGGCTGAAGGCTGTATTCCTGCCTTTGGTCCAGATTGGTTTCTGTCATTGCTTTCTGGTAAATTAGTTCCTTGTGGAAGGAACTTATCTAGAATTTGTGGATATTTGTGTATTTTGGGGATTTTTTTTTCCCCTTACCTGTTCTTTATACATCACACCTTTCCTCTGATGAGGATTTGGTGGTTTTTTGTTGTTGGGGTTTTTTATGTGTTGGTGTTTTTTTGTTATGGTTTATTCACTGAAAATATTGATTCCTCATCAAAAATTCAACAGCTTTTTGGCCCCCAAACACCACTTTTCAGCCAAGAAATGGCTTTTCATTTCCAGAAAAAAACCTTTGCTTGGGTACAACTCATATTTTGTGAACTTTTTTTTAGCATAAAAAGCCCCACTTGTACGCAAAAAAATAATTTTGATGGATAATCTTTGACTGGTCTCATTGGGAAGATCAAGCTCATAGTGCTTAACCTCCTCCTTTGGCTACTTTTTTTCTTTGGAAAGCACCATTTATTTTTCTTACAGCTTAAATGAAAGCATGGTGGAAGCACAGTTCTAGCAGACACATCCTTTCTTACGTTTGTCAGACACTGAAATATAAATCTTTTCCTATGTCTCTTCAAAAGCTTTTAGCAACGTCATATTCGGAAAAGCTGTTAATTCCTACATAGCTTTCTCCTCTTGTATCTCCCAGAGTGAAATGTAACACTATTCCCATTTTCTAGATAAGGAAACTGAGAACTGGGGAAACTAAACTAAAGCCAGTGGTAGACACGAGTCATCTCCAGGCCCAGGTCCCTGACTTGCCCTATCTCGCACCTTCCCTGTGAGCATGAGAGTCGTCCTCTAGGAAACTCCAGCTATGGGGTTACACATGATTTTTTGGTTAGACCCACGTCAACTTATAGGTTATAGGCCAGAGAGAGGATGCTGCTTTCGGCAGGGGACTAAAGATTGTATCATTAACATGTAGTCAAGGAAAGAAGAAAGAATTCAATGAGCATGCCTGCTTCGTGAGATGACTTTGTACGAGGGCTTGTAGTGATAGGATGAGGGTTAATGGCTTCAGACTGGAAGAGGAGAGATTTAGATGAGATATTAGGAAGAAACTCTTGCCTGTGAGGCTGGTGAGACCCTGGCCCAGGTTGCCCAGAGCAGCTGTGGCTGCCCCATCCCTGGAGGTGTTCAAGGCCAGGTTGGACGGGGCTTGGAGCAACCTGGTCTGGTGGGAGGTGTCCCTGCCCACGGCAGGGGATTGGAACTGGCTTATCTTTAAGGTCCCTTCCAACCTAAACCATTCGTTGATTCTATGATTCTATGACTTTGGAAGTAAGGACACACTGCAGCTCTGCTCCCTCCGCCCCGGCTGCCTGGCCCATGGCACACAGGCAGGGTGTAACACACCCTACAAACAGTTAAAATGCATCTATTCAGGCTGCTCTTCCCATCCAATGCCACTCAGCTAAAAGAGCCTTTGAAGTGGGATTATACAGTTTATCTTGTTTCCTCTTTTCTTCCTGCGTTCAGGCATTTTTACTCTTGAAGCCACATTAGAAAGAAGTCAGAGGCAGAGGGGGGAAGCCTCCTGTCTGGTTTGCATGAGGCTGCTTTACAGTAGCACAGCATCAGTCCCATTGTCCAAGGGAAGGCTGAAAAGAGGGTTGTTGGTCTAATAAAGGATATTAGCTCTCCCCAGGAGCCTTCCTTTGAAAAGAGAAGACAAACCAACATAGCCTGAAGGTGAACTTCAACCTCTAGTCACTGTTCCCTTCTCCTGAGAACAAAGCGATAGCTTTAGGGCACTGAACACACCATACACTTCTCCCTGGTTGCCTGCTGTCATCCTTGGGTAAGCAACAAATAAAAGGCTTCCCAAAAAATACCTCTGCTTCCACTGGACCAGGAAGCTTGGCCTGTGAAGCCCCACTCCTGAGCATGATGCTCACAAACATAGGCTGGGCATTAGGTCCAAAACCGGACTCAGTCAATGTATTTTAGGTGTTTTTTTTCTGAGCTTCCCATGGAACAAGCATAGATTGGCTGCCCAGGTTACAGCTGCAAGCATGGGTAGAGGCACAGCTGAGGACACCATCAGGAGCATGTGGCACTCCGGGTGTCCCCCCGCTCCCCAGCAGCAAGCTTTGCTGCTCAGCAGTGAAGTTGAGGTGCCAGACGCTGCTGGCCAGGCTGTCCTCAGCCGTTGTGCCAGCGCTCTGCGGGTTGTCTGCCAGGCCCTCGTGCGAACAGGAGACGGACACAGCAGGGAACATGCTGTGCTCACGGCTGCTCCCAAGATTCCTCCTTATAAGCGATATCAATATACCCTTGGCCTCAAGGAGCTAAGGACCATTGTAAGCTCTACTGTGCAAAGCGCAAGCGATGCCGCTCTATATTGAGAAGAAAAATATCATTTAACAAAAGGGCATTTTCTGCCAGATAGTACTTTTCCCTTCAGCTACAGGAAAAATGTCACATGATAAATGGTAATCACACTGTTTTATACACTGCTGAGAGATGCTGGGATCCTGCAGTGATGAGGAAAGGATAGAGCCGTCGTAGAGCAGCTTGTGCTTCTTTTAGGCATGTGCTGAAAGTGGTTTTTAGACCATCTTCCAGGATTAATCTCGTTCAGGCGTTGTCCAGATGGAGCTTTCAGTTGAAAGCTGTTAAGAATCAGGAGGTCTGGATCTAATGTCCTGCTCTGCCATGGGTTTTCACTGCGTCTTTAAATGCACTTACGGCTTTTTCTTCCACCAGCTGCTCAGTTTCATTAGTCTGCAATTCCAGAGTTCTCAAACCTATACCCATGTTACCTACACTGCCGTTCCCCCAGCTCTGTCCGTCATTGCCTCCACCAGCTGCACCTTGCATGAAGTATGAGGGATGAGCTGACCTCTTGGTCATGATGGTTCTTCATTCATTTCCTGGCCTTGCCTCAGATGAGAGTGTTTTGGGAATCTGTTTGGGAAATCTGGGCTGACGCTGGAAAATGCTGTTAAAAAAGGGCCAGATCAGTTGCCTTCTCTTGGCATGTTTTCTCAGTTTCTCGTATTTGCAGGCTGGTAGGCATTTCAGATCACACAGGCAATGTAGGATGAGATAAATAGCATCTTGGCCTTCATTTGAATGCATTGACCAGTTCCCCGTCTCCCATGAAGAGACACAATTACAATGGATTTTCTCATCTTGCCCATTCTTTACATACTAGAAACGATTTGAACTTCACGCTTTATAAAAAGGCCCCTCCGACTCCACCCGTGGGTACTGTCAGACTCACTGTGGACCGACACAAGCCTCGTGCATCCCTTGCCTTTGAAGCTTCATCCTTGGAGCTTCATGCCTCTGGGGCTTCATCCATCCTTGGATGGAGTTTGCAGGAGGCAGGTTTTGACCAAGTCAAACGGACTGGCCACTTGTTTCCAGGGAATTTGTCTCAAGGAGTTTGTTTCCAGCGAGTTTGTCTCAGTGCCTGACCTGTTCCGACTGCGGAAAGGCCTTGTTACCTGTTCTGGTTTTACCTGGAAATGGGTATGTTACCTGTTTCTGCCACTGGAAATTCAAGCTGCACCTGCCACACATACCGGCACCAGCCCGGTTTTTGCAAAACCCCAAATTACCACATTTGTAACGGAAATAATCTCTGTGTACGAAGGCCTGATTCAGTACGTGAACAACAAGCGAGGCGGTGGAGATAAATACACACATTACTGCTGCAGCCAGGGACATGCAGTCACTGGCCTCATCACTGCTATTCACACACCGAGAACAAGAGCAATACAAAACCATCCCCCCAAACAGCAGGTCCCCTGGAGGCGTGGGGGAGACTGGAATTAAACTTGCTGCTGTTTAGATATTCCTGGAAATACTTGGTTCCTGCATTTTCTTTCTGTCTCTCCCTCTTCTCCAGCCTCGACTATGTTATCTGGTGGGCTGGCACCTTGCAGGGCTCTGAATTTCACGTGTGATTATCACCTTCCGAGCCAACACTGCGGCCTCCCTCAAAAAGTTCCCTTCAGCAGCCACTTCCCCCGGACTGAGTACAAAATGCGGCTTAACGCTGCTTGGTATCCGCATGAAAAGTGTTTGGAGATACTGACTTTCTCAGGACCCGTTAATAGAAGAATTTGCCCATTCTGTGAACGTAACAGGTTTCTTAATGTAAAAGAGGAGGCAATAATCTTACCTTTATTAAATTGCGCCATAGCTGGTGGCAAAACAACCCTCTCCTGGTCCCTCCCAAAGTATCTGCAGTTGAAGATATCATCCCATAGATATCCACAGGAGGGATACATGCCCAGTTCAGAACTCTCTTCAATGATGGGTGTGGATCAGTGATGTTTTCCGCCGTGCAGGGAAGGTAAATGTTTGGATGAGAGCTTTGATTTTTCCATGGTACTGAAACATAGAGCAACCTTGGACAGGGAGAAACACAACTCAGAAAACAGCAGAGAAGGCACCTCTTTTACGTTAAGGCCTGAAGAGTGACACCCCCAAAACAGCCGTGCCAGAAACGATGCCAGTTGCTGTGTGCTTGGAGGAGAGAGACGCCGCAGCAGGGAGGAAGGCTGGTGCAGGGAATCAGAGATCTCAGGTTTGAGAGGTGACTTTCGGTTATGTTTTCCCAGGCATAAAATCAGGGTATCGTGAGGGATGAGCCATCCTTTGCAGCTACAGTTTTCAGAACTGTTGCAAACCTGCTGCAGGGCACCCAAGGGAGAGAACGACTCTTGTCCTGGCCCAAATTTGAAAGTGTGAGGCAAGCCTTGAAAGAATAATGAGATTTTTGTTTTTAATGATATTTTAGGGTTTCTTTTGCCTTTTGCTCCCAGCTTTATGGAACCTGATGGCTCATTTAGGCTATCTTTAAGAGCTTTCCTCTGAAGCTGCAAGATTTAGACTTCTTGTTTGTTTAATGCTACCTGGTAATTTCACAGGGCTGAAGAACTGAGGCTTTAATGCTGCTGCATTCCTTATAAAATGGTGAGAACCTGCAAAGCTGGATACCTGTGCTGAGTTTTCTCCTGTAAATACATGCCAATATTTCTTGTCTTCTTACCAACATAGTCCTTTCCTGTGCTGTTTCCCTTAACATGTTAATGGGACGAGCAGTCTGATACCTTTCCTAAGGCCTCTGCATCTCTGAGCTCCTTGTCTGGGGTGACTACACAGAGCCAGAGATGCAAAGCTACAGACATAAAGTGTCCAAAATCTCAAACTGATGTTCTGCTGCCCCTGCCACCGCCTTTGAATCCAGCCTGGAAGGTGGAGGATAAAGCCAAGAAACTAAGGAGATTCGGGAGAACATGGTATTTTATGCCTGCAGCATTGGTAGCAGAGATTAGGCTGGGTCATTAGCAAGCCCCAGATTGTTTGATTAGCCTAACCAGACTGCGCAAAGGAAACAAACCAGGAGGAAATTGGCCCACAGGGGCACTGAGATTCTTCTGGTGATGTTCCTGGTTTTATTATTTGTGTGTTGTGCTTAGTGGAACGTTTAAAAGCAGCCAAGGGGGAAACATTGGTTTCAGCAGCATGATCCAGCAGCATTGAATACACGTGTCCATAGTGCAAAATTTGGTAATGCTGGGCTAATAGGCAACTGGGGGAGATGGCAGGGAAAGCTAATCAGTCCCTTCCCCTCTGCCTCGGGGTGCCGTGAATGTCTCTCCCAAGGAGGCACTACACACCGTGACAGCTCTGTGATCACATGAATACTGTGCTTCTGCTGGTATTTGAACACCCCCTTTGGCAAACTTCTCCTCCACGCTCTCCCAGGAGCACGTCCTGGTGTGCGTTTTACATCGGCTCTGCCTGGATTCCTGGCTGTTCCTTCCTGCTCTCTGCTCACCCCACTGCTCACTTTCTGATCTGGCTCTCCAGGTGCAACGTTGGTTGGTGTTTCCTACCCCAGGCTGCAGCTTTCTGCTGTGCCAGACCAGCCTTGGTCATCCTCTGAAGGCAATTCCTCTGCAACACGAGTTTGCCATATTCTGGACTCCATCCCTGCTCTGTCTTCTGGCTCTGTGATCTGTTTCCCAAGGCAGCTTCTTGCAGGAACCGCTAAGATAAGGTCCAGGTTGACATCCTTGATGAGAAAGAAACTTTCAGGTTACCATTTTAAGCAGTGGATGTGTTTCAGTGTTGCTCTTGTGCCTAAGTTGGCACTGCCACTGAATTGTTCACTTGGGCAAGATGTCGAACTCTGGTATCTTGGGACTCTGCTTGGGCTTTCAGAAGAAGCTGACACAAAGAAGCATAAACCAAATTACCTTCTCTCTTCACAGAGTTTATTAGCATTTTCTAACTATATGATGGTCCAGAACCAGCATAACCCCAGTCCAGCACTTGCCCAGGTGTTTTCTGAGTGGACAGAGCCAGTGTAACTCATTTCAGATGACGGTTATCAGATACCATGAAGAAAACAAAAGCAAACAAAAACAAGACTTTCAATCAGGATGGGTCATTGGAAACCAAGAGCAATCACGTTCTATTGCCTTGGATCTTCCTGCACTAGAAACAAGAGATGGAAAAGTTAATTTTAATTTGGACAGTACCATCATATAGGGGTGGTTTAGTGTTAACATAAGAACTATTGAGGATTTTATTTTGCTGATCTACAGCGAGAACTATTATCCTTTTGTAAAGGAACTGAGTTTAATCACATCTGGCAGACCTGCTGGGTATAATGTGTCCCAATATCCCATTACATTTTCAATTTACATGTATTACCTTTCCCTGGGAAAGTTCCCTGCACTTCTGCCCATTGAATTAAATGGCTATTATGAAAGCAGAGCAGGACATTTTAGTGATCTGGATGTTTGATTTTACCCTGGGAGGCAATTAGTGCTAATAAGTCCTGTACCCAATACCTCTCTCAGATTTGTCTCAAAAGTAGAGCATATAAAAGGCCTCAAGTGGAGGAGTGGGACAGAAGTTTCATAGGTCAATTCCCTTTCCACCAAAACCACCAATAATGAAGAACAGAAGAGCTGTGTCTATGCAGAGAAGATCAGAGTCAAATTCTGTATCTTTTAGACTGTATAACTTGTCTACACTTACTTCCAGGTGAAGAAGTAGCATTCAAATCAGAGCTAGTTCAGTCTGTGTCCTGCAACACAAACAAATGCCATCCAAAACATACTTGGGAGCTAATGATGTTAGTGAGATAAAGAATTAAAGCAGAGGGGAAAAGGCAGTCATTTAAAGGCTCAACAAAAGCAGAGGAAACACATTATAGACCAGACTTGAAAGGAGATGAAGACTTGATCCTTGTAATCTATATTGATCGAGGCATTTCCAATATGCTCATCACTAGCAGAGAAAGGAAACGAGGAGAGTGTCATTAATCACACTACGGCTCTGCCTAAGGGCTCAGTCAATCACATCCATGTACTACCTCGGCACAGCGTTCACATGCAGAAAGACATACTACTTCCTAAACAATTTACAGTCCAAGTACGTGTTTTACAGGCAGGATCACGAGCCCTCTGATTTTAGGCATTAGAATTTAACAGCTGAGGCTTTCCGAGCCTGAAGCTTGGCAAAACGGTACGATAAGCGACCATGGAAAGAGCACGCCCAGGGAGCTGCAGTGGAGGCTCTTGCCATGAGGACAGAGGGATGAAGTAGGATGACGTAGGAGGCCGGTGGTGAGCAGAGCAAGGGAGGCAAAACGTAGGAGCTGGAGCTGGACCAAATTCATGGTGCTTAAAAATGAGAGTCACACGCAGCACTCACCGTGCTGAAGCTGCTTACTCAGAAATGGGTCCCGAGCTCCTGAGAAGCTGACATGGGGCAGAGGGATCGGAAAATAGAGGATCCATCTCTGCCAGTTTAAAGCCAGCCAGGTTTTACTGCCATGAGAAATTACAGCCTTATGAGGCAGGTGATCTCTGTGAGCAGCTCACCGGAAAGGTTCTGCTTAGAAGCAGCACTGTCCATTACACTGTATTTAACAGACAAAAATATTCCAACATTTTTAATTACTACGGACATCTGTTCCAGTGGCTTATTCATCACCTGCAGTTTTTATAATCTTTGTAGCTTCTAAATGCAATAGCACGCCGGGGACATAAGCAATAAAGACCTTATTTTCATGCAAATATGGCTAGCAAGAAGAACAGCAATCAGGAGGAAGAAAAATAGAAGGAATAGGTGAATATTTATCAGTGCAATATTGCCCAAAGCTCTCTGCAGGATCTTGATTGGTATTTAGCGTTAAGGAAAGAAAGAAATGAAAGATAGAAAGTGGATGTGTCTGTAGTTTTAAACCCAGTTACACAAATGCAGGAACTGAAGCACAGAGCTGTAAAATGCTGTGTCCAGAGAAGTTGTTTACCGTTTCAGATCAGGTCTGGTCATACAGCAAAATAGCAGCAGAGAAGGAGCAAGAGTAAGGGCATTTTCTGAGGTCTGTTTTTGAGTGTGTTTGTTGGTTTTTGTAAAGACTCCTTTAGGAAGCATGCCTTGAGATCAATTTTTAATGTGCTCTAAAATCCCCAGGATTTTGCGTTGGAAGTATTATAAATGAAATTACCATTACATTTAACAGGCGGAAGTTCAAAGGTGATGGAAGCAGCTGAGATGGCAATACAGTTGGGCTTCTCCACCGTTCACGGAACACTAGCGCTGAATGCAGTCCAAGGAAAACAGGCATATACGGATACTAGGGGGAATGGAGCCTCCTCCTTGCCTACAAACTGTACCTACCCTCCTTATCTCAGGAAAGGTTCCTGTCCCCTTTGAAATCTTTTCAGTGTCTTGCAAATTGCTGCAGAAAGCAATTTATAGATTCGGCTGTTCTGATGTTGCAGATAAATATTAAAGGCAGCACAGATAGAATTTTGATGCAACTTAATGCAAGTCATCTCCCTCCTTCCCTTTCTGAAGAGTGTGAGTGAATTCTCCTGGAAGCAAGAGAAAGCAAAAGAATGACAACAAGTCAAGAGGCTTGGAGAAAGCATGCAGCTTCCTCCAGTCACTGGTCCAGTTACCAGCTGAAGGTGTGTGGGATGTGTGTGTGTTCTTCTCGCTTCCGATGTTGCACGCACCAGTGCACCTGGGCAGCAGTAACTGGGCAGCTCTTGGCCAAGCCTCAGGCGGTGCTGCTTTCCCATGGACCAGCTCACCAGGGCTTGCTAGAAGTAGGGATACGTAGGGAACCACCCAAGTCCAGTGTCTTCTGATGGAGATGCCAGAAAGACGGGAGGGAGGAGGCCTTCAGGCAAGACCACAGGTGGCCAGAGTGGGATTCATCCCTTCTGACCTCAGATATCTACAAACCAGGTATCTGCATTCCAGTTCTGTATAAGCACTGACCTTAGGACATGAAGAATTTCACCATAAATACAACTTATTTTTCTCACAGAAATACATCTTTCCATAGGCTCACACACCCCACTAACTCTTGTCCTGCCCCAAGGTAGTTTCTGACACACACTCACAACCCCACTGCCGTGCATTCACAAGTATTGCCAGGTTGTTTGTTAAGCTTGAGGTATTGCTCCCAGTATCTCTACAATATCTGCTTATGTATGCCTAGAATTCAGTTATTTATTACCTTCTGCTCTGTGCATCAGCAAAGTGATTTCTTTGAAGGCTGTATAGATCTTGTGCTCTGTTTTTTGTCTGTACTGAATGCGAAGGGTTTGGGAAGGAGGGAGAGTGCAAGCATTTTCTTAGATTTTTAAAAAGAAATTGCTGGAGATATTTACGTATTAATAAATTTGCACTGAAAGACAGACATCCCCATAGGTTTTCAGCTCTAGTTGAATAAAATAATCTACAAACAAAGGCAGCATCAGAAAGGCGAGTGGGAGAGTGGGTCTGGAAAGAAGATGGAGCAAAACTGGTCTCCAGGTTCATTCGGCCATTGCCTTCTGAACGAGGTTAAGTCTTTTCTTCAAGCAGACTTTACTGCAAGCTTCTTCTGGTGCTGGAGCTGTATTCTGCAGCGGGATCCTTTCAGGCAGAGGTGTCTGTTTGTTTGCTCGGAGCAGAGACAGCTGGCTTGGAACCAACGGCTCGCATCTGTGGTTGCTTTGTCATTGCTAACACATTTGAGAGCTGGGTACATAAATGCAAAGCCCAATCTAATCTGTGCTAGACTAAGGAAGAAACAATTGACTCTGCTGTAACTGAGGATGGTCTCTCATGTAATCAGGGAGGCAATGCTTGTCCTGGATAATGAGTGCAGTAAACGGGTGTTTTGCTTTCACTTGGCAGCACTGGGCTGCCCTGGATGCTTTTCTCCCCAGTCTCCGCACATGTATGCGCCGGCTCCTTCTCTCTTGTGTCAAGCATAAGTTACTTGTCTTGGCTTTACAGGCCTGCAAGACCTACCTGGGGATCCTTACCATCATCTCTCATTCCCTTTAGACAACTTCAGTGCCCTCGGGAGACATGTCCACAACACCCCGTCACCCATCCGGTAGGTTTTCAGCCAAAAGTGTGTGTGCTGCCTCTCATGCTGCTCCTTACACCTGATAGGAACTCTGTGCAGACAAACTCAGAGCCTTCAGAGCCTTCCCAAAACCCTCCTTTCCTGAAATCCTTTTCCTGGCATCTGTGAAGTAACTTGACAGCAGTTACTAATCAGCAGAGAGCAATCACTGCTGCGCTGAGCGGCTCTGCCGCATTGCTCGCTCGCTGTTCTCCCCTCGCCGCAACCAGCTGTTGGCCTTGGTGCAAAACCTTTCCGTCTTTTCATCCTTCTTCTGTGGTTTGTACTGCACCTGGCACAATTGGGCCGTAGACTCACAGACCTTGATCATATAAATAACTAGTAACTATAATAACTACAGCTACAAGCTACAACCCTTTTTCCTGGCTCTCTGGAAGCTCAGAGTCCCACTGCTTTGGGCCTTGTTCTTTTTGAGCGTAGAATGTCTGCAGCGTGCTGGTCCAACACCCGCTCAGGTATTGATCACAAGTCTCTTCTCTATTGAATTTCTCTCCAGGCAAACAAATGAATTAGATTCCCTATCAAAATAGCGGAGCCCAGCAGCAAATAGAGTATATCTGGGCAAAGATCTTTCTCTGTTGTTTTGTAGCAGCAAACAAAACTGTGAATCTTTTGTGCTTGTTTAAAAAACAAAAGTACTGGATTGGTTTTGGAAATAGTGGCTTTTAGTTTCATCTTGTATTTATATTCTTTTCATTGAGGCTGCTGAAACTTGTGTTCATTAGTCACAGGAGTGACCCAAGTTTCATGAAGGAAAGCTCCTCTCCTGGGGTGGCTGTTTTACAATGCCCAAGGCTTGAGGTCATGTTCAAACCCAAAGTTCCCAGTCACATACTGGTTTCACACTGTGAGTTCATTGTCAGACTAGAGTCTGGCAGTTTCCCAAGTTGGGAAACTGAGGCACGGGAGGGTGGAGGGAGATGCTTTCCTCCAGCATAGGTATGGACACTCCACCTCAACCTACATCGCACGTGTGGAAGGTTTCTTTGCAGAGTGGACAAAGGAGTCTGGGCCATTTTTGCTCTGGAACAGTAAGTAGAAAATGACCAGCTGCCACCTCATTCAGGGGACATGTGCATGTGCAGCTCAGTCCCGACACAACACTTACTTTCAAGACGATCTTGAGTCTGCCCAAGGCAGCAGGAAGGAAAGGAAGGAAAAACAGTTGGTGTAACCGTATAACAAGTCCATCTCTTTGCACATGTGAGCCTTGGAGAAGGGTTAATGTACCAGCACACATACAATACTCCTCACAAGCCCAGTAGCTGGCTGCCAGTGTGTGGGTAGTGACTCCCAGGAGGATTCTTTGGAGCATGTTTTTTTGAGGTCCAACACTTCCTCCAGCAGAAGGAAAGGTAACCCTGAACCACAGTGCTTTCTTCCCACCAGCTATGTAGAAAATGAACTGAAATGGCTACAGCAGCCACAACCTCCCAGTTCTACTGATCAATGCAAGACCAAAGTCTAGGCTGAAGAGAAATTTCAATCCAAATACGAGTGTAATGAAGCGCAGGAGATCCTGGGATCCCTCGTCAACCTCATGCTGTAAAGCTCACAGTCTGTGACTTCATTGTACATGCCCGCGGCTTGTCTTTCATCACAGTGAAGTTCATTTTTTCTCCACTAGTGAAGATCTTTCAAGAGAAAGCAGAATTTTCTGTGCAGGTATTTTCTGAGGAAAATATTCCTGCTGAAATCTGGGGTGAAAAAAATTGCTTTTCTCACCCAGGCAAAGGACTAGGTTTCAAACAACTAAAACTGAACCTCTGCAGTTTGATCTTTCACTGCACCTTTTCCATTGTCAGTTGTCAAAAAATACTTTGCTGTCCACTGAAATGTCAAAAAACCCTATTCCTAAATAGCAAAATCACATAAAATGACATTTTAAAGACATGGGCTTTGGTGGTACCTCTGTGAATTCTCATCAACCATTCAACGAGTTCCTTCTCAGTGGGGATTAAGCTGCCAAACTCCCTCAAGGGAAACCGGCTCCTTCCCACTGGCTTTTTGGCTTTTATAAGCAGCCTGGTAAAGACTTTCATTTTCCCAAAAGGAAAGATGCAACAACATGCCAAGCCGGTAAAGCGTCGTCTTCTATTCTGGGCAAGGTGGAAACAAATTCCTCTGGGTTATTTACTACTTAGGGTTGGGGGTAATAAAAGCCTCATCCAGCTAAAAGAAAGCAGTAACTTTATAGAACACAAGAGTGACTTAGGGGCTTTGCAGGGGTGAGCATAGCTGCCCCTGGAAGATCTGCACAAACCTCCTGTATTTCCTTTAGCAAGTTATAAACGAGGCAAAAAAGCAACCAAAAAAGTAGGAAGTGGCTATGGTAGCAGCAGTGGGATGGCCGGTCCCTGAGCTGCAGGCATGAGGGGCCAAGGTGGAGGGGTCACATCAGGGAACGGAGCGCTGAGCTGCCTGTCCTGCTAGCAGTGAAGGGCTCGTGGGCTCGCTGAGCTCAGCAGCCTGCTCTGTTGAGCATCACCCACCAAGAGTGTTTCAAGGACAAGTGAGAAAAATCCCCCAAGTCTAGGAAGCTGGGCTTCGCAGATGTCTGAAAGAGAAGTGGTCTAGAAGTGATTAGCCTGAATCCTAATACAACTGTATTTCTGTCTCCTGACAGCTAATTTTTGCAGAGCTTTGCAACCGAGGCTTCACTGTGGTAGTGGCATTGTTTAATGAATCTCCATTTGTTTTCTTGTCGTTCATGTTTGAAGTATCTTCTATTCTCTTTATGGCTTTTTGCCATCATAAAGGGGCTGTTGCTCTCAGAGATCAGGCTGAATTCTCCCTTCTTTGAGGGGAGAAATAATTGCCTGTGTGGCAGATCCGCAGAGGAATGGGCTGACTGAAAGGGAAAAAAGGAAACAAAAGATGTTGTCTAGGAAGACCTCATCGTGTTAAGCAAAATGCCTCCACCACTGAAGGCTCGAGGCAACATGGGTGAGGGATGAACGTCAGGTTGTGGCTGTGTGTCGTGTTCCTACTGCCGTGGTAAATTGAGCAGAAATTTGGAAGCCTTGGAAATACTGTCATGGTTGGTGTTTTTACCCCGGTCTTTCAGCTGCCTATTCAGGGTACGTGCGTACATGTCCGTGGGCTGCCGCGAGGAAACTGCAGTTTGTAAGAGGGCTTGGGAAATGTCCCACCCGCCCCTTGCCCACCCCACAGATAGGAGAGACTCTTGTTCTCCAGACAATACTGCTTGACATATTCCTCTGGAAAGGCTGCGTCTCCGTAGCAATGGTCTTTGGAAAATGCAAACATGCTTTGCAAAAATGATGTCTCCCAGGCAATGCCCTTTGGAGGGGAGAAGCCTGTGCCTTACTTGGAACAAAGAAGTCCAGAGCATGAGAACAGGATGGCAGCGCTGACCCTGGGCACTGAGAAAACATCGTGACACTGACTCCCCTGAGTCCTCTCTGTCCACCGCTGACTCTTGCATCTCCCGTGGCTTATGGAAGACATTGAGGAGGAAAATCCTGACCTGAAGATAGTAAAAGAACCTTATACACATATGAAGCACATACATACATAGAATCACAGAATCATGGAATGGTTAGAGTTGGAAGGGACCTTGAAGACCATCTGATTCCAACCCCCCTGCCATGGGCAGGGACACCTCCCACCAGACCAGGTTGCTCAAAGCCCCGTGCAACCTGGCCTTGAACACCTCCAGGGATGGGGCAGCCACAGCTGCTCTGGGCAACCTGGGCCAGGGTCTCACCACCCTCACAGGCAACAATTTCTTCCTGAGATCTAATCTAAATCTCCCCTCTTCCAGTTTACAACATGTACATGCACACAGTAAGATGAGGACTTAGAGGAAGCAGAGTACAATTCCCAGGGCACGCGCTTTCCCTAGAGATGCTGTTGTGGTCGTCCCCTTGCTGACATTCCCACCTCTTCTACAAAAAACAGGCAAATGCCACTTCACAGGGAAACACATATTCCCAGGGAACAGGTTTTTAATCCCTGATGGTCCTCAAGGCCATACTGTATGAGAGACTGGTACTCATTCATATGAGTAGATGTACAATGATGCAAATGAGGGATTCACATGGACCCCTGTGCTCTAGGCACCTACCCTGAGATGAAGCTGCTCCACCCCTCTGTGGATGTGGATTGTGGGATCACACCACAGGGGCCATCCACACAGTATGGCTGGTCAGGGTGGCACAGGCATGGACTGGACTTGCATTGATGATTTTTGTGGGCTCATAGCTTCTAGCAGACTGGTTGAGAGCACGTGTTTAGCTTTGATTCTTTTTTCTTCTTTGATAACACTAAAGTTTCTGGGAAACTTCTTTCGGCAGAGACATGGATATTTTGAAATGAAGGATTTGGTCCCTCTGATAAGGCAGGTCTCTTGAAAAGAACCCCGCAACACCATGTTTCTCGGTGGTCCACCTCTGAATGATTATCATCCTTTCTTATTTTGCTTTGCTTTGCCCTAAAACAAAATCCAGGTGGAATTTGTGCTGCATGGGACTGGTCTTTTCATCTTGAAAGAATCTTTAAATAATTCTCCTGTTTTGAACTGGAAGAAAGAATTAAAAATCTCACTTTTTTTATCACTAACTGAGGAAGGAAAAACTTGAACCAGTCAAAGCACTGGGTCTTCAAGCTGTTTATTTCCATTTGACCTTTAAAAAACATTTGTAGTGTAAACTCAGTTACATTTCTAAGCTAGAAGTTATTCCAAACAAAAAATACTGGTTTTGTTGAAAATGACAAAATGGGCTTTCAATGGTTTTTCAACATTTTTTTTTCCTCCAACAGGAGATTCATCAAATTGATCCTTTCTCACACATATTTTTGGCTTCAACAAATTGGCATTGTCTAGGGAAGAGACATTTTGCTAGCAAGCAAGCTAGACCAGAAGTTTTAGGAACAACCACGTGTGGCTGATTTGTTGGACAGAATAATAGAAAGGGCAGGTGACCGAAGAGTACGGGAGTGCAGCCTCTGCGATGAATCCTCCATCAATCTGGGCAGGAAGCACTGGCTTAATGCCATTTAAATTGTTACCTCTTATCAATAGGTCACTAAATTATCCTAATTGTATGGTGCTCCCCATCCATCTCCCTGCCCTGGGGGCAGCAGTGTGCATGTGAGTGCCATCTGCACACTAGAGCACATTTTCTTCTTGCTCTCCCAGGCTCCATCTGTTGACGCTAATGCATTACTGACACATTTCCTCCTAAATTTCTGTGACTGCAGCTTTAGCCATTAATCAGTAATTAATTTTTTATAAAATGTGCATGAGTAGAATCCTAATTTATGCTCTGGACCAATTCCCATCCCTCCGTCTACTGGTCTGTCCTATTGGCTTTGCACGTATTGCTTGAGAGCCCCTTGTCTTCTCGTTCTGGTTTGGAGGCCTTTGGGGCCTTTCAAACTGTGCTGGCATGCTGGAGCGTGGTCCCCAAGGGACCCAGCCTTCCAGGCTGAGGAGGGTAACACACATAAGACCAGCATAAGCCTTTACATGCCCACTTATTGGGTTGAATATTCTAAATTTGGAGGGATTTCTGTTTTATCTGAAGCATCTCTTAAACCCACCTTTTTTCCCTCTGTTTGGTCCTTGTCTTTCCGACTCTCCTGTTTACACTGCCTGGTTACAGAACCTCTCCCTGTGCATGTCCATATTTTGTCACGTTAAAGATATTTATTTTCTTTTTCTTCTAACGGTGTGTTTTAACTCACCACATCGGTTTTCTGACCGCTCCCAGCCATTTGCATGAGGTCTCGCTGCTGCTCCGTGTTTGTAAGTAGGTCTCTGAGCAGAGCGTGGGTTTTGGTGCACCCAGCGCAGGAGATGGAGCTCGCTGCGTGAGAAAACTCTGTTGTATCTGACCTGCCCTTTCACAGCAGCGATGAGGACAGCAGTCCTGCTCTGAAACCCAGGACCCGGCTGGCTGAAGCAGGAGAGGCAGCTACGGGGCAGGACAGCAAAGCGTGACCAGGCAGAAGTGGGGAGGGAGTTAGAGAGGAGGGGGGAGGAGGTGAGGCAGTGATTTATTTGTGGGCTGCAATGAGGGAGCTTCGGGTACAGGCCTGCAAAATCTGTCTCAGGCCTGACAAATGGGATGACAGCCCTTTCAGGCATTTGCTTTATTGCTGCTATTAGTTATTTTAGAAAAAGCATTGTAATCTGCCATTTCTCTCATGCATTATTCAATACACTTGTTCGTTTCCCGTCCCGTACACACGTATTCACACCCCCGAACACACTTAAGTGCATATATATATATACAAACGAATAAATGGACCTCTAGAATGATTTCAGGAGCAGGCTGAGAGCCAGCAAGCCCCAGCGGTGTGTTATAGCCCTCTATTTCCACCGGACTTTGCCAGGGTTCAGTAATGTAGCAGGTCCGTGTTGCCCAGAGCCTGAGGTGCAGAGATTTACCCCAATGTTGTCACAGTTGTGGACCAGAGGAAACACCAGATCAGAGCAATAAGCTGGCTGATTTAGGATGCTGTCTCCAAGAACGGGCAGCAACAGACAATTTGGAGTAAGGGTGCTTCACCTCCACCTTACAAACCACCCCCGGATCAGCAGAACATCATGCCTGACCTGGTAGCCATTTTCTCTCACCCTCTTTCCAGGGCTGTTTAGCTCCTTCCCTGCATCATTCTCGGGCCTGGAGTACGGTGTTCTTTGGACCAAAACTGCACACAGCTCCCGTCAAGTGATGGGACACGCTTCTGGCATGGGATAGATGTGCATGTGGATGTCAGGTCACACGGCAGCAAAGCTGTGAGGGGGAAATGGTCAGGAGAAGAGCACAAGGGCCTCTGACATCCAGGAGATGAGCCTGGTGAGAAGTTACGGTCTCTCTTGGTCCTTAGGAGTGGATGCTGTGTCGCTTGGGAGCCAGGTGGCATTTCAGCAGTCCCTTCGACAGAAGCAGATAGCATGCAAGGGAAATATGACCAAGGACCCTGCCCTCTGCCCCGCTGGGCACTGTCCCAGACTGTCCCACACTGTCCCTCAGTGACCAGAGCCCTTCACCAAAAACGAACAGAGGGGAAGCAGCCAGTGGCGAGAGGCAAAGCCCTCCTCTCTCCTCCTCCTGGCTTGGTGGCGTGTGACTGATGTTCTGCGGTTCCTGCCAGCGAGGATGGGTCTCCCAGGGGAAAATGGGTTCTTGTTCGCTCTGTGATTCCAGAGTGTTGTTTCCGCTACAAGCAAAAGCAAGTAGACTGGAGATGGGCTGACAGCGGTGACAGCTGAGCTGAAGAGCAGGAGCAAGAATGAACATCTTTGGAAATGGGAACTGCTAGAGAAATAATCAGAGCTGAGGATAAAAGCTTGGAAATACCTTAGAGGCAAGGAAAGATGAAGCAAAGTCATATTCAGCGTTACAAATCGGTGTCTTTCTGTACCGACACAGCACTGCGGCGGAAAGTCACCAGGCAGGAAGCACGCTCTGAGAATGCGGTAGCAGGACGGGCTCCGAGAGGCCAGAGCCGGGGCTGTATACCTGTCCTGGGCATGGGAGCTCGTTATGTGATGCCTCTTCATTAGCCAGACAGTGGCACACCATCTGCAGGCATCCAGCTGAGCAGCCGTGGAGAAGTTTTTAGGCAAAGCTGGCCAGAACTAGTCACAGAACAAAGCCAAGTTCTTGAAAGCACTGCAGGCGCCGAGAGATACTTCATCGCCATATGGCTGAAGGAATAAATTGGACCTCAGAAAATACCCCGAGGAGAACAACAGACCTCTGCCAGCATTACAGCTCCCCAAGTACGCGGAAGACCACTGGCAGACGTTGCAACAGCTCTTCTTTCACTTTCTGTGAACACTGGATGCCAACAAAAAGGCAGGCAGGTAGGCAGGAGCCTTGTTTCTGGCTCTGAAGCACTTAACGTGCTTAGTAGTTTCCTGCTCAGTTGGGCAAGTTGAACTACAAAGTTACATTGAAAGGCTTTGATGGCTGCTGCAGTCCACCAAAAGCAAGACATTTCAGAGACCTGTACTGGGACAATTCTCGGCAGAGTTTGTTCCTTGCTATCTGTCTGTCCTTGCCGACAATTACAAGTTTCCTATTCAAGCTAGAAATCGTTAGTACTGGTGATTTAAAGAAGATGCTGTTGTGGTGATCCCTTCTGATGGCTGAAAAATGATTCGGGTAGCGTTTGGAGAACGGGAGAAGAATCCATCAGATGAATGTTGTCTCATCTTCCTTTCCATTTGCTTTCGTGAGCCCGGCTGTGCTTGGCAGAGAGACATGCATACACGAGAACGGGGATGCAGAGTAAATGGCAGCCTGTCTGACTAATTGCCCTTGTTTGTAATTCAGTGGCTCATGCCAGCTCCCTGTGAGATGAGGAAGAGCTGGGGCGACACGAGCCAGCCCCAGCTGCATGGATCGTGTTTGCAGCTGCCAGAGGCTGTTGCAACCTGTTTTCCATCCTAGGAAGCGACAGAGGCTTTGGTGAAAAGCTGACTGGTTCCCCAAATGCCAGTGCCCTCAGGTGCCAAATCAGATTCACTTCCACCCATGTTAGGCCTTTTGCAACACCTTTGCTAAGCCCCAGACCCCAGTTTGAGGGACGTGCTTTGGCCGAGACCTTACAGGGGATTCAGCTAGGAGCTTTGCTCACTTGCATCACCCTGCTGCAGAGGGATAGTCACCTCCCAGGAGCATTTAGGCTTCGGATATCCCTGTCCTCTCCCTTCCTCTGGTGACTGAATCCCATCAGTGGCTCTCCGCAAAGATCTGAAGGATGAGATAATTGGTCTTGACCCCATTATGGATCTTCACCCTCGGCTGGGGAGACGTAAGTCATGAGCTGAAACCACAGCTCTGCATAATGCTGAGTGAGTTAGGCCATTGCTGAAGGATGAGGGGTGTTTTATAGCTGACAGGGGCTTTTTCTGCCTCTGAGGAAGTGATGATGCATCTTACACATGACAGGCTTTCAGCCAGCGAGCACGGAGACAGCCCATGTAGGCTTTTCCCTGCAGAGCCCTACCAATTTCAAGACTTCATCTGCGCTGTTCCTCGCTGCTCTCCTCTTACCTCATCCTGACCCTGTGTGCAAAATGACGGTCCCCAGCCCGAGTCCCCTCGTATGGTTTTTGTCTCCATGTAGTCACCAGAGGAGCAAGGCAGCCCACCAAGGGCTGCAAGAATCTCCTCCAGCTCAGTCCCACCTTCCAGCCCCAAAGCTTTCCTCTTTCTTGCCTTTTCCTGGGTTTCTGTGATGTTTTCCTGGAGTAAGCACAAATGTGCAGCTACTTCCAGTCCGTTCCACTGGTATTTTTGGGTATGTAAATTATCTGTCTTCAGAATTTCCCCTAACTCTGAAGTTCGGATGTGCATAAACTGAGGCATGTCAGAGAAAATCAGGAGTGTAACATGCGATTTACCAGAAAACCTAATACTGCCCCTCCAGCCTGAACAGGGCTGTGAATATCCAGCAGCATCACCTCCAGAAGGAAAAGGCCAAGAGATCCTTTGCTCCCTGCTACCTCCTGGGCACCAAAAATGTTTTCTCCTTCTCTCTAAGTCAAAAGGTGCCAGCAACTGCCATTGCCTCTTCTGTCCAGAAGAGCTTGTTATCGGTGCGCACAAGGGGGAGAAGGAACAGAAAGGGTTAAACAGCATGCCTGAGATTAGAAAGTGCCGTCCAACCTGTTGCGTGTCAAAAAGAAACTAATAAGTACCACTAACTAGGAATTATTTTCTAAAAGGCTCTCCAAAGATGAAGAAGCTCTTCAGCTCCAAGCTACTATACTCTCCTGAGAGCCGTGCCTCAGTTTCCTAGTTCGGTAAGTGGGTGAGGAAAGCTGAATGCAGACGGGTGCCTTGGGGGTAATTAGTGAAGCTCACAGGAGTGATCTGAACATCAAAGTCGCTGCATGAATTATTTATCCGAGTTAACATTGCCAGCACAATGAGAAAAATGATTTGTAAATACCTTTGTGACTCCTGGGCTCCATTCTGCTTAGCTGCCTTTGCAGGGTCTTTTCATTCACTTTTGCAGAAACGTTGGCAGCAGCGGATGGTTCTTTTCTGGTTGGTGGTTTTTGCAGGATGTGACCTATGCCCTGTGAGACAAGCTTCATTTAATCACAAGATGAGATTTATTTTAGCTGGAAATAAAATTAGGTTGACAATCTTTTGAAATCCCCGTCCAAAACGAGAATAAAATTATGGAATTGGAGGCAAGGTTGAATGCAAAATGCAATAACCTAGTCAAAAATGTTTGGGGAGAATGCTGCGGGAATGATTTGAGCTAACATGTAATACTCCCGGAAATTCAGAGTTTGGTCAGATTTACAGGAAAACTAACAAGAGAGAGTATGGAAATAAAATTTAAGACCTCCTGCAACCTTATTTCTGCCCTTGCAAATCTGACAGTCTCTAGACTATCCATATTTGTTCCTTTAGTGCAATCACATTCATATTTCCATATATTTTGAAGTCTGGCGAGACCACACAATAAGAGAGAAAAATAACAGCAGATGACTACGGAGACATACTGTCTCATGAATATAGAGAACTCATGGTGCCCAGTTCAAGAGTTACACTTAAACGGAAATATTTGATGATCAGCACTGGTTTTGAGCAACAAATTTAGAATTTTATCTTTTTTTTTGTTCATGGACATTTATTTCCAAGGAGAAAGGCTTAATATACAGACTCCAGAGCTGGTTGTGATCTGTTGGCTGATTTTATTTGTCATTAATTGGAATCATTGCAAAAATCTGTGCTATCAGTTGCAGATTGTGGCCTTACAGAGAAAATAAAGAAGAAAAAAAATCCCAGCTAAAGCTGCGACAGAAGCTCAGAATGTGATAGAAGATGCTGCTAATAAGAGCAAAGTCTCTTTGTTTGTGCCAAGAAGCGGCACAGCAGAGGCGTGGACGCGTACACCGCCTGTGCATACATTCACACATACAACTTCCACCAAACACGAGAGACCTAGGCTTTTACAGATGGCAGCGTGAATATCAAGAGTTTTTTTGGAATCTTTTACCGATTTCAGGAAGTTTCTCCACGGGTCGAATGTGGCTGGATTTCGGTGGGGGGTGGGTTTGTCTGTAGCCTGGTTTCCGAAGGAGCATGGTTTGCATAAAGGTGGTGCGTGTGCGTGTGTCTCTTAGTCCTCATTCGCTGCTGAATTGGCCCGTTTCTGTTGAATTTGACCTCATGGTTAAGGATTCAAAGCTGTTATGGTTTAGTGGAAACAACATTCAAGAAGATGGGGTGGTTTGTGCAGTCGTGGAATAAAAAATATCCTTAGCTCACCTCCTCGTAGACACAAAGAGTCCACACAAGAAACAGCTTTGAAAAGCAGGCTTTATTCTGCCGTTCTAGGAACTGCTTGCTTTCTGATCCGACGCAAAACCCAGTTTCAAATCTGAATTGCCGTGCAAGGCTTGAAGAGTATAGCAACTTCCTAGAAACCACTGGCACAGCAAAAAAACAACAACAACAACAACAACAAATTATCTGCTTATATGAATAGGTTATATTTTTAGCTGAAGAGTTAAGTGTTGTGCTCGGTGAGCATCCACTCCTGCAGCGCGTGGTACTCGGTATCGTCAGGACTGAAGCTGAAACAAAGAAAACCTTTTCTCAGGGGATTTCTCCACCCAAAGTGCCCGTTGAAGGACTCACCAAACATTTTTTCATACTTTTCTTAGTTTTTTAGATAAAAGTTGAGGGAAATGTCTACTCGCCCCCAGAATGCTCAGTTTTTCTTAATGGAACCAAAGCCACAACATTTCTTTTTACACGTGAACCTCCAATTTTTCCGTTTTTTAAGGATTTCATTTTCGATATCGGATAGCAGCCAAAAAGCGTTGGTCTTCAATTACCGAGATTCAATTTATTCTCTTTCTGAGCACTTGGCTTAATCCACTGCAGAAAGGTACATTAATGAACTCTCTTACAGATGAAAACAGGGAGCGATACTTTGCATTTCATTAGCTCTTAAAAGAAAGCTGAGGAAGTTAAGCACGGGCCAGCAATATTTTAATTAGCCTTCCAGAGACTGTCCTCTGCAAAACCAGCCCCTTTTATTTACATTTGTTAAAATATTCTGTAGCAGGTTGACTCCCTACTTAAAGGTCTCTCCACGGTGTGGTTTCTGCATCGTGGGCACGTGAACAAATCCCAGTGTTTTCCCTGGTGTTGCGGCCTCTGGTAAGTCCCGTCTCCCGTCTGTGGCTGACCGTGCTCCTTGCACCAGGTTACCCCCAGGTCTGGGCTGCCTGAGCTCTTGAGAAGCAGCATTAATTAGCATTCGTCTCTCTGTCAGACGGATTTTAGACGTTCACTGTACGGCCTTGCTATCTATCAGGGAAATTGCTGCTGGTTATGCTGGCAAAAGCAGACCTGGCTCTGGGTAAAATATATCTGGGAGATTTAAGGTAGGAAGCAGCATCAGTCATTTCACAGTCTTCGCCTTCGTGCCGGCGCTATCGTCAGTCACAGCATCAATCACCGAGTCTCTCTGCGGACATGGGCTTTTTTGCCGACAGCCTGCTAGCTTATTGCACCTCTGGGCTAATTGTCACGCCCTCCGTGAGAGTACTTGGTCGCTTCTCAAGCTTTTGTCTGGGGATTTGGAGGAGAGTCGGCTGGTGCGGCTGGTGTGAGCAGCGCTGGTACTCGGGCAGGGCGGCGTTGGTGACTGCCCGAGGACAGAGACCCGTGTCCGCTGTTCAGCTGTGTCTGAGTGGTGTAGAAAAAGAGCAAAGGTCCATCTGGACCTAGAAGGACAGTAAGTTATGGAGGGCCCACATTTATCCTGGCATGCAGAAATGGCCTCTTTCCTGTCCTCTTGCAGGGACAAAATAGATTTGCTGAAATATTTTCCTCTTAAAACTATTGCCTCAGTCCACGCAAGGATTATAGCTGGGATGCCACATTCATCCCTTTGCCTTTGCATCTTGCATCTCCCATGATACACCACCGCCTCCTGCCTCGGAAAAAGGAGGGGGACTGTGGGATTTCCTTATCTTGCTGCAGGATGGCAAACATGCTGTGGGCTGGGAACCTCCCTGCAGCAAAGACTGGGGTCAGGGACAGCCAAGCTGCAGCTTCTCTGCACTCCCGCCGGGTCTTTCCAAACTGGACCACTCTGGTATCCACTGAAATAGCTTTGGTTGCTGGCATTGCGCTGTTCTGCAACAAGCAGCAAACTTTGTATTTTCTGGAGAAACTGCCCCCCCCCCCCCCCCAATATTTAATCATGAGCCCAATTTTCTGCCAAAAAAAAAAAAAGTTATTAGAAAATACTCAATTAGGGCTGGCAGTGCCAGCTGGATTCCCACGCTGCCTTTAGGTAGCTGCCTGCTCCGGTCCCTGCTGCATGGTCGGCAGGTCCTATTTACAGAGCTCCCCAAAGCCCCCGGGCTGGTGAGGGATGCACAGCACTGGGAAACCTGGTCATTTCCAGCTGAGAAAATGCTGCTGCAGCTGCTTTCCGTCCGCGGCGCCAGCCAGCCCTCTGCACTGGGTGAACTGGGATGAGTCAAGGCTGTTCTCTTTCACCCAGGAGGTGGGAAGCCCCTTAGGATATGCTTTCCATAGATGAATGCAATAACTCCTCTCCAACCCATTGGTCACATTCAGACCATCTCTGCACCAGGTTTTCCCAGTTTTAGAGTTCTAACCCTGTGTTAAACTCAACTCCTTTTTTACCTGCATTCCCAACAGGCAAGGGTTGGAGATACTTGGTATTCACCAAAGCAGAGCTCTTCAAGGCCACACGTCGGTTCATTTGCAGACAGATGTTAGTTGTGTTGCTGAAGGCAGCAGCGTGGGAGTGCTCGGAGTCAGCAATGAGGGCGGCATGACAATATAGATGCAGTGGGATAGCACAGGATTTGTGCTGGGAGAGCAGAGCAGGAGTTGGCGCTCGCTGCGGAACGTTTCACTAGTACAACTTTTGATAATGTCAGGTCCTAAAGGTTCTTCTCCCACCAGCGTAGGCTCTGGATTAAAGACTCCTCATTCCAGCCCTTTGGACACTGTCAGGAACGATATTTCATCCTTCTTGTGAATCGTGCAGTGGGACGTCGGCAAACAAATGCCACGCATGTCAACAAAGGCTAGGCTGAAAACTGTGCCATGAGATGTGGCAATGTTGATAGCCATATTATGGGAGACTTATACCATGGTACAGGATCTCCCTCATCCAGACAACATCTTCGCCTCTTGACCTTAGCAAAAGAGCATCTTTGGACCAGGAAAAATATGTGGGATGTGTCTAAAACTGTCTTCCCCACAGTATCAAAGCATCTTGAGAGTGAATCTAGGGATTTTTAGCAACTGTTGTAAGGCTCTGTCTGGACACATGGTACTGCTCCCGTTACTTCAAGGCCTTAAAAGAAGCTAGAGGAGTTAGTCTGGATTTGTAAGTCACTGCTGAAGCTGTCTCAGGGAAATTATATGACCTCTCTTTGTAGAACAAGGCTATTGTATTGCTGGGAGGGGAGATGGGTCTCAAAAAAGACTATGACAACATGTTCTGTACCTGGAAGCGGTTTGAAATATGTAGGTCTTATCCTGTTGTCAAGATCTCATATGCTATTAATTTTCTCTAAGCAAAGTAAATATTGTAAGTGACATAATAGTAGGGAAAATGTCACTATGAAATATGGTTAATAATCATAATCAATTCTACTAAAGAAGCACTAATCAAACTTAGCACCCGTTGTAGCAGACCTGTTAGAAACACAGCATAAGAGATGTCTCTACTCCTAAAAGCTTACAAGGAAAATCACAGTTTCGTTGTGTGATTTCAGGGCAGCAGGGAGGTTCAGCCAGTTCTAATTCCTGCTTTACCTGAAACCTTACTATTGCTGTTCCTGAATCCCAATGGCATGAGTCTAAATAAAAATTAAAAGCCAGGTTTATATGTAATGGTCTAAATAACTGAATGGGGTTTTTTTGTCCCCCACACTGGTCCTTGGAAGATTTCTTTTCAACCACACAGAGTCCTTCACTATGAAAGTTTCCCCTTCGTAATCAGCACAGCACTGGTGCAAGAATGAAAGTTTACCTGTGAGCCTTCCCATGCCCTCGGAGAGCGGGATGTGCTGTGCGGCCGCTTCCCCAACAACCCACGTGCTTTTGGGTTCAAACTGTCTCAATAAAGGAACCAAGAATCGGGACGATTTCTCAGACAAGAGCCGCTCGTCCAAATTACCACTTTTCCTGGGACTCAAAATATCCTCTTTTGTTTGACATCCAAAGAACCACATGTTAATGTGAATGTGGGGAAAAGGCAGTTTTCAGACTGCGTACATCAAAGGACCTTTATGTCTGTTTTTCACAACTTTTTCAACAGTGGTAAACTTTTAACGAGCAGAGATTTTTCTCAATTTTGGTTCAGTTTTGAAGTTGTTTTTGAATTATTTTTTTTTTTAATGGGGAAATATGTTTCTTAACGTTTCTTTTTGGAGGTTCTGGGCGGTCTGTTTTCCCAGGCCTTGATGCTTTACATAACAAGCCTACGACGAGTACGTGATAGAACTGCAATATGCTGCTCAGAGCGCTGCTGCTTCCAAAGCGAGATTCAAATTTAATCCGTGGTCCAATTTGCTGTGTGATTGGATTCCAAGTCGCAGCACTGGCTTCCTTAGTGTCTCAATATGTAGTTAAAAATAATCCCTCAGCTGATGTCCATTTGCAGCCTAGAAATGCCATCGACACATTTCTCATTTTGCAAAAAAAACCCATGTGCCCAGTGTCAGTTTTATGGTTTGGGTTTTTTTTTGTGTGTGTGTGTATGTGTGTGTGTGTGTGTGGCTAATGCTGAATTTCCCCACACACAGGAAGGCAGGAGAATCTTCTGGTTTGAATGGGGTTGTTTTGAGTTTGCAAGGATGAGCAAACAAAGAGGTGCGAAAGGGAAATCTGCTGCAGAATAGCGAAATACCGCACGACAAAACCTTTTTATACAAGAAGAATTATCAGCGTTGTATCTAGTGCCCTTGCGCGGGGATTAAAACCTGATTCGTAGTCAAAGGGCAGAGTCTGGCTGGAAGTGGCTGTATGAAGGAGGAGGAATTGATTTCTGAAGGGGCTAATACGTCTCCGTCTGCGGAGCGACAAGACTCCTGGGGGATGAGCTTCTGCCAGAGCTTCAGCCAAGGGGCATGGATCGGGCCTGGCTTGGGACTTTGTTTCTTCTTTTCATTGCAGTCTCACAGTTGGAACCAAGCAGGTACAGCTAAATTTGGACCTTTTTTTCAAATCAAATCTTTTACATGTCTTTGTGTCTCCTCTTATTTTGTCTTGGAAACTGGGCTGGACTGTGAGTTTTACTCAGTGTGTTTCTGTAACACATGAAGAAAATTCATTAATGTGTCCTTGAGGAAGGAGATCATTAAAAATTAAGCCACTTTGAAATGCTGGAATTTTGTCTGTTTTTTCTCCTTCCAGCTTGGAAACAGTTTTCTCCTGTTTTCCAGAAGCTTTCCCGAGAGTCACATGTCCTTGAAAACTCCTCCAAGAAATGTTCATGGAAAATATTGATTGCCTAAAATGGGCTCTTTCAACTAGCAAAACCATCCAGAGGAAAATTCTTGCCCATGCTGCACCATTGGCCTGAGTCTGGAAGGGTTGTACTCCACGAGTAAACAAGTTTTCCCAGAATGAAGGATGTAGCCTTTTTAGGATTAATTTGGCCCTCTTTTGTACTAAAACCCAACCAACCAAACAAACAAAAAGAGCTGTTTCAGTTGGCTTTGACCTCAGCATGGCCCTGAGAAAGGTACAGTTTCCAAGGGCAAGAACAGTGTAAGATAAGAGGAAGTTTCCCCAAAGGGCTTATGTCCTGTTTACAGGCTGTAGCTTTTTGTTAGAAGGGAAGGTGTGAATGCAAACTTCATCTTCATTCTTGTTCAGCTCAAGTGAAAAAAGAAAAAATATCTTATTATGTGTGTGTACGCAGACAGGCGTCCTCACTAGTAGAGCTGGACCTGGATCCCTGAGCTGCTCTCATTTCCCCAGTGCAGTTGAAAGCATAGAAACATTTCTCCATCTGGGCATTTCCACCTCACCAGGTCCTCTGCACTCTTGTGACCAGCTTGTGTGGTTTTTGCTCCCCCATTGGGATACTGGAGCTTTAAAGACTTTTGGACTTTTCACTGGAGGCCTTAGCATTGCAGAACAGTGTGGGCTAAGGGGCTATCTTGTGACGTTGGGGACATGGGGTTTCCTTGAGGGTGTTCTGTAGGTTCTCCCCTGACTAGAGGGAGATTTGAGAGTGCTTGTGAATGAGTAGAGTAGAGTAGAGTAGAGTAGGTAGAATAGAATAGAATAGAATAGAATAGAATAGAATAGAATAGAATAGAATAGAATAGAATAGAATAGAATAGAATATTTCAGTTGGAAGGGACCTACAACAATCATCTAGTCCAACTGCCTGGCCACTTCAGGGCTGACCAAAAGTTACAGCATGTTTGTTATTAAGAGCATTGACTAAATGCCTCTAAAGCACTGCCAGGCTTGGGGCCTCGACCACCTCTGTAGGAAGGCTGTTCCAGGGTTTGACCACCCTCTCGGTAAAGAAATGCTTCCTCATGTCCAGTCTGAACCTCCCCTGGCACAGCGTTGAACCATTCCCATGCATCCTATCACTGGATCCCAGGGAGAAGAGCTCAGCGTCTCCCTCTCCACATCACCTCCTCAGGAGGCTGCAGAGAGCCATGGGGTTGCCCCTCCGCCTCCTTCTCTCTGTTCTCCAGCCGCTCCTCTCCCAATTTATTCTTGTGCCCGACATTACTCCATCCTAGGTGTAGAATTCGATATTTGGACTTGTTAAATTTCAGCCCATTAATGGTGTGTGGCTACCCCGGATTCAGCAGATGTGCTCAAAGTCTTTCCTATTATTTGGCTGGATCGAAGTCTTTTCCTTTGTTTCCTTTTTAACAAAAATGGATTTTAGTAAAAAACCCACTGTATTGGATGCTCTGTGTCTTCTCTTAATGACACAAGGCACTGCATGATTATAACTAAGAAGGTCTCAATGGGAGCAGAGATGCTCCAGGTTTGCACAATTCCCAGTAGGCTGTGTTATTTATTCAGAAACAGCACTCTGGAAAAGTCTTGCTCGACAAATGCTTGCTGTTGAGGAATGCCGACTGCTCCCAGAACCATCCTTGAGCCTCGCAGGGTAGGAACTTCTGCATTTGCTGATAGCTTCTTAACTACCACTGCTGAAAGACCCAGGAGGCCACAGGGAGATTCCCAGTAAGGGAACTAATGAAGAAGGAACGCGTGAGCACTCTATATATTTGTTGCTTGATTACTGTAGAAATAAATGAATCAGGGAAGCACATTGAACAGTCAATTCTCTCTTATTCAGAAACCAGCACAATTTAATTAAGTCTAAATAGCACTTAGAATGGTGAATACTGAATCGATTGATGGGCCGAATACTCCAGAGAGTGTTTTATTGGAAGCTCTGGTTCCCTGGATGCTCAAGCAAAAATTAAGAAAGAGATCCTTTTAAAACCTATTCCTCTCAAGGCTAGAGGCTGTTAGGTTCATTTTCAGAACAGATTTTCCTTTAAAGAGTTAATTGGTCCCTCGTCTTTCCAGAGACATGGATATTTATAGGGTCTTGAGCCAGAATCTTTTCCAGTTCACAATGGTGTAAATCAGTAGCGACAGCACTGAAGTCACAGAGACTACACGGGAAAAGGAATCAGGACCTTAGTGCCACAGGCCTGGGGATGATGCATCTTCATGGGAGGGTCTCAGCTTGATTCAAGTAGATAACTGTATACACCCTGCAGCTGTGGAGAAAGAGCATGGCTTCAGTGGCCTGTCTCATCCAACAAGCTGTCTTGCAGAGTCATGGAATCATAGAATGGTTTAGGTTGGAAGGGACCTTAAAGATCGTCTAGTCCCACCCCCCTGCCCTGGGCAGGGACACCTCCCACTAGACCAGGTTGCTCCAAGCCCCGTCCAGCCTGGCCTTGAACACCTCCAGGGATGGGGCAGCCACAGCTTCTCTGGGCAACCTGGGCCAGGGTTTCACCACCTTCAATGTAAAAAATTTCTTCCTAATAGCTCATCTAAATCTCCCCTCTTCCAGTTTAAAACCGTTCCCCCTCGTCCTGTGACTACAAACCCTTGTGAAAAGTCCCTCTCCAGCTTTCTTGCAGGCCCCTTTCAGATACTGGATGGCTGCTCAAAGGTCTCCTGGGAGCCTTTTCTTCTCCAGGCTGAACACCCCCAACTCTCTCAGCCTGGCCTCACAGCAGAGGGGGTCTAATCCTCTGAGCATCTTGGTGGCCTCCTCTGGCCCCGCTCCAGCAGGTCCATGTCCTTCTCCTGTTGGGGGCTCCAGAGCTGGACACAGTATTCCAGGTGGGGTCTCCCCAGAGCGGAGCAGAGGGGCAGAATCCCCTCCCTGGCCCTGCTGCCCACGCTGCTGGGGATGCAGCCCAGGATGCGGGGGGCTTTCTGGGCTGCCAGCGCACGTTGCCGGCTCCTGTTGAGCTTCTCATCCACCAACACCCCCAAGTCCTTCTCCTCAGGGCTGCTCTCCATCCATTCTCTGCTCATCCTGGATTTGTGCATGGGATTGTGCTGACCCACATGCAGGACCTTGCACTTGGCCTTATTGAACTTGATGAGGTTGGCACAGGCCCACCTCTCCAGCCTGTCCAGGTCCCTCTGGATGGCATCCCTTCCCTCCAGCGTGTTGGTTGCTCCACACAGCTTGGTGTCATCGGCAAACTTGCTGAGGGTGCGCTCAGTTGCTACATCCATGTTGCCCACAACGATGTTAAAGTCCTCTACATAATATGTGTCATGACCTAATTAAAAAAAAACCGTGGTGGTGGTGGAGCTAGCACTGAAGCACAGGTTGTCCTCTCAGTTATGCCCACCTTGGTCTGGAGTAACCCTGCTGGGTCAGTTATATTACAAGGTTATCAAAGTTATGAGCAAGAACCCCATTTCCTGGGGGCCTTTGTTGCAGTGATTGTGCAGTTGCAGCTCTTAGAGGAGCACAAAGACCATCTCCCCATCCGCCTGTGGCTCGGGAACGGCTGTGCTCTCAGCTGACCAAGCAGCTGATGCTCTCAGGTGTAGCTGCTAAGTAGTGATGTTCCCCAGTCTGCCTCCCTTCTCACAAAACACCTTCTCCCCGCTCCCCGCCCCCAGCATTTCCAAATAGCCCTGACCACAGGAAAGTACATGAAAGCCCAGGTTAACAGATTTCAGCAAAAATCTCAAAGCAAGGAAGTTCTTTGCAAAGGATTACAGCAGGATAAGCGTGAAACCCTTCAAAGAAACTCTAATAAGCGAGGAAGTGCCTGGTTCCGGTGCATCACCTAAGCCCTGAGCCAGCACCATCTCCCTCCCCTGAGCTATCGCTGGTGTCCTCTGGTGACCTGCTCTCATTTTGCCCTTGTAGGGATGCAGGGCTTGATAGATGGGGTGAAACTGGACGTCATCATATACTGTCACTGTGATTAAATCTAGTGCAGGCTCAAGAGGAGAAATAAGTCCATTAAGTCCAAACCCAGGTGCCTTCGGGCTACTCCATTGTCTGTCCATGCTGGCTGGACATTGCACTTGGCACCAGCTCTGTGCTGAGGGCTGAACTCTGGGTATATTTGAGGCTGTAGCATCCGGCCTTCCGTAAGTGCATCCACAGAACACAGGAAATCTGAAGCCTCAGGGATATTCTGTCCCAGTTGAAGGCATGCAGGCAGCCAGATGTGAGCTGGGCACCCTATAGAGTCAGTGGAGAATAGTTTTTGGGTGCCTAAACCATAGACCAGGGGAAACACACATCTGGCCCTAGGGTTTGAGCTAAGTCAGCGTGGAAGTGTTGTGCCTGAGGGTTTATCTACGGACCCAGACCCACACGGGGCTGAGACACCCCAAGAGCAGACGGATGTTTGGAGGAAGATGTGTGGTTCGCGCATCAGGCAGCTGTAAGATACTGCTCTCACTACATCACGCACTTCTAGCTCTTTTAATGTCTTCTTACAAAAGTTCTGCTGAACGTTTTGCATTTCCCAACTGCCTGTATTTATCTTACAATAATTAGATTTTTTTTTTCCTTTTGGTCTCTTTTTCTTTTTCTTTTGGCCAGAGCAATAGTAACCAACATTACCAAGGGCAATTGATTGAGGGGGAGCTCCTGAGATAGCAATTTCTTTTTTAATTAGAGCATCCAATAGATCCCATTGGAAGAAAGCCCGTTAATCAGTTTTTAAATTGTGCAGTGGAGAGTTACAGCAAACGCAGACATGTAATACGGATGCTGGTTTTCTGAAGGGCAGGGTTTAACTAGATGCAGGAGCAAGTGATATAGCTGGAGACTGCACAGATGTTTTTTGACTATGATGGGAAGCCATAAAACAAAGAGCAGTTCGAACAGGATCAGATTTTTATTTTAAAGCTTAAAAAGAACAGAAGTGTTTCTAAGACTTTTTTTCCTTTATCTCTGGGGAAATTAAGTTGCACATTAAGCCGCTGACTTATTCATAACAAAAAAATGAATTGTTTGAAGTAATACTTTTGTCAATTCTTTTTTTAAATCCCCGTCATCAAATCCTCTTGTCCCCTCTTGTCAGGTGCGGAATTGGTAACAATATTGTGTTTTAATAAACAACATACTGTTTCCTAGCCAGTAGTTTTGCTCATTTTGCACACAGTATTCCTTTCCCATCGCTCAATCATTCAGTGTTCAGCTGCCACTTCTTTCTGAATCTAGATCGATTTTGTTCTTTGTAAGAAAAGAAATCAGTGTGTTACGCTGCAGTTCTTTGTACTGCTCCAAGCTACCGGTCAACAACTGCAAGTTGCTTTCCATGGGATTTAGCAAAAGTCCTAATTATAAACCTACTTTTGTAAGTTTAGCATGAAGGGAATGCTAATGTTTTTGTAAGTGTAGCATTACAAGTGGGGAAACCGAGGCACCGAGCACACGTCACCCCGATTCCTCCAGCCAGAGCAGGGACTCCAGGTAGATTTATTGAAGTCTCAAGCTGACACGTGGCCATGGAGATCTCTGTCTCCTCTTCCACATCAAATATCCTGGGAGCTCCCATAATTCATGTGTTTAATGCACAGGTTTTAAATGTGGTTCTAATGACTAGTTCATTTCAATAATGCATGTGTTCCTGCCTGTGTGAGATACCATTTTATAAACAAGAAGGTGAAGCTGTAGTAGGAGCAATTTATTTTAAAAAATCATGCGAGCAAGTGTTTCTTCTGGTTCCAGCAAGAGAAAAAACGAAGATGAAGAGAAAGGATCATCTAAGCTGACCATTAATTAAGTTTTGGAGAAGCTTATTAACTGCTTAGTGACACACTTGAGGGCAAAGCACAGATGAGGAACTTCAATTATAATATAATGAGAGTCAAAGTGGATGGTAAAGTCATATTGAATATTTGTTAGCTGTGACTCCAACCAACTGCCTAGGATCTAAGGGAAGCAGCAACCTTCCCCAGCCAGAGAGGGATACAGTGGAGAAATGCACAAGCTGCAAGAGGATATTTTTCCAAACTTTCTGGAGATTTCACCTGAGAACATAAGAACTGTCAAATTAGATTAGACCTAAGATCCATCTAGACCATTACTGCATCTCAGAGAGGCTACGCTTCATCATCAACAAACGATGGGAAATAATCTGTTTTCCGCTTTCTTAATCCTTTATAACCGACAACTGATTCGCGATGTGGAGTTACTCCGACTCCTGATGTCTTGTTTATCATTAACTATTACAATTCAGGTTATTCTCACTGTTCATGTAAAGATCAGTCCCTCTCTGGCTTCATTCAACATCCCAAGGCAATGCCGTCCACTACCAAATCCGTGTTGCAGGTTCCCCAGGGTCCGGACGTCTGTTCCCAGGACACACACACACACACACGCATGGAGTCGTGTGGGGTGGTCCATTCCCCTGGTTTTGGGATCCCTTCCTTCTTGCAATACCTAAAGCCACAGTAATGCTTGCTAAAAATCATTTACCGGTCAGGGATAATAGACTCTCCCCGGCTCATAACTTATTTACATTCCATATTCTCCTGAAATGATGTAGGAAATGTATCAAATGTTTTAGGGTTGTTGGGAGTTTTGGGCTTATTTTTAATAGGAATACTTTTTTTCCTTCCTGCAAGCTAGGCAAGGGTTCCCAGAGCTGAGTGCAACTCTGTGGGTCTGGAGAGGAGAGAAAAAATTGGAAATGATAAATGCTGGGAATTAAAAGTGATCTAAAGTTGCTGTCACATTATAATGCAATTTGCAGGTCCAGTATCTCATATTCTGCAAGATTTGGACGTAGACTGCATGCACCATTGGAAAGGCAGCACTCACCCCCGATCCCAGGCACATAAAGCACTGGCTCCGCATGGGGAGCGTTTGCAAGATCCAATAATAAATAATAATAATAGGACCTTAAATATGTCGCTAAGCAGGGCTGAATAATGCCTATCATATATTGCAGACCAATGCTCCTGCAGTTTCCTCCCGGGGTGAGGATGGCAGGAGTTTTTGTGCTTTCCTTGAGAAGAAGCGGAGGGAAACAGTCTGAAGGCTGCTGGGGGTGTCTGCGGCCGGGCCGGGGGGCGCAGGGCAGGGCAGAGCCTGGCAAGGCCGGCGCCAGATGCCAGTTCATGGCACCCTACCCCAAAACGTCTGGGCGCAGTGGGAGGTGTGTAACGCGGGGCTCAGGGAGAGCTTTGTATTATTTCTATAGCAACATATAAAGCATCTGGGATTAGGAAGCGGCTTGGGCTCTGGAAGAGGAGCCACACTACAGTCTCTGACTTCAGTATCAGTCCCTACTTGATATATTCGCTGTACCCGCGTCTTTCCCAGGGAAGGCTTAACAAAACAGCGTGGCTTGGGCATGGAAAATTGGCTCCTTGCACTGCTCTCCCTGATCACTCAAGCTAATGATCGCTCTGCAGCGCATAATATTTTTTCAATCTGATTTAAGAGGAAATTCAATTGATCATCGCTTTCTGCCCAGACTTCTTAGTTCTCCGCGCAAACTCGGGGCTGCTTTGCATTCCAGACAGGCTCGTACTGCATCCAGCCAACCTACGGGAAATTAATTCAGTACAATTTTTAAAGTGCACTAGGTTAAGTCTGACATGCCTTTCATCTAGTAGGACACAATGTGCGGTGTCCTGCATGTCACCCTTATGGAAGCAAAAGGGGGATAAGGCAATGTATGGCTGGAAAAATAAGATAATTATTGACACATGTTTCACGTTTGTTCTTCCAGATCTCATTAATGATGTATTTTGGAGCTATTGATAAAGAGACAGGGAAACATCCACATAGATGTGTTGTTTGCAGATAAGAGAATATGGCTGGTCCTGCTGACAGTTTGCTGAGGAGCTGCTGAAATTCAGGGAAGCTCAGTCTGGCTGTATGCGACATTATAGATGTGTCGCACAGAAAGCAATAATCATACACAAGGGGGGCAATGCCAGCGTGAGGAAGATGAAGGAGCTGGGAAGGGAACGGTCCTCGGGTGATGGAGGGAGGCACCGCAAAAGCTTATTGCAAAATGTTTTACCCCTGCTCTGCCCATTGCCTGCAGAAAATGCAACCTCTGCCTGGCGGCTGCCTGTATCCAACAGCGATCCCCAAAATACTGCCCTACAGTCCGCCCCACCTCTCCTTCCTCCTCCCCTGTCTCTCCTCAATAATCCCTGCTGTGCTTTCGAGCCAGGTCCCTGCAAATTCTCCATGGCTCCTACCTCTGCTTGGCTCGCTCGCTGCTGGTTACCATCCCTGGGTTTTTTCCAGGCTCCTCATCTTCAGAAAGAAATGCGGAGAGGCTCAGTGGTGCGCAGGGAGGAGCGATGACCTTTCGAGAGACCCGCAGAAGTAATGAATGCTCCAAGGTACTAACGGACTCAAAACCCAAAGTCTTTATTCGAGTACATTTTCCCAGTGGAGTGTGAATCTTGGGACTGTGAGAGGAAGGGACTTGCCTGAGACTAAATAAGTGGGTGAAGTACAGAGACCTCGGTTCAGCAGAGAATTTAAGCTATGCTGTCAAGGCAGGAAAATCAATATTATGATGGCACATGTGGCCGAGAACTTGCTGAATTGGGGCCAGTCCCCTACACTCGGTGCCGAGGTGGACGCCAGCCCTTTGAATTGCTTTAGGGAGCAGCTTGAGAGCCGGAGAAGATTTGAGTGTACCGAAGTATTATAAAAGGCTGGAATTTTTGGTTGCCTCTATGGAAAACAAGCCCCAAAACACTTCCCCACTCTCTCCCATTCATAATATTTCATTGGACATTTGCAGCTGAGTTTTTGTTGAAACCCGGTCTTTTCCAAAAACAACAAAACCACTCCAACCCATGTATGCGTCGGGTTGAAAATGGTTTTGATGAGCTGTGGGAGTGGAGAAGTCAGTTTTCCAACAGAAAGAAATTCCCCCTTGTCTGGAGGAAGACTAACACACTCTCTCAAAACTTATTTGTTTTTTTCTTTAATTCCATAAAAAGAAAACCAAAAAACACTCAAATCTGCTGCCAAGCTCTCCCTGTGTCATGCTAAAACGTGTTTCTTATTAAAGTGGCGGCTGAACCCTGGAGGGGCCCGAGGGCCAAGGTGGGGGAGGATTTGCCAAAGTGACGGGCAGGGCTCGCAGCTGCGTGTGCTCCGGGGCTCTGAGGGTACAGATGTTTGCCTCTGCATTGCTGCTCCGCGTATTGCCAAAGGTCTGGGGCCCTCATCTAAAACGCTAAAACCCTTTCTTGCAATAATTCAGCTGGCAGGTGACAAAAACAGGAAGGGAAAGCCAAATGTTCCAAACGCGGAGGAGAAATACAGGTCGGGTGCTTTCTCCCCGGCCGGCACAGACCACTCGGGGCTTTGTCAATCTGTCAGCCCCGGGGATGGTGCGTATTTCGCAACAATCATTTCTCCGGGAGCTGAAATTTGCTCCGGACTGCAATTTCTTCCAGTTTATTCCTTCCTTGTGTTTGAATCATGTTTGTAGCCTGTGGTATTCAAATCCTGAGCTCCGCTGCTGAGCTATGATTGCTCTGATAAGCCCGAGGTATCATTTCTGATCCATGGCTGGGAGTGCAATATTATCCATTTCCAGAGTGAATATTTGCCTGCAAAAATTTGCAATGCGTCGTTCGCACACGCTGAATTCCAGCAGAACTGGCTCCTTCGGTTCAGCATTTCAGCCCCCAACCAAAGCAAAAGCAGCTCCGCTTTGGGGCAAACCTTGCCAGGCTGCGGTTTTCACAGCAGGCTGAGCTCTGGCCAGCCCTTCGGACGGCACCTCACCCTCCTCCCCAGTGACCAGGGAGGAAGAAATGTCACCAAGCTTTGGTTTACAGATGGGGAAACTGAGGCACGGAGTGATGTGCTGGAAATCCAGCAGATATATGGAGAACTGGAGCTAGTGAATCCCTGACATTTCCCTCATGTGCTATGCGTGAGGCTGCCCTGCCTCCTCGCTGGGGTCCCACAAGCATCCACGTGTCTCCGGGAGCAGAAGGCTCTCGCTCTCCTGCCTCCTGCCAGCCCAAAGACACAGCCCTGAAGGCCTTTCCTCTGCTTTGAACCGCCACAGCAATCACGAGAAAAGGCTTTGTGAAGGGTTTTTTTTTCCCTTCCTTTTATTTTTTCCATTTGTAAAATCAGTTTTTCATGAAAGAAGGCAGCGTCTCTTTGCCTCCCAGCACGACACGTGTCCTTAGGTAACGGTAGAGCCAGCGCTGGGCGAGGGAGGGGAGAAGCGAGATCTGCCCCTACCGCCCCATCAGAGGTGTGAAAGCTTTCATTTGTCAACACGGAGATTCCACCCGGATCCTGCGGTGACAAGTCACTGTCGCTAGGATAATCAAGCTGCAGAGCCAGGGTCGTTTATCATGGCCCTTCGCTAAACAAAGCACTTTCCTCCCTCCTGCCTGGCTCTTGCAAGGCTAAGGGGGCTGCGCCGTCTGGGCACATACCGGCAGAGGTCCCCATGTCCCCACCGCTGTCAATCAAGGCCTAAATTACCCGGGGATGGCACAGGTGAGAAGTTGTACATGGACCTGCAGCCTCCTCCCAGGCACCCTTTGCCAGGGAAATAGAAAAGCCTTCCAGCCAGCATAAAGGCACTGGTTGGTCTTTGCCTCTCCTGAATGCTAAGCCAGGCTTGTGGCATTCACCAAACGTGTTTGTGAGCTGGGTAGCTCATCCTGCTGCTCCTTTTGTGCTTAAAATGGGAAATATATTGGGTTGGAACTGGCAGCTAATCAGGCCACCCTGGTAGGTGGTGGCGGGAGTGGGATGGGAGAAACCGGTGCTCATTTCCCCGATGCCCAGCTCATCCTTCATCGTGATTTAACCATCAAAACGCTCATGGCTGAGTTTGATGCCTAAATCTCAAAAGACTCAACTGCAGAAGAGTCAAATTCCTGGACTAGGATTTACGCAACTTGCTTGCCCAGTGGAAGCCATCAGCTTGCATCCCTTCAGGCTGGCTGAGGGTCTCACTTGCATCTGCAGGGAAACCATTCACTCCAGTCCAGTCACTCACAGCAGTTCAGCTGGAGCCGGTAACTCATTAAGACCCACTAATTGCTCACAACCTTATATCTATGTGCTGCAGCAGAAGCCCTGGGTTGGGATGGGGGTTTGAATTTGCCTTAGGCTCTTGGGGAGGCTTTGGAGCCGCCAGAGGTGGTTGTGGTGGTCTGAGGCAGAGCCTGGTCCGAGCAGGACTGTGGGCGAGCGCTCAGTTGCGTACGCGGGTCTCGCATGGAGGACACCCGCAGCCAGCTTTGCTCTGGCCAGCCAGGCTGCCTCTCCCTGCTCAAACTGAACGGGCAGAGAGTGCTACTATTAATTGTTTTCTCTCTTTAATAGAGCGAGGTGAGCTCTCTGAAGCAAAGTGCTCACTGAGTCCTTTCTGCCGCTTTCTCTGATCGTGGCAAATGACTTCTCCTTTCCACTGACACGCTTGCAAGCTTCTCTTCTTTTGAAGTGCGGCTGGTGGGTATGTATTTTGGGCTGTAGATTTGCTGACAACTTCTTTCCTGAGGCTTCCAGTTCTCCCTGTTCATCTCTCCGCTGCTCTCACAGTGTGGTTGATCTCTTCAGTCGATTGGATATTGTTTCTCCTCAGTGACTGGCACGCTCCTGTATGAGCGTATGTAGGCTGTGAAGCTGAATAGCCCAGCTACCGAGCTAGGAAAAAAATAAGGGGTTTGATTTGAGTCATGATTTTCTCTATTTAAGTAATTTTTATATTTAAGGTAGATGTTTATTTACAAGTTGCCTGTTCTTTATTTTCACTCTTTTAGTTGAAAATTGCTAGTGAGTGTACTTTCTGTCAGATGATAAATCCTAGGAAGAGTTGAGAAGGCAGTTAAAGAAACATTTTGTTGTTAAGAGACTCTGGCTACCTGCATGCTAGTATTTTACATACGAAGTGCTGCTTGCATCAGTGAAGTTACCAGCTGATGCCTTGCCCTCATAGATTTTCCAGAACCTTGTCCTGATTTCAGTTCCCCCTTCAAAGCCGTGAGTGCCACCTCCCAGCCATGGACGTATGTGTCTATGGGGAGCGAAATGAGAGATTCCGAGTCGTGCTCAGCCCCATTCCCAGGTAGACGTTGAACGGGGAGAGCTTGGAAATTAGATGAGGTTGAGCCCATTCCCTGAAGTTTTATATGATTGATTAATTTATTTGTGATTGGATCCTGACCTGTGAAGATGCTGCATCTGGCCGGTATCTGGGACACAGCATCAACCCCAAAGATGCTCTCCCTTCTGAGGGTCTCACCCCAAGGCAACTTGACGTAAAGAGGGGTTGAGTCCCTTCTCCAAAGTCTCAGTTACTGCCTAGAGCTGGAGAGAGGGTTTTCTTTGCAGACAGGCCTTGGATCTGAGCCAACCCAGCCATTCTGAACTCCTGTAATTAGTCAAAATATGAAGGTGAATTATTTTCTGACAAAGGAGGTAGGCAGACAGGATTTTTAAGGCTTCATTAGTCCAGACCCTGGCAGGGCCGGTCTTCTCAGCTCAGTGGCCTGAGCATGTGATGGAGAGCAGATTCTGATATGTATAATTAACAAGCACTGAATAATTTGACAGATTGGAAAAACATTTCAATACGTGTTCCAACAGAGAAGGTGATTGGCATTTCTGTGTTACTTCCCTGCTAAGAAACTTCCCAAATGAAGTGTCGACAGTGCGTCCTAGTGAGCCCGAGGTGCTTTAGGGGCCCTTGCGGAAGGTGATGTACACCTCCACGCTGGTGGTGGCCAGGGGACGGATGGGGCTAAACCCCCCTGGAGTTTAATAACGTGTGAGGTTTGCATGGGACTGGGAGCACCTGATTGTATTCCCATAGTCCCTGCAGAGTTTGCGATGAGGGACTGGCTGTGACTCCCTGTGAGTCAGGTACACCTCTGACTTGCTCTGTGCCTCAGTTTACCCCTTCACTAAATGATTGATGACCTGGACAGGCTGGAGAGTTGGGCGGAGAGAAACCTCATGAAGGTCAACAAAGGCAAGTGTAGGGTCCTGCACCTGGGGAGGAACAACCCCCTGCACCAGTACAGGTTAGGGGCTGACCTGCTGGAAAGCAGCTCGGTGGAAAGAGACCTGGGAGTCCTGGTGGAGAACTGGATGACCATGAGCCAGCAATGTGCTCTTGTGGCCAAGAAGGCCAATGCCATCCTGGGGTGCATCAAGAGGTGGGTGGCAAGCAGGTCGCAGGAGGTCATCCTCCCCCTCTACTCTGCCCTCGTGAGGCTGCACCTGGAGCACTGTGTCCAGTTCTGGGCTCCCGGGTTCCAGAAGGACAGGGAACTGCTTGAGAGGGTACAGCAGAGGGCTACAAAGATGATTAGGGGGCTGGAACATCTTTCTTCTGAGGAAAGGCTGAGGGACTTGGGTCTTTTTAGCCTGGAGAAGAGAAGGCTCAGAGGGGATCTCATCAATGCTTATAAATACCTAAAGAGAGGGTGCTGGCAGGATGGGACCAGTCTTTTTGCAGTGGTGCCCAGTGATAGAACAAGAGGTAATGGGCACAAACTTGAACACAGGAAGTTCAACCTGAACATGAGGAGGAACTTCTTTCCTTTGAGGGTGGCAGAGCACTGGCACAGGCTGCCCAGAGAGGTGGTGGAGTCTCCGACTCTGGAGACATTCCAAACCCGCCTGGACGCCATCCTGTGCAACCTGCTCTGGGTGACCCTGCTGTGGCAGGGGGGTTGGACGAGATGATCTCCAGAGGTCCCTGCCACCCCCGTGATTCTGTGATTCTGCAATTAGCTGAGCAGTGGTGGACATTACCTGTGCACTACACCTTCCAGACTGAATTTACTACGCACGCAGAAAGTACCAGGGCTGGCTTCTTACCTGCTGGAGCCCTGCAGTCTGCCCCATCTCCTCCTCCCCTTTCTCTCTGTCATTATTGAATTTTCCATTTGGTGGCAAGCTGGAGTTTTCTAGCGAGGCAGAGCCATCCTGTGTGTGCGCAGTGTACACGTACACAGCCTGCACCGGGGAGGGCAAGAGCTGCTCCTTCCCTGATACACAGGTTTCCTTTGATCCAAGCAGAAAAGAAAAGGGCTTCCTGATACACAGCCTCCAAAGAAATCCTGCCCTTACCTCCTGTTGTTGAGACAGCCTCATTATCCAGTAACAAAACTGGCTGGAAATCTGCCTTTGAATATTTTTCTGCTTTTGAAAATCTTTGGACAAGATAGATATTTCCCTGGGAAATTGGTTTTGTAGGACTTCATCACGGACACAACGGGAACTCAGGAAAAGAGGTGAACGGTCACAGTTCTCTGTCCTTCTGCCCTCCTTGTTGTTCTGCTTTTCTCTCATTTCTTCCAGCAAGTAATCCACAGCATTACGTTTAACACATTTGTGTGTGTGTGTGTGTGTGTGTGTGTGTGTGCGCAGCTGGCAGAGACCAGCCAGCCTGCAGCGCCTGTGGCCAAGTCCCCCTGTACCTTCCACCAGTGCTCAACAGTTGTCCTGCCCTATGCCTAGAAATCTAATGGCACAAGCCAAGTAATTGAGATAAAGACTCCTCAGTTCCTTTTTCGCATGACACACTGTGTCCTCTAATTAAGGCAGGTTTCTTTCCTACCTTGTTCCCTTTACCCACTAATCCTCGGAAGCGCTATGGTAGGCACAGAATTAAAATGTCCCTTGGACAGAGGCATTGTAACTGAGATTCTGTTTGGATGTTTGAGCTTCGTGTTAGGTCATTTCAAAACAAACTCTGGAGAGCTTCATTAACTGAAACAGCAGAATGAATTTCCCTTCCTGCTTCCTTTCTTTTTCTTCTTTAACTGAAATTTCTAGCCAATGCTGATCCAGACTCTTCAGGCCCACGGTGGCTGCCTTTCTCAGGTGGGGGACAAAGGCAGTATTCACCAAGGGATACCGTGCAACAAAAATAAAAAAGAAATTAGTTAGTTCTGCCTTCTCTTTTCCCTAAGCCATTTATTTTCATCCCACCCATCTTGCCTTGAGCTGATCCGAGTTCAGAGCAAACCGTATTCCCTTTTCCTGGTGTATTGGGGTCTCTGTGGTCTCGCTCCATCCACCAGCTTGCATTTTCCCCCTGCTCTGGTCCGGCAGCTGTGGGCTGCCTGGCAAAGACAGACGATGAATCAGTGAAAATGAGCAGCACGAGCCCCTCCAGTGCTGTGAGGAAGCGTCTGGGTCTGCTCTGGGAGGAGTCACAAAGCTCACGCGTCCAGGGGAGACATGATCTAACTGTCTCCACGGCAGATGAGGGGGAAGGGGGTGTGATGGGACATGAGACCTTCATGTCTTTCAGATGTCACCTTCAATAGCACATGGAGTGAAAACAGACATTAGCTTCATGATGTGAGACTAGTTCTTGCTTCACACGCTTTCATTAACGTAATCAGAAAATGTGCTGTTGCAAGGCTTTCTCTGGCTCGCTCTACAATATTTGGATGCGTTATCATCTATTGAATTCCTTGTTGCTGAATCTCTGAAGTCCTACTTACCACCTTTTCCCAGCCCCCTGGAGGTCCCCCTGCACTGTGCAGCGCTGCAAGCTTTCATGTCACCTGCGTGTGCAATGGAAACACCTGCCCTGTACCTCGATGGCAGGGTCGCCTTCATGGTTGATAGTCCATGGGCTTGAAGGTGGGACTCACCAGCCTGAGCATGGTGAGCGAGTTGCTGTTACACAGAGGCTCCCAGACCCGGCTATAATTTCACTAACCAGTTCCTGACTCCCACCAAAGTCCCTGTTTCAGTGGGAATTGGACAGCAAAGCCCTCGTTAATGAAAACCTCTGCAAAGCCAACACGGATCCCTGCCTCCCTGAGAAAAGCCAGAACCTGGTCTCCTTGTGACCGACAGCCGCATACCGCAAGGCAAAAAGTCCTGATGGGCCTTTTCCTTGCCTTGTGCTTAATGTGTCGCTCCTGGGAGGTTTTCAGGGTTTCCTGGCTGCTGTGGGAGGTGAGGCTGGTCGCAGCCATTGTTCCTGTAGAAATGGGAACTTCAAAACTCTCTGGAATAATCAGTGTAATAGCCATCAGTGAGTCACTTATTTTCCTGACTACGCCACATTAATGCGTTTGTGCTTTTTAGGAAGGTTAATGTGATGGTCTAGCTAGCAAAGAAGGGCCCACTAATGATCCCAGCGCGGCAGGGAGGCTTCCAGAGATGTCTCTCCCTTCTCATCACTTCCACGCGGAGGGTGACAGCAGTGCTGATCTCTCTCTGATTTCAATGCAATGATGAAAACCCATAGCCAGGAGTGCCTCCGGTGACTGCGGATGGGTGGCGATAATTGTGCCTGAGGACAGTGAGCGATGGAGACACTTAAACGTGGGGTCATCTAGGAAATTACAACCCTGGGGTGTTTCTGAATGCTCCTCGCTGCTGAGGAAGAGAGAACTGTCATCTCATAAAACACATGAGGTTTCTCAGTGAAAAAGCACTGCTTTGCTTCTGTGTGGATATTAGCAACTTCTGAATGAGAAAGGAAAAATAAGAGATTGCCAACAGCTCTGCATGAGGAAGGGTTTGGGGGTGCAGCTCTGAGCAGTGATGCAGAACTCCAGGGTTATTTTCCTTGCTCAATGATGAACTCGCAGTGTTACCTTGTGCAAGAGACTTGGGCCAATCCTTGTCTGCAAAGCATGGGTAGAAAAGGATTGTGGGGGGGTCCACGATAGGAGACGAGAGGAATCTCTGCTTTGGGCTTGTCTAACCAACCACGTTGCAAATACCCCAAAATCCTGTACTGTCTGATCGCTGAAGCACTTCCGCTGACGCCCTGCTGCCTGTGAACCTGTTCAGAGGTGCCCCACTCACTTTGAATGCACAAGGGCTATGGAAAAACAGAAGAGACACTTTTACTCCTCATTTGCCTCCAGAAATCCATCTCTTGCTCCTGCTGGAGCAGTTATCCAGGAGGACACACTCTGTGCTGCACAACCCAGGGCCAACAGTTACAGTCACTGCTGGTTTCCCAGCGCTACGCTGATTTTCCACCAGGCTGCTGTTCCAGCCCATTTGGTTTAAAGGCTGAGATTATGTTTGCACCTAACCCTGATGATGTGCCCTGCTCTACCGTGAGAGCTCCTGCCTGATCACCCCTCTGCTCTCTGCTCCATCGCAGTCCAGGCAAACTGTTCCCCGCTCCTTGGTTGAGTCAGTGACTGCTGCAGTTTAGGGAGCATCCCCAAGAAAACACATTCCCGGCCAGACCATCCTGGCGGGACTTTCTAAGCAATCACTCTTGGAGCTAGTTGGCAGCTTTTTCAGCCAATCTTTTTTAAAACCGCAATAAATGGTGCTTTGATGAGCGAGACCATTTTTGTTTTAAAAAACAGAAATAAGTCTCTTTCAGTGAAGGTTTTGGGATTTACATTGAATTTGTGGGTAGATAGCTACGGACTTACTTTGGAATGGTCAGGAGACGGCGTGAGCAGCCACCAGGGGTATTTGTTTAAAGATGTGCTGCCGTAGAGGCAGGGTATGAACCTGAGTCAAGACTCTCCCGTGTCCTGGTGAAACGATCTGCCCGCTGGGCTCTGCTTGGGCAGATGAACAGCTGCTTTCTTTGGAGCTTTTTGATCAAAGTTTTGAAGGCCCTGTTTTCACGTCAGCGGGGAGTGAAAATGAAAGTGTAAGTCCTCACAATACTTTGCAAAAGGCAATTCTTGTCTCGCAGTCGTTCCCCGCTGCGGTGGATCAGAGGTTCTCCCTGGGTGGAGGAGGAGAGCTGTGTTTCTGTGTGCCAGAGCCACCTCTGCCACACCATCCCGCTGCCCAAGCCACCGCCGGTGGGAATGGCTTTCTTGGGATCACGATAGGGAGCGATTTACGGCAAGCACAGGCTTGTAGTTTTTGAAGGAAAGGAGAACGGGGAGAATCTGATGGAAAACGTTGGTGTGGGGTGAGTGGGATAGCTACCACCGGGACAGTGGCTCAAGGTGGTCGTCTCGAGTAACGTGGGATCGTCCCACCACCCTGAGCCAAGAATGAAAACAAGAATGTCTCTGTATCAAGGGAGCAGCTGTTCTTCATGTAAAGAAAAGCTATATAAAGACTCTGGGTAAAGAACAAAGTTACTTTTGAAAACAAGGACAATTATCTTTCATTGTTGGTTATTAACCGCTAATGATCTGTCCTTCTCCTGTTAAAGAAAAGTTTGAGACGTCGAATTGAGAAGCGGAAATAATGCCACAAGAAATGGCTGAGAAATTCTAGTGAAGACGAACGATTGCTAAATAAATGAATAGCACCTTAGTGTTCACGTATCCTGGTTAACAAGTATGAGTAATGAGTAAACTTGTAAAAATCAAACTGGGTTGTTTTGCTACACAGTAATTAAAAAAAGAAGAGTCAAACAGTTGGTTAATTTATATGCAATGAATAAATTAATCAGTTCTATTTTCTCCAGTGGAATAAAAGCAAACAAGAGAAAGACGTCCTATCTGTGCACATAGCATTGTTTTCAAACCTCAGCTGTTACAAACCAGAAAATATTTGCAATGTGGAGAATGATTTGAGAAATTAAATTGGAGTGGGAGGGGGAGTCTGCAGTACTGCCGTTTTCCTGATATTAGCAAAGCCTGTCGCTATTTTGTGTTGGTCGTGGAGAGCGGTGCTCAGAACAGGAAGGAAATGAGAATTCTACAGCACCTGGAGAAAAAATTATTGCTTCATAGTCTCCTACAACGCTTCTAACATGCCCACTGGGAAAGGGGACTATGAGCTACAAAATCGACCATGATAACCAGGAATGGGAGGGGCACTATTATCTCTATGTCCAATTTGACTTGAAACGTTGGAGTGATTTGTTGGGAAAGATGGTCTTGGCTCATCCGTCCCACTCCACTGATGCTGTGGCCACTGCTGCCGGCCATCTCCCTGCAGGCATGGGTGCCTCAGGGAGCCTTCCGGCCCCGGGAGGCACTGCTCGGGCACAGGAACTTTGAACAAGATGCCTGGTTTGCAAGAGCTTTTTTGGCATCGGCACCTTACAGTCCCCGAGTCCTTGTTCATAGTGGGAGTGTTTAGACCTAAGAGCCTCCACTGATACAGTCCTCACCACCTGAAAGCAAGTGTTTAATTCCTAGTTGGAAACGGTTCAAGGATTTTTTAGACTGAAGGCCCAGCCTGGGCTCCCCAGGTTGCACCCACAGGAGGGTTGTGCTCTTTGGGCATCACTTTTTCTGTCATTCTCAGGACACCTACTCTCCAGTTTGAATCCCAGCAAAAGCAATGTCCTCCTGGCACTAAGTTAATTGGTGAAGCAGACCCATCGTGTGGCTACTACATAACGCACTTGGCAACTTGCTAATCGCCTGAGGTACAGGCAGATCCCGCGCACAAAGCCGAACGAAGCCACCTGAGGAGGTGTGAAAGGCAGTGACAGAAGAACAGCAAATTCCAGACTGTGGAGCATCTCTCTTGGGCAGTGTTATGGTTTGAGAAACCCACAACCATTTATTGTTGTTTAGACAATTATTCTCTCACCCGATGACCCCTCCCCACCCAGGAAGGGGAATCGGGAAGAAAACAAGGAAACCCGGGGGTTCAAATATATATATAAACAGATTTAATAGAATAAGACCAGATAATTAACAGTAATAACACTAAAGAGCCAATAGTTATCTCAATACCAGTATAAAACACACAAGGGTTATCCTCAGCCCATTCTATCCATAGGAAGCCGTGCACTCCCAGCAGGGGACAGCAAATGTGGGACACTGCGAGCGCTCCGGCTTCGGGAGGAAGGGAAGGGCTCAGGGCTCTGGCACTGGGGCAAGAAGTTCTCAGGATCGCTGCCATCAAGGGAGAGCCCCAACTCCTCAGCAAACTTCCTAATTTCTATGGAATGTGCTGTTCATGGTCTGAAACAACCCTGTTGGCCAGCTGGGGTCAAGTGCCCGGGTCTCGCTGCTCCTCATCCCCGCACCTGGCCAGCTCCAAAACACTGAGACCTTGAAACCCACACGCCAGAGCTGGCTGTAAAGGAAATGTTTTCACCAATTCCAACACTGGAGTCTTCTAGAAGTGCAGTTTTCCCAAGCATTAGGAAAGAAATTAGTCCTGTGTCGCTCAAACCAGGACAGGCAACCATAACTGCATTTTTGTCCCCTCCTTGGAACAGTGCTGTGCCACGAAAAAAGTAATCTGACATCATAGATACCATAACTGTCCCATTGACAGGCTGCTCTGCACTGGGCCATGCGTCCTCCTTTCCAGCACCTGCTCCAGTTGGTCGGAGTATTGAGGTGTTCCCCGTTACTCTTGTCCTCCTGCCTGGCTGTGTCGTCCAGTCTGGCAAATTCTTTCTTCTCCCTGAGATGTTTTCTGTGAAGCAGGAGCAGATTGTTATAACAACAGGCAGCAGACCTGACAGCTATCGCAGCTCTCTGGTTTTGTCCAGTAAAAAGAGCAGTAATTGCTCATCTCAGCTAACAGACTGACAGAGCTGAATGCTTTCTTATCTTAAAAACTCTGTCGCGAAAGGGAGAGGCATTAAGGGTCATTGTTCATAATGAAGCCATAATGCTCTGCTTTTTTATGCTTGTGCATGTTTCTATTCTTCTGTGTCTTTAATCAAAGATTATGGTTTGTAATGCTGGATTTTGCTTGGAACTAAGTGGGTCAAAGCCTTTGAATGGCACATGCTTGGACCATGACCGTTTAGGGACAGGCTCCTCAGACAGTCCCCCCGCACCCCAACCCTCAATCCGTATTGCCCAGCACAGAGGGGACAGCCATGAAGCTGGAAGAACGGCTTGGGCACCCGTGGAGGGTACGGAGGCAGACTGGAGCCGTCAGCCTCGGTGATGGCGGGTTCCCCGAGCCCCACAAGAGCTGCCCAGTTTGCTCCCCTCTGATACCCACTTCCCACCCTGAGGCTGTGGCCCCTCTTTCCAGCCATCCCATTCCCGGTACAGAAAGAGATCCCAGGCCCTGCCTCAGAGAGGCTGGGGGGAAAGGTGCAGTTTCTACAAAGCATTGTTTTCCAAATAAAACCATTTTGTCAAAACCCAAAGTGCTCTACCTACAAACCCCTTGGATTTGCTCGCCTCCTGTGCTCCCTCGCAGCAGCAACACAACCCTCCGTGTCCAGATGTGGATCTCCCGTTTTCTTCTTTTGTTTCTTGCAGCACACGCGCCTGCAGCCACCTTTCTGCAGCTGTGAGTGTGGCAAATTGAGCAGGTTTACTCTGAATGGCAGGGAAATTCTGCTCTCTTTTAGTGCTGCCTCTGCTGCCCGTGCCCCAGGTTCCCATCCTTGTCTCTTGCGAAGGGGCAGCGAGACGGAGCTGCGGGGCCGGGAGAGGCAGGAGGAGTTAGAGGAGTGTTCAAGGGCCCCAGCGTAGGAGAAGATGCTCCAGGCATGCAAAAATGAAGACTAATTAAAATGAATGGGGATTATTTTTATCTCTTTAAACAATTGTACAATCATATTTTAATTAAAATAATTTTAAAAAGTTTCTTTTTTTTTTTGGTAATTTTGCTAATGTATATACTCATGCAGTTATCAAAAACAGACAAAGAGACTGTAATGACTTTTCTTTTTCCTAAAAGGCTTTTAGTGGCAGTAAATTAAGATATATGTATATATGTAAGGATTATAGGCATAAAGTCAGCACTAAATTATAGAAGGCTCTGTCTGGGTGAGGGCTTTTTTTTCCCTCCCAGCATTTAACTAGTTTTTGATGTTGTAAAGACAGTCTTGCATGTAAAGCTCTTTGCAGCTCGTAGAAACCTTTATTGAAAAATAATTGGAAGCCTTGATTCACTGAGGCGTAGCACTGGCTTCCTTGGATGCTCTTTGCATGTATCCTGGCGCTTTTTGAGAGTTTCTATGCCCTGTATGGAGGCGAAATTCCTGTTATCATTCCTTCTCTGTGGTTTGGGTAGGTGCAGGTACCTGTAGGAGATCTGGAGTTTGGGGTGGAAAGAAGGATGACTGGAGCGGAGAGAAAGGGGAAACCAGTGAAGGAACAAGAGTGGAGGAAGCTGAATTTGCAGCTGGCAATGGATAAGCCCATCATGTATGTTAAGGCTGAGGAGAAGAGAGGAGGTGCCTTCATCTGTTCGGCTGTGGAGGGGTGTAGAGTCCAGGGAAGCTTTTTCCGTGCCAGCAACCAGTGTTGTGGTGTTTGATGAATTTTTCAGCTCTCTTCTGGACGCTGACATTGAATCCGCCGAGGTGCCCTGTGATTGCACCCTGTCCCCATGCATGCCAGGGCCATGCTCGGTGTCAAGACCACTCACCCGCAGGGTGGAGGTTTTCGGAAATGGGTGACAGCCGAGGACAAACCTGCCTCTTTCCGTGGCTGCTTGGTTACTGAGGCCGGGTGGTCAGCGTGCCCATGGCTTTCACGCACTGCCTCCCCGCAAGCCATTAGCTTTGTCTTGCCAGATCCAAGCTGAATAAAGCAAACATGCATGTTTCCATGCTGGTGGCTGATGATGCTTTTAAAGAACTTGTGAAATATTTGGAAATGTCATATGACGCGTGTGTAGCTTATCACTTGTATGCGTAGTTTGGCACAATTATTTTGCTCATTACACATTCAATTAAATCAGTTTGAAATTATGTTACTTAAATAAAAAAGCACTACCAGAGGGAGCAGGATGTGGCTGCCTTTATGAAGATGATCGGATTTAGAAATCCGAAATTATTGTGCCGAAAAGGAACTAGAAATTTAAGCCAGCGCAGAGTCAATAAATACTTCAAGAGGTTTGAAGCAGAAAATTCCAATGCTCTGGATTTTTTTGAAGGTTGGAATGAAAACTCTGTGATTTACTTACTTGTTTATTTATTTGGTGGTTGTTGCTAAAAAATAGAAACATTTCCTTTTTTTTTTCCTACCCTAAGGAAACCCTGAGCTTGAAATAAGATCATTTCTGTAAATAAAGCTGTAGGACTTCAGCCAGCCACGCGTGTGACATCACGTATTTATATCAAACCTAGTGATAATTGCAGTGATGCCTCTCTCCAGGAAGGAAAACAGCTAAAGTTTCTTCCAGCAGCCGATATCATAATCCACTTTCTGCTAGCTGAGCTGCTCCGGGATGAAACAAAAACATTTGTCTCCCTTGTGACCCATTTCCTAGCATGTCCCTGTGTAATCTGCAGAGCCGTGTGTGTAATAAAAAGCTGGAAAGAAAACAGAAACAATAAGCAGAGATGATAAATGACACAAGAGGAAGAACTTCTTGGGTGTTGGTGGTTTCAGACCAAAGTAGACATTAGCAGAGAGGTTTGGAGCTGATCAGGAGGAAGAAATAGTCAGAATGTTTAAGAGTTTTAAGGCTGATTCAAGGCTAATTGGGGAAGGTTGAGTTAGGTGTTTACCAGAACAACTTTCTCCTTTGCTGAAAATGTGTGCTTTTCTTAAAAATATATAAAACAGTAAACAGAAAAGGTGCATCTGAAAATGAAGATGACTTGGTTTGGTTTGGCTGTATTTATCACAACAAAAGGTTGATGCCTTTGGGCTCCTTGGCCACGATGGGGGCTCCTGGGCTCCTGCTGACAGTCTAAACTAAGAGTGACGATCACAGGCTGCCCAGGGAAGTGGTGGAATCGCCACCCCTGGAGGTATTTACCAGCCGGGCAGACGTGGTGCTGAGGGACATGAGTTAGTGGTGGGTTTGGCAGTGTTGGGTTGATGGTTGGACTTGATGATCTTAAAGGTCCCTTCCAACCTGGGGGATTCTATGATTCTATCACCCCCTGCCCAGAACATGCTGTCCTGGGAGAGGAGCTCTCCTCCTTGACACATTCACCCCGGGACCCATTTCTCTCTGTGATATAAAGACCTGCTCTAGTAAAACTGAACCCCTATAGTTCAGTTCTAGAGAAATCTTATTTTGGGTAATGAAAGAAGGATTATAATATAGACGATGTTTGGGCATTTTAATATTACACTAAAACCCTATTAAAGCCTTATCTTCGGACATATTTCTCTATCACACACACCTACGTTCATCCTTGTCCTCCCTGTTGTCTAATGGCAGCAGCAGGAGCAGCTCAGCTGAGGGCGATGCTGTGCCGTGTCTCCCAGTCCTGGTTAGCAGGACATTTCAAAAAAGATGTTTGAACTCATCCAGCTGGCCAGACCTCCGAAACTCCAGTACAAGGCAAACTTTCTGCTCACTGGGATGTGGAGGCTGAACAGAAAACCATCCGCATTGTGTGAAATGCCTCTGAGGGCCAGAAACCACTTGTGAGCTGCTTGTCTGGGAACACCTGGAAGAGCTGGATCCTTATCAGCATTCCCAGGCCTGTATTCAGCTCTTCACCCAGAGGATTAGAGGAGTAATAATCCTTTAAATTTTGAAAGAAGTAAAGTACATGACAGTAAAAAAGGAAAGGCCCCAGATTTTCCTCTGCTTCTGGTCATTGCATATCCCAGCCCGTGAGAGACTCCTGCTCCAGCTGGGGAGGTGTTCTGATCCTGCTCTCCTCTTGAGAGACAGGAGATAGATGTCAGGGCTCACAGCAGAGGCAAAGGGAAAAAGCCTCCAGGGAACCGTGGGCTGCATTAAAACAGGAAGGTTATGAACTGAAGTTGGGGGAAAGAAACAGGATTTTGTCAGACTGCAGCCGTGCAGCGAGAGCCACGTCGCATGGCTCTGCGAAGCGCTGCGTGTCCTGGGCCCAGCCCGAAGCAGGCAGCCTCAGCAGGGCCCGTCGCAGGATAGTGCTGACACCGCTGAGCGGTGATGTCTAATAACCTTTGCTGTCCCTCTGGACCGTGCCATAGCATCACATGCTCCTGTTCCCTGCGGCCTGCTCCATTCCGGCATTATTAGGGCAACAAAGATGACTGGGGGACTGGAGCACCTCCCTTATGAGGAAAGGCTGGGAGAGCTGGGACTCTTTAGCCTGGAGAAGAGAAGGCTGAGGGCAGACCTTATTCTTGCTTAGAAGTATCTCAAGGGTGGGTTGAAGGAGGATGGAGCCAGACTCTTTTCAGAGGTTCCCAGTGACAGGACGAGGGGCAATGGGCACAAGTTGGAACATCGGAAGTTCCATTCAAACACAAGAAAAAACTTCTTTACGGTGAGGGTGACAGAGCACTGGCACAGGCTGCCCAGGGAGGTGGTGGAGTCCCCTTCTCTGGAGATTTTCCAGACCCGCCTGGATGCAGTCCTGAGTAATGTGCTCTAGGCATTCCTGCGTCAGCAGGGGAGTTGGACTAGATGATCTCTAGAGGTCTCTTCCAACTCTGAAAATTCCGTGATTCCGTGATTCTGTGATTATCTGGGCCATGGGAGACATGGGTTCAATCTCTGCTTGGCGTTCCTCTCCCTGGAAGATGAATGCCGTGTTCCT
>VFFE01007688.1:1128843-1147739 GCA_008921705.1 Burhinus oedicnemus | reverse complement strand
ATGAGGAAAGGCTGAGAGAGCTGGGACTCTTTAGCCTGGAGAAGAGAAGGCTGAGGGGAGACCTTATTCTTGCTTAGAAGTATCTCAAGGGTGGGTTGAAGGAGGATGGAGCCAGACTCTTTTCAGAGGTTCCCAGTGACAGGACGAGGGGCAATGGGCACAAGTTGGAACATCGGAAGTTCCATTCAAACACAAGAAAAAACTTCTTTACAGTGAGGGTGACAGAGCCCTGGCACAGGCTGCCCAGGGAGGTGGTGGAGTCCCCTTCTCTGGAGATTTTCCAGACCCTCCTGGATGCGAGTAATGTGCTCCAGGCATTCCTGCGTCAGCAGGGGAGTTGGACTAGATGATCTCTAGAGGTCTCTTCCAACTCTGAAAATTCCGTGATTCCGTGATTCTGTGATTATCTGGGCCATGGGAGACATGGGTTCAATCTCTGCTTGGCGTTCCTCTCCCTGGAAGATGAATGCCGTGTTCCTCTATACCGACAGAAAACAAAGGAACAGCTTCATCATAAAATTACAGTGAAGGTATTGTGTGCCTTCGGCCCCACTGCGTTCCTGTGAAGAGCTTAGATTACTTCATATTTTCTGAGCCAGAGACCTGGCCATCAGATAACTCCTGAACAGAGTGAACATGCCGTATTACTTGAACCATGGAGAAGTAATATTCCACTCACATCATTCCATTGATTAACATTGAGTTCATTAAGAAGTAAAGCAGAAGGATGGGAGAGTGAGTGATCTCATTTGGACCAGCAGAATTTGAAGGGCTCCAAAGCCAGATGAACCAATTTCATTAAATTGCTGTCTCCTGTGTCAGTATAATTTCAGCTCTGGTTCTTCATCACTTCTTTTCTTTACCGGAGTGCTTGATCTGTGCCTGTTGATGAGGTTTGGGAAAGAAGGGGTTTTTACCGTTGGAGATATGATACATCCTGGCACAAATGAACTCATCAGACACAGAAATGAAATGACTCTGCCTTTAGATCTTCTCTCTCTGGACTCAGCGGGTGTCTCCGCTGTACCAGTCACTTTCCTGGAATCGGGCTAGACCAGCAAAAGGTCTGTTGTTTCCCTCACAAGTCCCACCACCCAGATGGAGTGTCGCACCTGAGAGCATCAACAGAGAGAGGGGAAGAAGGTGGCGGGGCGTGAATTATGGAGTATTATTAGATTGCTGTTACTTGTATCGCTTCTATAGCTGTGGCAGCTGGGGGCTTTAATTACAGAGATTAAAGGAAAAAAAACCTCATAGCCGCTCATCAAATGATACATAAAATAAGCAAACTGGCATTGTGCCCAGGAAGCCATCTGAGTAGGGCTGCACCAGCAGACACGAACACGGAATGCCAAAGTCAGGATGCCTTCTGATGAGGAAGACCATGGTATCAACTTGAGCTTCAGCAGTCGATAGAAAGCAAAGAGCGGGGACAGTCAAGCCATGAGGTGAGGAGAGCGATGAGCCAAGCTCAGGTCCATCGTAGTGCCCAGATTCTCCTACTGCAGCCAGTTTGAGAGCTGGAGCGTGGAGAAAAAGTTGCAAGAAGAGGCTGGGAATGACACGGGGCAGTCGATGTGCATTGAGCTGGCAGGAGTCCCTCCCTCAGCTCTTCATCAAGATGTAGAGCTCTTAATGAAGAGCCCATTTACTTTTATCTAAATGGAGTGCTTTCTTCCCATTGCTGGTGATGAGACACCCTTGGTCTACACAGCTCCCCCTTGCCTTCCAGGGCCCTTTTGGGCAGCACCGGGCAGGCCAGGGGCTGGCCAGACCTCCAGGCACACCTCATACTCTGGGCAGGAGCCTTTTCTCCCATTCTGAGAAGAAAGAGAGGACAAAGAAGGAATCAATTTGTCAAAACCCTCTTAATGAGCTGTTGAAGACAGCTCAGCCAAGGTACTGATGACCTCCCAGGTTAATTAACCTGCAGCAAAACCGGATGTCTTTTTTTCATTCTCCCTGTCTAATTTTCTTCTTACAGCCAGCCAAGCTCTCCTTTCATCTGGGTGCTCATTGTGTGACACCTTCAGGTGCTTTTATGCCTTCCTCATCCTCTGCCAGCAGATCTGGCACTGGACGGGAGCACCAGAAGCCAACATCCCTCCCAGCTAGCTTCATGCTTCATTTTTCATTACAATGCGATCGCATCTGGCAGGAGCTCTCTGCCTCCCAGCCTGCTGCCATCCTGTCTCGCAGAACTGCCATCCCAGTCCCTGATGCTGCCAGAAAGGTGCCTTCGGGGCCAAACCAGCCGAGGCTCTTTGGCAGGGCAGCACCGTGTGGGACGGTGACAGAAAGGAGCACGCAGACCCCCAGGACAGGAACACTGATGGCGGTGACAAGGAGGGACTCTTGCAAACACCAAGAGCTGCCTCAGGGAGCCAGTGGCATTTCAGCTTCTTACGGAAAACAGAAGAAGGGCTCAAACACTGAATCTGCAGGTGGATCTGCCCGGTTATGGACAGGTTTCGGTCCCTTTCATCCTACCTCTAAGAAAGCAGGCATGGTAGCAGAGCTGAGCAAGGATGGGAGGAGTCAGATTCCTGAGGGACATCTGGGGCCAGGCAGTGGGTTTTGAGTGTCTCTGGAGGATCCTGTAGTGCGGACAGACTCCTTGGGAGAGTTTGTCATTTCCAAACACACCAAGAGGACTTTTTCTACAGGAAGAGGCTGCATTATCTGAGTGAATCTAGCACCTGAGGGTGACACCTCTTTGCCAGGGACAGAGACTGTGCTATTTTTAAGCTGCAAGTGTGAATGGAAATGAAGACGAATATGTACTGCAAAGAGGAGTTGAGTTGCACCAACTACTTGCCGTTGACAATTTATCTAGCAGCTTCCTCCTCCATCTCCTCTGTTACATTGACTAAAAGCCTTCCAGTGCCCAGGAATTTGTTTCTCCTTCATGCCTAGTTGATGTACTCCAGTTGATATCCTATGTTTGCACAGATAGACCATACATAATCAGCTCTTTTTTTTCCCAGTGGGGGAGAAAAAAACAAGTTAAATGATCAGAAACAAGGTGGATTAATTGTTCAGAGCAGGCACCACATCCTTTTTTCTCCAATGACAATCACATTCACAGATCTTTCAGTTAAAGGACTTGGGCAGGTAGGAAAAGGGGAGCAGCCCTGTTGCTTGAACGGGAATGAGGTTGCAGATACTTAGAATCATAAAATCACAGAATGGTTAGAGTTGGAAGGGACCTTCCAACCCCCCTGCCATGGGCAGGGACACCTCCCACTAGACTGGGTTGCTCCAAGCCCCGTCCAACCTGGCCTTGAACACCTCCAGGGATGGGGCAGCCACAGCTTCTCTGGGCAACCTGGGCCAGGGTCTCACCACCCTCACAGGCAACAATTTCTTCCTAATATCTCATCTAAATCTCCCCTCTTCCAGTTTAAAACCGTCACCCCTTGTCCTGTGGCTCCACTCCCTGATCCAGAGTCCCTCCCCAGCTTTCCTGGAGCCCCTTGAGGGACTGGAAGGGGCTCCAAGGTCTCCCCGCAGCCTTCTCTTCTCCAGGCTGAACACCCCCAACTCTCCCAGCCTGTCCTCCCAGCAGAGGGGCTCCAGCCCTCGCAGCTTCATCTTGGTGGCCTCCTCTGGCCCTGCTCCAGCAGGTCCATGTCCTTCTTGTGTTGGTGTCCCCAGAGCTGGACACAGTATTCCAGGTGGGGTCTCCCCAGAGCGGAGCAGAGGGGCAGAATCCCCTCCCTGGCCCTGCTGCCCACGCTGCTGGGGATGCAGCCCAGGATGCGGGGGGCTTTCTGGGCTGCCAGTGGAGAGGCCCAAGGGCTGTTCCACGTCGGAGCTGATGGAGCAGCTGGTTCAGGCCATCACTTTCAGATAATGCCAGAGAAAAACATGCTCCAGCTGTGCCCCTTCTCCTGCCCTCCTCGAGCTCAGTGTCATGGGCACACTTCTCTCACAGCTGGCATTTTCCACCCTCCCTCCCTGTTACGATCAGTCAGGGAGGATTGTCTTTCAATAAGAAGTTCCACCAAATCACATTGATGGCCATCTTTTGCTTTCCAGTCAGAACAAATGGATTTTTCAGCAGACCAAGAGGCCAAATAGTTGAGTTTTCTTTGGCATCATGCAGAGCCACCCCAGTTACTCCCAAAAGCTGCCAGGACCCCGTCTCTGTGCAAAGTCAGAGCTTGAAAAACCCTAAAAGTTTTGCCCATCTCAGAAAGCCAGAAGTCGGTACTAGAAATGCAAATTGGAATTTGTTTTCAGCTTAAAAACAACAAAATTCTCTAAACGAGATCCTGGGTCATTCTGAAAAATGAACGTTCCTGAAATGTTCCTCAGATGATAACAACAACAGTGAAAATAAGAGACATTAATATCCTACAGGTTGTGATAATTGCTTGTTATTGCATTGCACATGTATTTGTCATTAGCTGTAACAATCAGATATTAATATTATTGTTATTTTATTTAGATAAAAGGTTGGACGTCTGCAGTTATTCATAATTATAGGAGTGATCATTAGATTATAATTATTGCTATAATTTATAAAACGGGGCCAAATATTTTGTTTGTTGAAGTGGGCTTTTTACACCAAAAACTTGTGTATCTATAGTTCTTCTGGTTCATGAATTCTGAAGGTTGGGGTGGTGGGGACAGGGCCCTTTCCCGGCCCCGAGGCCAGCGGTGTTTGCTGGGGATTCGCCGCCGTCCCGGCTCGCTCTCACCCCAGCCCAGGCTCTTGGCTGCAGCTCTGGCAGGACCAGGCAGCCGCTCGCTGGGGGCATCTCCTCGAGCATCCTCGCCGTGGGTCTCCCTGCCGTCACCTCTGCCCAGGGGTATCCTCTGACTAGACCGGGCTCGTGGGGAAGTTTGCAAGGCTAAAAATCAGCTGTTGGGCCATGAGGTGCCCTGGCGTAGCCAGCCTTGCTCTCTGTGCTGCAGTTTATGCCAACCTCGCTGCGCATTCTGTCGCTATGTAAATTACAGAAATTACAAAGAAAAATGACTTCACCCATTTAGAAGGAGGTGGTTTTTTTCTTCTCTTTTTCATCTGAAACCACAGCATACGCAAACCTGTTCAGGACTTTCATTCTGCAAGCTTCACTTAACAGGGAAATTGTTTTATTTGTGTTTGGGTTTTGAATCGCAGCCTAATGACGTGCAGGGCTGTGGGTTTTCCATTCCATTTTATTTGATTAGCTAAGTGCTGAGCATTTCTCATCCCTCCTCAGGACAAAGCGTGCTCCTGTCTCAAGAGAGAGGAGTTCTGGTTTGTCCCTTTGTCCTCCACAAGCTGCGGTACCCGTATCTGCTCGTGTAATGGCAGCACGCAGATACTTCTCACTGCCCTTGAAGATCCGCCGGCGTTCAGGTGCAGACTCTGGACACGTTGGGAGCATGAGAAGGAGAACCCATAGGACAGGTGCAGACCCACAGACCAGCAACCCTCCCTGACCAGGGAGCTCATTTATCCGGTGGCAGGGCTAAGCATCACGGGCTGCTGCAGTGGACGCTTCTGTTGTGGTTTGGGCTGGAGTGACCCAATCAAGCAGAACGACAGATGCTCGCTCTCTCCTGCTCCGCTTCGAAGGGAGGCAGGGGAGAAAAAGAGAGACTTAGGAGTTTAGGAGGAACTAAACTACTTTAATGAAATACTAATAATAAAATAATAAAAAGAAAATAATGAAATATATATACAAAACGGTATCACACTCCCAGGATGACAATCACGTCACCAGCAGGCACTGGGGAAGTCCCAGACTGGACTCAGTGACAGGCAGGAACTGGATTCCAGATCTGGATTCAGGATCGGGATCAAAGGCAGATGAGCAGACAGAGTCCTCCTTGGACACCGGCCATTGAAGAAAGAGACTGACCCTTTGATCCCTCAGCTTTTATCCTGAGCATGAGGCAGATGGGATGGAATACCTTGTTGGTCAGTTTTGGGTCGCCTGTCCTGTCCGCTCCTCCCCGCAGGGGTGACCCCTCTACGCTTTTCCGCTTCCGACCCTCCAACGGGGCAGGTAACAAAGTTGGCTGCTCTTGGTCGTTACAGCAATAAGGATAAGCAGGAGCCTCTCTGCATCCCATCCCTTGGCATCAACTATAAACATGGGTCTTGTCACTCTGAGAGCCAACAGTTTCAGCACAACATGCGGGTAATTTCAGCAGTTAGAAGAGGCCTAGCTAAAAAGTAGTTACTGAGCAAAATTGGTCCTGTTTTACCTCAAACCAGGACAGCTTCCAAGAGAGGCACTGAAGGCTCATGTTTCCATGGTACTGAGAAACTACAACGTCCCTTTCCCCAAGTGACCGTGCAGAGCTGGAGGAGATGTTTCCTCCAGGACCCCCCCTGCTCTCTGATGTACTGGAGATCCAGAGCTGGACCCAAAATCTTCTTAGGTGTCCTTCTTACGATCTTCTGAGGAGTTTGACTGTCTGCATTCTGCAGCGATGGGGAGTAGAAGAGCTGTTGAAACACCAGGGGGTGGGAGAAGGCATGGCCAAGCTGAAGGAAGCGATGATGTAATAATAGTGCTTTTTCTTCAGTATTATCAAGTCCAAACATCCAGAACTCCTCATTCAGCTCTGCCTACAACCATTTCCCAGGAGCATCACCCTACAGCGGCCTGGATTCCTGGAAGCACTTAGCCCCTGTGCTGGCCTCTGCTCCGGGAACCAGCCTGAAATCACCCATCCGAGAACCATCTGCAAAGTATCACAATCTCCAAAACTTCAGAAGTCACTTTCTAAAGAATCTGGAGGATGTCTTTTGAAGCATGTGACTTTTTAAATGGAAAATTTGTCAGATTCTCATTTTTAACTTATTTTGTGAGATCTGAAGCTGGAGGGGAGGTGTTATTTTTAAGTTGCCGGTTTTTATCAGCAGCGCTGGAAGTTACTGAACTGAAAGCAGAATCTCATCACAAGCCTTTGAGTCTTGAAACTTTAATAAAACCACAGCTACTCCACAACTCCCAGTGAAACTCAGAGAGGTGATCTCTGACTACATGAATCAGCTCAGGAAGCCTTCTCCTAAATTCTTAACTGTTATTTTTTTCTGCCAGCTTTAAATTTCTCTGGCTATCGGGGACAATCCTATTAAATAAGATGGAGATTTCAGTATTGTTTGTTGGTCATTTAATCCCCTCCTTTGACAAGGAATGTAAAGGGTACGAGGAGCATAAGGACTGTAATATCGCCTTGGAAAGCTGTCATTCTCCAAGTCGGAGTATGAGAAATATGTAATAAGCTCAGTGTCCTGATATGCTCATATGGACAATTGAGGAGACAGAGATGAGAGGAGGTGAGGGCAGTCATAAGCCTTAAAAAATTCTTGGCTGGAGTATTAAGTAGATTACAAAGGAGGATGGTATCATTTTCATTTCACTGTAGGGAAACTGAGGCACGTGACTTCCCGTGTGTTTCCGTGGCCTTCCTCTCTCTTCCGTGGACACAGACATCCCAGAGTCCTGTCGCGCTGCGCACAAATCCTCGGGCACCAGCCAGAAAGCAGACTGAGCTGCAGCGCGGGATGGGTTCCTGCGCGCGGGGTTGTCGGACCATGGCCCATCCAATTTCCACGCTTGGTGCTAGCTATCAAAACACCTCGACAAAATAATACTTTGTGCTTCCCCGGCTCCTTTCATCTGAGGATTTCAAAGCACTTTGCAGACATCAAACGCACCTTCCCAGCCCACTCTGCAGCTGGTGAGCATGACTGCTCAAGAGGAGAATCTCGGCTAAGCAGAGCTAGGCTTCTGCTTTCTCCCCTGGTGAGGGAATGGTCTGACTTGAACTACATCCTGTGGCATCTTGAGCTCTGCAGGACCTTCTGGTGGGGAAGAGCCTCCCTAGGCTCCCTCTCTTGCATCTCAGAGACTGAAACTGGACCTTGCCTGTGTTTTTTGGCCCCTTTTGAGCCTGGAGAAGTCAGCGCATGGACTCTCAATGTCCAGGTGAAGCATAAAGGCAGGTAGGGTTGTCATGTCAGGTATCTCCTGAGATAGACACAGGCTGGATTAGCCCTGCTTGTGGGTCTGACGCAGCCTTTGCAACTCAGGCCTGGATGGCCACGTGTTGTCCCTGTTCCCCTGGGAGACATCACAGCCAGGCTGATACTTGCATGGCTGTTTCTAATTCGGCAGAAACTCAGAGGAAAGCAGGGCAAGGAAATACCAAGAAAAGAAAGAGGGAAAGAAGATGAAAGATGGCATTTCTCTCTCGAGGCAATGCAAGAAATCAAACAGAGTCCACCTCCTTCCTCCCCCTCCCCCCTTCTCTTTTTTTTTTTTTTTTTGAATTAACATATTTGTTTCCTTTCTTGGCCTAGAAGATGGTTTTGTGCCCAAAAAAATATAATATACACCTTCATTTCTGGCTGACGGCTTCTGAAGTGTGCAGGGGAGCTCTTCCTTTCAGCTCCAGCACTTTGCTAACGGATGCTCGACCGGCAGCGAAGCGCAGGCTGAGGCAGAGCCTCCTGCACTGTGGTCCCAGGCATTTCCCTGAGCTGCTTCGGGCAGTTTCATTTGAAAATAAAACTGGGACAAAGGCAGTGGCAGCTTTAGGGGTGGGCATTTAGGAGGACGAGATTTATCCAGCTCTTAAAACAACAGATTGGGAGTTATTTCTAAAAAAGGGATGGTACTCTGTCTGCTTTTCTGAAGTGTCTGAAGGAGAATGGTGGCAAAGACTCTGTCTCGACCAGCTGGGCCAGGAAAGCTTGGGACACCCTCAACGGATACAGCCTCCCAGGACAGCTTTGAGGATGACAATGTTTGTTCCTTCTGCTTAAACTCTCTGCCCAAGCCTCACCTCAACTGTGTCAGTGTTTCTTCAGATCTGATGCTGTAAGACAAGAATTGATTTCGTAAACTAGAGAGGAATGGGGGAAAAAGTAGTGGGATCTTGGAGAGACACTGGTCTAAAGATAGAAGCTGTTGGAGCTGGTGCAGATACTGAAGTGCCTGTTTAATTTCTTGACCACAAATTTAGCAGCTTAAATTTTAGAGCCTCCATTTCCTTTGTAGACCAGAAATAAAGTGTGAGCTCTTGTATTCCCTTTGCTTTGGGATGCTGGAGCAAAGATAGCCAGGCATCATCCCAAAGCCAAAAGTTAGGAAGAACCCAGTATCATGACTATTACATTTCCCCCAGGGACCATGTACCTAATGCCAAGTGAAACTGCGCTGAAACCTTTAAAATCACCATCCATTTCCTGAAACAGCCTCTGCTCGGGGTTGAGCCAACTGGCTAAATCTGTATTCACTGGCAGCAAACTCAGAAGGATGGGACTAAATATATCGCAGCCCTGCAGCCTCCTTCCAGAGAAGGGAGGAAAAAAAATAAATAAGAAAATGGAATGAATGAAGGGCCTGAGCATTCCCAAAAGTCATTGCTTCTCGCATTATGAAATAGAGACGACATTTATGAGTCTAATACCAATATTGATGTTTGCAGAGACATTTGTTCAGTGCTTGAAGTAAATACCTTCCCGATCGATATAAATAAATGCAGCTGAGTTTTTGTTGTGTGTAGGTTTTATATTTGGAGAAGTATTGGAAATGCCTGCTCTTTTTTATTTCTTGCCTCTGTAAAATGTTTAAGACATTGCATCATGAATGGACCATGGGAAGGGCGGATGATGGATGAGACAAAGACAGGAACCATTATTTGCAAAGATTTTATTAGACATCCTGTGATTTTTTTTCTGCAGCACCCCACTAATTATATCCATAGATCAATACAGTTAAGCTCATGATCAGGAAAATATGGGTTGGGTCTTGAGTATTATTTGACTAGCTCCAGTGCAGAAAAACTAAAATGTGAAATTCCCTGAGCTAGGCTGAAAAAATCTACCATCTTCTTGTTGCACAAAGAAGTAGTCCCATTCCTACAAGCTCTTGTTCCTTGGGTATTCCCCAGCTCACTGAATGGGCAGAAAAATAACCCAGTAATAAAAAAAGCAAGGGAATAAAGGGGAGCTAGGAACAGTCCTGTCTTATTTGGGGACAGACAGATGTTCTGGCTTAACCTTGGACGGATCCTTGGTATAATGGTAAAATCACCAGCGTGCGGCCAATTCCTCACGCAAATCCGATCTCCTCCAAAGCAATCTCTGGGATTTCTGGTGAAGGCTCAGGACTGTTGTATTAAGATCTGGTATCTGTATGGGCTCAAATATGAGGATCCTGAGCATGAAATTCTGCAAAGCTCGGATGCCGAACCTGAGCGGCAGCTGCTTCCCGGGTGGAATGACCATGCCTGTGAATATTGCTTGAGGGAGACCAAATGGGAGTCTGGACAGGACAGGGGAAATAAAACTCTGGTTGCTTGCGTAAGCTGGCCACACAGCTTTCCCAAGGTGCTGGCGAGGTAGACAGGGCCTCATTTTTCAAACTCTACTCTGAAAGAGCCCTTAAAATAAAACCGGACTTTCTTGCTAAATCAGCAAAAAAGCTGAGCCTATTTCTGCTGACTTCGAGATCGGTTATTCGAGAGGTGTAGTTCATGTTTAGATTGCTAAGATCTTTTCTTCAGTTTAGTTTTAAGCTTGAATTTAACTTGTCCTAATAGGAGAGGACTAAACGAGACCAGGCTGTTTGAGTACAGCTCAGCTTCGTCTGAGTCAGTACATTTATCATCTGGAGCTGTCATGCAGGGAGACTTCTGTGCTGAGGAGTCTTGGAATAAGAAATTGGATCCAGGGTTATTTTACATGCAGTTCTTGTTTGCCAGAAAGCTGGTTTTACATGACCAGCATATTTCTATTAAAGATAACAAAAGGTCATCAGAAACCCGGCAGTGTCTTTCTTGGTCTGAGCTTCGTCTTCCATTTGGTACAGACAACGCCTTAAGTAGCACTACCAAGATGAGGGGATTTTGAGACAATCCCACAGGGCGATTGAGAGCATGAAAAAGCAGCAATGTTTGCAGAGTCTGTTGTACTTTCTTATTAATGGAAATTTAACGAGTGGAAAAAATCTATAGTTTTCAGAGCCCACAGTAGCCAGGGCTTTCCAGGCAGGGAGAAACAGCATATCCTACCCTTTAGGTTTATAATGTAAAGATTAATCAAATGCATAATCCTTGCTGTTTCCTTTGTGTCACAGTTTTAATGTCTGAATATTGTTAGTCTTGTAAAAGGGCTTGACTTTGTGATGGCAGAAGAAAGAGGCTGGGAAGGACTCTTTGATCATAAAAGTCTCCAAACAGCATATGACTGCTCTGCAACTCCTGGCGGGGGATCCTGAGCACTTGCTTTGCTTTTTATTTTTCTTTTTTCCTCTTGTAAAGGGAACCATGTTTCATGTCCACTCTGACGGTACTCGACTGACATTTAGCGACAGGCTGCGGGTGAAGTAGGGCTTCACGGTGGAGCGGCCACCAGCCAGCCGCTCTGCTCAGTCCCCGTCCTCCCCACCTCCCATCTCCTCCCTGGTGGCTGCAGCCGAATCAAAGCTCCTCCATTTCAACAGCAAGAGCAGCTCACGTATTACCTTCTCCGAGGAGACCTGTGGAGCCCGTGCTGCTTTTGGAGAGTCTGACCTACGAACTAGAGTCAGCTCATCTGCCGGGGCTGCACGTGGAGCCGTTGGCTTCGGTCTCATGCCTCCAGGCAGCGTGCTAAGGTCTGCCCTCCAGACCTCCTGCTACAACAGATTAATTGATTTTAAAGCCAGCAAGAATCACGGTGATTTTCTTGTAGGTTTTCTGCTGGGGCAATCGAATATCTCTCTCTCTACGATGTACTTATAACATCCTCGTAGCCATAGAAACTAGGAGAATTTATAGGCACCACACGGTTTCTTTGGCTAAGTCTATATCGGTAAATGACGCTGTGCCAGGCAACGTTTTTGGGTACCGAAACGTGCTCGTCCTCACAGGGCTGTCGTTAGCATTCTCCCTGGCATGGCACCCTCCCCGAGTCCTGGGCGCTGCTGAGATTTAGCATGGGTCAAGCTTTGCTGGCAACGGGCAGGTTGCACGAGGGAATTGAGCAGCATCAATTTGGTAACGAGCTCATTGGAGTGAGGAGGAGACTTGGCCTGTTCCTGGCTGGTGCAGAGGGTGCACCATGCTGACGTCCCACAAATTTAAGTGTCACAACATGGCAGTCTTTGGTAGTTTGGCACTGTCGTTAGTGGGACAAGAACATGTACTCTTCTGCGGATGGTCATCTTTATAGAAATTCTACTCCATTTTGGGGCTATTAGCCCATTTGTAGAACACACCACATACAAAGGTCTGGTTTCAAGTATCTCCACATGCAAATGGGCTGTCTAAGGGGGGAGGCTGTGATTTTTGTGGGGAAAAAATGGCTTATAGCTTAAGACTCTGAAATTATATGTATCTTTAAAGTGAGTTTGAGTTCAAACCCAAGACAGACTAGAAAGACCCCAACCGAACCTGAAACTTTTGAAATGGAAAATCAGGTTTCAGATTTTCCTGTATATTTCTGGGAAAAGCACCTACTTCTCTTCTGTTCTTCAATATTCATCAGAAAACCCTGAAGTCAAAACCCAAATAACTCTTAACAAAAAGGCAAAATTCTACAGTGAAAGAAGGGGTAGGAGGGAACATTTTACAAGCAGCTCTATTCAAAACAAAGAGGTTTTTTAGCTACTTGATCACAAAAAGCATGTGAAAAAAAGAATTAAGGGCTGTAGATATTTTTTATGATCACATAACTCAAGAAGAGCTGATTAAGTTCTTCTGAAATGCAGAAAACATCTGAGAAATGTCAAGCCAATAAAGGTATTTCTGGTGTGACTGTTTTAAGCAACTGACAACAAAGGTTTAGTACAGAACCGCTGTCTCAGTGGTGCGATGTTTCACCACATTGACAAGGCAGGGGAAATATTAAAAGACAATAACTAGTTAGCTGTTTTTTTCCACGACTGTCAGTCGTTTGGACATGTGTATTTCCCTGCCTGAGATGCTAGAAAGAGAAGTAATTGAACTACCTAGAATCAGTGGATTTTTAATTTGGGGAGTAGGAGAAAAAAATAATAACATCACCCGGCGGAGGAGAAAGAAGCTTTCTCCTTTCTCCTGATATGAATCTTGATGTGTACACAAGCAATCCAACCCAAGTCAACAAGATTTCTTGTTTGTACAAGAGCTGTGCTCAGCAAACATCGTGCTCGAGGTTTGCCCGGAGAGAGCCGGCACATCTGCAGCAGCCGCTGCACAGCTGCTTGCTCGCAGCCAGCTGGAAAGCTCAGCCTGGGCTGCAGAACGCTCGCCTGAAATTGCTCCATGAGGTGGGACATCCTTCTGAAAGCTACCTCTTAGCTTGCTGTCTGGAGGGCACCCTGTGGAGCAGCCCACGAGCACAGGAGAATCAGTTGGGCATTTCGGAAAAAAGGAAAAGCTTTTCCATCCAAAAATATTAACTCTTTGAAAATACTTTTTTTCTCCTTCAAATGCATCATTTTACATACCCACTCCTCCCAGCCAGACTGGCATTTCTGGATCCAAAATAAAACATCTGAACTAGGGTGGTGGTTAGACGCTTCGCTTTCCACTGGGCACATACGGGCTCTGCCCGTGTCAGTACCTTGGAGCGCCTGGAATATTCTCCAGCACTGAGGCGGGTCCTTAGGAGGTCGGTATGGCAGGAGGCTTCACAGCCCTCGTATCAGGGAGGCTGAACGCGAACTGCCCTGGGAGCATCGTCACGGGGCCGCCCCGTCTGCTGTCCCTGCCTGTGACCTTCTTGGGAGAGTGCCAGTGGCCATGGGCGCAAACTTGCAAAGCTTCAGACAGCCTGGCAGTCCCTCGAGATACTTGAAGTCTACTAACACAGATGTGAAATTAGGATCTAAGTAAAAGCAGAGTTTGAATGCACACTTACTGCAGTGCAGGTAGGAAGTGCTAATTAGCTATTTCTCAGTAAGGCATGGAGGGAGGGGATGCTCTGTTTTTATTTATTGTTTTCTTCCTTTGTTTTCATTTAAAAATGTCTTAAAAGCTGTGGTCACATCATATCTCCAGCTGATTTCTACTATGACTTTTTGTCCTTGATCCACTGCTGTCCCTTAGTTTATCAGTGTGATTTACATACTTCAGAGGCAGAAGTCATCTCATCCTAAAATAGAGGGTGACCTTTTATTAGGTGATTTTGAAAGTGACTTTGTTTGGCCTTCTGGATAAAGTGTTTCTCCATGTCCTCAAAGCCCAGCCCAGTCATGCTACAGTGCTGAGGTGGAGAGGGATCCATACATTAATCTATACAAGACCAGAGGCCTTTTCAATCAGTACAACGCTGGATATGTCTCTCCTGAGGGGACTGCTTTTCCCTCTTGGACCAAGGTCTGTTTGATTGCACCTTCTGGTTTTCCAGGTCAGCCTCTCCAAGTGCTTAGTGCACAGAGAGAGGAGGGTGAGGTTAAACTCAGAGACAGCATCAGGCTTTGGAATAACAAACCACCAGCATTTGCTGTAGTCGGGGTAGCAGAGGTGAGGTTTGGAGAGCTCAGCCACTGGAGGCCACTTACTTACTTTTCAGCATTTTGCATCTCAGGGCTGAAATACAGGTTTTGTCTTCCGAATTTCAATAACGGCCCCTCGGGAGCAGAACAGCAGCTTTGGCAGAGATGTGTTTTCCACCTGCTCGTTGCTTCGAACAAAATGCTGCAAACAGCCAAGCCTGTCTGGAAAGCACAGCTCCTGCGGATGTCTGCAAGACACACTGGCTTGGCCCGAAGTCGTAGCTCGGAGCGTGACCAGTTGTGTTCTGTGACACAGGATCCCTCTTTTGCACAGCCGCTGGCACAGAAATTGCTCTCTTCTATGCTATTAAAAAGCAAGGTCAGTCTCTTCAAATGGCCACGCTGATGCTGTGATCTGCAGGTTCGTATTCCTTGGGGATCATTTTTACTTGCTTCCATTAGGTGGTTGCTGAATCCAGATGTTCAGCAATCCTGCAAATTCATCAGCCCATTAACTGTAATAAATTCTGACCCAGTAATTTCTTATTTCTTTGACCCAAGATCACAAAGAGGTATATGAAAACCACCCTGATCCTTATTGCAGTTCTGGAGGATGAATGCCCTTCCTGTGGCTGTGGTGCAAATAATGGTGCTTCCCTGTACAGGAACGCAAATGAGAGGGACCAAAACTCAGTATTTTAACAAAAATGTGGAGATGTGTGTTGTGCTGCCATGTAAATCTATCTTTGCCCATAAATATCCAATGAGGAGGGACAGGGGTTGGGGCTAAGCTCTTTTTCCTGGAGGCTGGGCATAAGAAAGCAGAATGTGAGTACAGACCAAGATCTGCTTAATAAAGTGCATAGACAGAGCAAAAATGTGGGTTTTGTGGCGTGTGAAACGCACAGAGAAGGTAGGAGATGGCCCTGCTAAGCCTGGCTCAGCCAGGATGGTTTCATGATGTTGGGAAGTCAGGGGTAGGATGAAAGATAAAATTGATCATAACAGTCATTAAAATCATAGAAAATCTCGGCTGGGAGGGACCTGCCTTGCCAAAGAAAGGAGCATCCAGGTTGCTCCTTGCTGAGAGATGCACGTCTCATCCATTGTACACAACTCCAGTAATGGCGTTGTGTCGTGGTTTAACCCCAGCCGGCAGCCAGGACCCACAGCCGCTCGCTCACGCCCCTGCTTGGGGTTGGGAAAAGATTCAGAAGAGTAGAAGTGAGAAAACTCGTGGGTTGAGATAAAGACAATTTAATAAGTAAAGCAAAAGCCATGCGTGCAAGCAAAGCAAAACAAGGAATTCATTCAGTGCTTCCCATGGGCAGGCGGGTGTTCAGCCATCCCCAGGGAAGCAGGGCTCCATCACACGTAGTGGTTACTTGGGAAGACAAAATGCCATCACTCTGAACATGTTCCCCCCCTTCCTTCTTCTTTCCCAGCTTTATATGCTGAGCATGACGTCATATGGTGTGGAATAGCCCTTTGGTCACTTGGGGTCAGCTCTCCCGGCTGTGTCCCCTCCCAACTCCTCGTGTCCTCCCAGCCTGCCCGCTGGTGGGGCGGTGTGAGGAGCAGAAAGGGCCTGGGCTGCTCAGCAACAGCCAAACCCACCACTGCGCTATCAACACTATTTCCCATCCCAAATCCAAAACGCGGCACCGTACCAGCCGCTAGTAAGAAAGTCAACTCTATCCCAACTGAAACCATGACATGTTGCTCCACCTTTGGCAGGCAATTGATTTCGGTATTTAATTAGCCTCATCGCAAAAAAGTTTTCCCCAACGTCTAACCAAAATGTCCCTTGTTAGAAATTAAGCCAACTGCTCCTTGTCCTCCCTCAAAGCTCATTTATAGAGGATGGGCCACAGGGGCTGCGTAATGTGTCGCTTCATCAAGGCAAAGGCAGGAAGAGGAGCTCTTTGTGCAATACCTTTTCCTACAGCTCTGTGCTTGTACAGTACTGAACACGACAGGGACTTAATCCTGGTTGATCCTTAGGCATTCTTGTAATAAACATGATAAATAACAAGATAACACATTCCTTATGTTGCTTTCCTCTGGCAAAAATAAGTCAAAGCACAGGAATGAAAAGATTTTGCAGCGCTAAGAGAATCAGGGTACAGATTGTGGCTAGTTGTAAGCAAACAGGCAGCCACGAGCTGACAATATGCAGCAGCAGGTTCTTGGGCTCAGAAATGATGAAGTGTCCCTTTTTCTATCAAGAAAAACTATAGAAAATACCTCAAGCAGAAACTGCCCTCAGGCTTGAAAGGAGAAGGATTGGTTTCTGCTTTCTGCACTTTTCTTAGGAGTATGAGAAGCTGAAATCCCAAATTCATGGTTGACTTATTATTCTCCCTTTCTTCACGTTTCTCATTTGCTTGCCAGGTTTTGGAATACAAAGGGAAATCCATGAATATAAACCTCTCCAAAATCCCACAAAACATCCAGAAAATAGATAAACACAAATGAGCTCCCTTCCAGCACAACTGGGGTCTGTATTACTCCCTAAATGCAGTTTTGTCATTCCCATTCTCTGAGTGCTGCACATCTATTTACTGCTCCATTGTAGTCATCCTGTATCTTCTCCCACATGCGCTAATGCATTTTGTTACTTCTGAAAAGAAGGAAATCAAATATTTGCCTGACGTAAATCAGGATAAAAGAGTGATTTACAAAGAGCCTTTCCTTCCCGAAATCATGAGCTGGGTATTGCACAACGGAGCAAGCAGTTCCTGCAAACAGATGTGTAATTTCAATCCTGGAAATAACCTGTAATTCAGATAACCCATCAATTTAGGAAGGATTCTAAAGCATCTCAGAGTATCCTCTGTTACAGCCCAGACACTTCCATCACCGGACCCCAGACGCAACTAATTCCTATTAATTTTTCTACTTTCCACATAAATAAATCCGGTTTGGATAGTAGCTGGGAGAATCCTTTGAGGCCGTGGGTGGAGAGGATCTTGACCTCCCTGGAGATTATGGTGTCTTCAGAAGAAGCATCCAGGAGCTATTCTTTGTACAGAAGGTCCTAATAATAAAAATGATGGAGAACGAGATGTGTGATGGATGTGGCACGCTGGGAAAAAAAGCCTGGTCCTGGAGCAGTCAGAAGCAGGAGGTTTGCTGTGATTTTAACCTCCCTGAACTTCCCAGAGTGTCAGCAATCCCTTCTCGGTTGAGCCAGAGCCTGGCTAATCTTTCAGCTTAAGCTTATTGCATTTTGATTTGAAAACAAAATCCTCCAGAAGGCAAAGATCTGGCGGGAAGTTCTCCCCAGACAGAAATCTGCAGCGGCAGGTTTTTACACTCATCAGGAGTGAATCACTGCCTGCTCCGCATGTGCGGAGCTTCGACGGCGTGGCCGGGGCTGACAGCTGGTTCCTGTCCCCATCTGCAGCGCGGCTGAGGGGTGAGATGATGCACGCTGTGTCTGAAGGGGTTGCCAAGTTTGGGATGGGGTTATGTTAAGAAAGGCAGACAGTCACAACAAGGCTTGGGTCATTCCTCTGACTCTGATGGCATTTCCTAGCTGCTTCAGGAACAATTTTTGCTGAGACCAGGGCTCAGATTCCCTGCCTGCTCTTCCTGCCCCATCTCCCATGTCCCATCTCCCTGGGGTCTCTGCTGACCCTTTGGATTTGTGGGGTACGGGCCCCTGTGGGGGTTAATCATTCCTTTTCTTCCACATTTCCTCCTTGCTCGATGGTTTCTATCTTTTCCATGTGTTTGGGAGCAGCAGATAGAGGTGGCTGCTGAGGCCGTTCAAATAGGGACTGAGGAATAACTGAGGGACCCATGGTGTCACTCAGCCCCCCAAGCCCATCTATTTCTACTCTGCTCTAACTAAAGCCAGCTCCAGAAGATGAAATAAATATGTCTTAGTGACTAGAATCACAGAACCATAGAATTGTTATGTTTGGAAGAGACCTTTAAGATCATCAAGTCCAACCATCAATCCAACACTGCCAAACCCACCACTAACCCATGTCCCTCAGCACCACGTCTACCTGTCTTTTAAATACCTCCAGGGATGGCGACTCCACCACTTCCCTGGGCAGCCTGTTCCAATGCTTGACAACCCTTTTGGTGAAGGAATATTTCCTGATATCCAATCTAAACCTCCCCTGGCACAACTTGAGGCCATTTCCTCTTGTCCTGTTGCTTGTTACTTGGGACAAGAGACCTTTCGGGTGGTTGTAGAGAGCGATAAGGTCTCCCCTCAGCCTCCTTTTCTCCAGACTAAACTAGTAACAGCGCTGGCTCTGGATGGAGAGTGCAGGGAAAGAAAGTGGGGGGGCTACTTGGAAGGGGCAGCAGAGCAAAGGAGGTGGAAGGGAGCCGGTACTGCGGTGGGGCAGGGTTAAGGGTATTGCCTGTGCGCCGTGCCGTGCCTTGACCCGCTTGCTCAAGGGTTTGAGGTTGCACCTCCAGTGCTGAGCATGACTGCCATGTCCCTGAGCTGTG
>VFFE01007688.1:1071859-1119178 GCA_008921705.1 Burhinus oedicnemus | reverse complement strand
TAATTTCTTTTTTTTTTGTTTTTTTTTTTTTTTTTTTTTTTTTTTCCTAATGCAAGAGAATCCTGCAGGCAACAGCCTCCGTCACTGCCCAGGGCAGGTTCATCTTGTGCGCTGAGTCAGAGACCACGAGGAAAAAAATAGCGTGTGATGATATAATTAATGAGCGTCTTCGGCAATAGGTACAAAGGGCCTTGGATGAAGTCACTGGCCCCAGTGGCTCTTCACTTGCTCGGTTGCTTCTCTGAGCCCGTTTTGTTTAACGCAGTGTTTTGTGATGGGTGGGAATACAGACTGTCTCTGCAGAGCGGGGCTCTTCAGCTGCAGGAGGAGAGGACTGAGGAGGGACTTTCTGACAGTCCTTAAATATGGAAAAGGCAAAGAGCAAAGGGCTAATGCCGTCTCTCTAGCTGTGGTGGCTAGGACAGAAACTTCAAGGGCTTTGGACTGAACCTCAGCATTAGCAACAATGCTGGGGTTTTTTTTATCAAGTAGCTAGCGATTTAGCAATTCAGGGCATCTACCTAAAAATACTTTAAAAAGCCTACTTTTAAGATGGTGAATCCTTAGTGCTTTCTAAATTGCCCTTTCCATCATTCTTGAGTTAGACTCATCCAGAGCAGAGAAATCCAAAATCAAACTAAGCCAGTTTTGTTACGTTTTCTCTGGGAAGAAAATGTCCAGCATGCTTTAAGTGACCCTGGAAGACTGCTGTGGTGTGACTTCGCTGATGGAAGAAGAAAAATATAATTTAGGGCTGACAGTGTAGCTTTTTCATCTATCCTAAAGCTACCTGCAGGGTAGAATTTTCTGGTGCCAATCTCTACAAAGAATTTTGCAAATGTTCCAGGTTAGGCAATGCATTTTTAATGTTTAAAATGGGATAGCTTGATCCTCTCACTGTCTCACTCAGCATTTTGGGGGATTCTCTGAAGACCTCTCATAGCTGGCTGTAAAAATCCCGGTTAGAGAGGTTCACCCGCTCCCGTGTCCTCTCCTTCAAATCTGGCACCAAGAGCCGAATCGGCAGATGAGCAGATGAGTTCTATGGGTAAAGGATAAACTTGCACTGCGTAATTCTGGTACTTTCAACAACTTTTAGGGAATCTCCTGGGATACAGCTGGTCTCTTTCCTCAAGGCATCACAACCCAGTGTGCCAGACTTGTGTGCCCTTGGCCTGGCACCTCGGTTACTTCTGCCTCTGCAGATGATGCCTTTTCTTTTCCATTTTAATTTCTCGGGTTTACAGGATGTCTCATTTCTTTGCTAATTAAAATGATCCCATAAGATTGGTTCACCTGGAAGCCCCTGGGATGAACCCTTAGCTCAGCTTCCAGTTTAACAGAGCATTTTGTTCAGGCAGTGAAATAAGAGCAGTCTGCTCTCGTTGGCAGCAGCTGAGCGGATCAGGCAGGGTTACACGTCTTCCACCAGCCACCGGCACCAGAGATAAAATGCACCCAGAGTGGAGAGGGTAAAGATCGCACTGATTTCGTTCAGTGGTGTAGCAGAAGCAGAGGTTAGAGGAGGTTAGAGAGAGGATGGAGCAGAGCTCTCCGAGTTGCTCCACCTCTTTGCTCCCCTTGGTCAGTTGACCGTCACTGAAGGGCCAGGACATCCTGGGTTTGCTCTCTAAATTGTTCAGCCTGTTCTTGAGGCGTTTCTTACTCAGCAGGCCCTCGGTCGTATTGAGATTTCAGCAGCCAAGGGCCAGCAGCTCCAGAAAACACGTCCATCACTTTACCGGTACTTGTCTTTCTGAGGGCTGCTGCCTGCTTTTCCAACACCGGCAAGGTCTGAATAAAGAATGAACTCATTCCACTGTGCTGTCAAGAAATGTTGCCCACAAAACCAGACGGGTTAGTGAGTTCCACAAACCAGCTAAGACAGAACCTCTGCTTATTTTTTGTATCTAAAGAAGCACTGCAATTAATTCCTTAACCTTCTTTCAAGAGAACTTTAATTGCTGCTGTGGCAACATAACAAGAGATGCTGTTTTCCACCCGATGCTTCATTAAATTGACCCTAATTGGCCAAGTAAACAAAACCAAATTGCTGCTCAATCTGACTTGGGCTGCGTCTCTTAAAGGAATCTGGGTAAGACAGGCAGAGAAGGACTCGGTGCTTGAGACAGAGGTTGCACAATGAGCAAGAAATCCTTCAGGTCAAAAATAATCCTGTGCCTACTAAGAATAATCAACCGTATGCTTTCATGTCATGACCAGAAACATTAAGCAAACAGTTGCTTAGATTATACAAGGGCATCTTTTCCCCCGTTCCTCTGTTAATGATGATTGGGACGGAATTAAATGGCTTGGCTGCTCATTTTTCATCCTTCATGTTCTCAGACTTCTCTGAGAATAGAACAGCAGACGGAGGGACGATGGCCATAATGCGTACACACGCAAGTGCTGGAACCTGCACTGTGCTGAAAACCCTTGAAAGCCTGGGAAAGGCTGAAAGCAACAGCATTGCCCTGGATTCAGGGTTAAACTAAGTGCTGTGGCTTCTGGCCAAGCCCAGAGAATGTTTTTCCAGGCGGTTGGTTGCATGATCACTGGCACAGCCCCTTCATCCATAGGTGGTCCACAGGTGGTTACAGAGAAAAAAAGGAGTGACAAATTAAAGTGGTCATCAGTTCTCCACTGAACATCAGGTTTCATTTCCCCCCCCCCCCCCATCAACAAAAGGTCAGATTCATCTCACATCAAAGTGCCTCCATTACAGACGTATAAGGTTGCCTCAGCGAGTCACCCTCGGATGCCTTTCCAGACGGCGGAGTTCAGGGTGGGAATCCTCTGGCCAGCTGAAGGCATCTTTAGGCTGAGATGAATTGCACGGGACCCCGTTAACAGCATTGACTTTGAATTGATTTCCCCTGACCTCAAAAGAAGCCCTGCTCAGGCAGGGCATCTCTCCTCTAACCACCCTCCCAGTTCCATCTGCTTCTTCGTAGCTTGCCCACTCTTGGAGGACAAAATGCCTGATAAATTAATTATTCCAATTTAGATGTCGTGTCTTGATGTAACTGCAGGTTAAACGTCTCGGGCGTCCTGACCTGCAGGGTCTCTGCTTGCAGCCAGCCTGGATCCAGTGGGGGGGAGTATCTGATAACAATTACGTTTCTGTCCTTGCTGGTTTCCTCATTCCTTTTTTCCCCAAATGCCGCAAGTCAATGACAAAAGTCCCATTGACTACAGCAGAGCCAGGATCTTGCCCTTTAAGTCCATAAAAGCTTCTTGACAGCTGCTGATGTTTGCTGGGCAAGGGTTAAAGTTGTGTTCAGCTTTGGAGACAGGAAATAAAATGTTTACATCTTGGATCATTAGCTTTTTTCTGGCCGAGTGCATAGCATGAAATTCAAGGGCAATATTTACCAGAGGACAAAAAAGGATTGTAGAGACTGAATTTGTCTCCTTTGTTCATTAAAGCTCTACCAGGTCCCAACTTGCAGGAGTCCCCAGTGAACCCCGTGCTGCACAGATAAGTCAGACACCAAATGCTGCAGAGCTGTTAGGATCCAGCTTCCCATCAAATCTGCTCGGGCACTTGAGAGCCTTCATCTGTAACTGTTATTTTTTTCTTATTATTATTTTGGTTTCTAACATGACTTTAAATGAGCAGCAGCAGTCAAGTCAATAAAGTAAAACTGAGGAGAACAGGGCTGCTTTCCTGCGTGCCCCAGTTACCCAGCCCTGGAGTCCTGCTTCTTCTTCTGCTCCGTCTCCCCCGGTCTGATTATGTTAAAAGCTTTTCTGCACAACGGCAGGACTTCAGCAAAAGGGGAGGTGGGAAAACCTCCCCCGTGTTTCTGGTAGGAAATGCAGTATGAATTTCACCGAACAGGAGATGATCTTGGATGTGGTTCTGCAGGTGTTGGTAGCAGTAGGGTACCCTGGAAAAAGAACATAACTGTCCCTCCGACTTTGTTTTCCTATCTGTACTGAGAAAGGGCTGAAGTGAGCTCGAAACCAGGATTGGGAGCGGAGAGATACAACTTCAGATGCCCAGGGAACATCACGGTCCAGCGCATTGAGGATTAAGCTGAACACCTGGCATTTTCTAATTGCAATTTTGCATTTGAGGGTCTAAATTTCACCGAGCTCCTCCCTGGGCACCTCCACTCTTTAGTAATTCTGACTCTAAATGGTTTGTGCATCTGTGCCAGATTGGCAGGAATGACTCCCATGGGCTTCCTGGGTGTTGGATCAGGCCCTGCCTGCAAGACCACGCAGTAGCAAGGAAGCGCATAATGATTTGGAGAAAAACGATGTGTTTATGAGCATCATTTATTCCTTTAGAGATTGGCCACTGAAGCAGGGCGGATGGACTGGCCAGGCTTCCCCTGCGCAGTAAACTGCTTAATCTCTCTGCTCTGTCAACAGCCATCTGTGGCTTCCCATCAATTATCCATAAAAAACCATTCTGGAGTGGCGATGAAAGCTCTCCATTTCCACGGCACTAATACCCGATCTGGGTTTTAATGGCCCAGAGCCACTACAGGCACGATAGACGGTTTGTTCTGCGGCATCTGCAAGTGAAGGGAAGGTGGGCTGAGGGGAGGAGGAAAGGAAGAGGGGGAGGTGATGGAGGGAGGTTTTATAGTGCCCTCAGCGCCGAGAAACTTTACAGGGAGAGTAAACACTCAGAAACAGCTTGGGAAGTGCCACAGTAAAAGGACTGCATATGCCTGTGTTTTTCCAAATACGAGGGGGAAAAAAAAAAAAAAGAAAATATCTGGGAGTTTATTTAGAAGGGCTTTCGAAGCCCCTGGTAAACGCAGGGCATCTGTGTTAGATCGCTGGGGTCTGAAATAAATATTTCATTGCTATTTCATTCTCGCTTTGCAAGAGGAAAAGGTGAAAAATATTTGGGATGACCTCCTTGGTCCAGCTGTATTGAGTCAGTAGATTCAGAGTATATAAATTCAGAGTGGCGGAAAAATCTCTTTTGATGTAAAAGAGGCCTGTCGTTGGGGAAAACACTAAATCCCAGAGATGAAATCTGTAAAATAAAACCCAAACAACCCCCCCAGCGCAAACAAACAAACAAACAACAAAACCCACCCCTCAGCTCATCCCTGGAGTTTGAAACCAAGGAATAATCAAAAAACCAAACAAGGGTTTTCATCTGGTTTTGACGAAAGCAAAATTAAAGTAATCGTAACAAAAACGTATCTGACTGCATCCCAGCCAGTGGAGGGGAGGAGGGATGGAGAAGAACCCTGTGCTGGTGCTCACAGAGCTGCGCTGGCCGCGTGCCTCTCTTCTTGACAGGCACCTAGGATGGTGTGTGCCAACAGAAAATGTAAGATGTTAGATGGAAATATGGTCATTCTTCTTCCATGAAAAGGCAAAAATACATTTGCAGTTTTACTGTAATGGAGAAGCAGAATCAGCGAGTCTGCAAAAGCAGAGGTACTCTTGGGTTGTGCTGGCACGAGCCAGAGGAGAGCCATGTCTGCAGGTTCATGGAGTTGGTGTCTCCTCTCTCTCCGGCTACTTTGTTGTTCCTGACTCTGACAAGAAGAGAAAATCTGTCAGCCTTGGGCAAAAATCCTGTTTTGGGGAAAGCTGTTAAAACACTTTTAACTGCGTGCAAATGATCATGCATGTTCTTCTTTATTAGACATTTCTTCCTGGTAAATAGAGCCTGCGGATGCTTCTTGCCTTTGGGATTCAGCTCCTGAACAGCGAGAGCTTCTTGTTTGCTCTGCAACGAGTGCTGGTCGCAGGCGCTTCCACCCCACAATTCATTAACTGAAAGTTGTTCTTAAATACCCTGCAGTTGTTTTGGAATACTCCAGCCGGGCTTAGTCTGTGGCCTGGCGGCGGCAGGAGCAGCTGAGGAGATGCAGAGGTCTGCGTCTGGCTTCGCACCATGGCCTTCCGGAGAGGGGTTTCAGATCTTGGTGTGAGTCAAAGAGGAATCGGGCTCGTGCTTGCAGCGCTCAGGCCTCGGCACGGCAGTTTGTGCTCGCTGCTGGGGCTCGGGGCTACCTTAGGTGAGCGAAGGAACACCGTAAGACTCTTCTCTTGCTGGAGGCAGCCTCTCTGGGATCATTGGAGTGTGGAAAGGTCCATGCAGCTGCTTCAGCGGGCTGGGTTCGCACCTTCTCCCATCTCTGCCACTCCCCACCTTCTACTTTAACCACAGAACAGCTGAGCAGAGCTTTGCACTACGGTCTGTGGTGCCTGGAGACCCTTTCGGGGTTCCATAAGCGTGAAGATCTACTTCCAGGTAGATCCTTCAGCTCGTCTCTCTCGGGGCTGGAAAAAGCAAGTCTCACCCTCCCTTTCTCCCTGTCCCTTGGTTGCTACCCTGACCTGGGCACTGCAGACCGGGAGAGGTGAGTTACGGCACAGACGGGTGTCACACTGTCCCCTGGGGGTGTACCTGTGCTAGACACACACCCTTTTGAGTTGTTTAGGCAGCGTTTGCTGAGCCATCACCCTTCCAACCTGTGATGCATCCCATCCAGAGAGCTATAGGCATTTTTTGCTGCGGATACCAGGGAAAAAAAGCTGACGTGTAATAGCACGAGGCCACAACTGGGTTCCTCCAACTCAAGACTGATGGTGGTTATATATTTCTCTTTCTCCTGTGGCCCTATTGCTCCAGGAGGCATTAGCCTTAGCAGAGCAGAAAGAGGTGAAGCTCTTGAACATCTCGGTATGTAGAACCGGTCTTTGAAGATTCATCTTGTTTAATCCTGCTTTGGGCAGCGCTGATCTGGCATCCGAGCGACGGCACGGAGCAGGCACTTCTTGATTTGTTCGACTTCATTGAGTTTCAGCCCTTGTAGTGGGAGTCAGAGGAGCTCAGCTGTAACGTGCAGTGGGGAGAAATATTACTGCAGCTGGGAAAGGAATGATTTAGTTGTTCTTCCGTAGATGCCTGCCCACCAGCAGCCCCCTGTGCAAATGCCACACGGCGGTTGCTTTCTCCTGCCAGGAGAGAAATATTCTGCTGGAAACTCACACTGCTCTTTTGCATGAGCAGAGGTTTAATTTCAAGCCATTAATCCGCGTGATCTGCACTGAGGCTGCAGGCAATGTGTTCAAGCTGGATAAAATCCTCTTTCATGTGTCAGAGCTGGGCTGGGGGCGTGCTGCCAGCGCTATCAGATCCGTAACCTTCCCTTGACATCCCGCTCCTCCCTTTCCAGCCCTGTGCCCAGCCCAGCCCTGCCTCCTTCCACACTTCTGCTTCAAAAGACAACGCTTCATTTGCTCAGAAGAGCAGAGCAAACACAGGGTGATTTTTTTTTTTTTTTCATCCCCTGCAGAAAGAACATATTTTCCTCTCTTGCCTCCAGTAGCCCCTGATCGAAGGCTTTGGGCCAGATCTTCAAAGCTGTCGTGGAACCAGAATATCTTTGAAAGTCTGGTCTGGTTTGGGAAGAGAGATGTACCCCCCAGAAAGAATGCAAAAGGCAAAAAAGAAGACCTCTAGCAGACACCAGAGCAGTTGTAAATCTCACTCCCTTAATCTTTATTGCAGCTGAAGTGGTTGTGCAGCATCATGCTCATGGCTTGGGCACAAGCATGGAAGTGAAACCGCTTCCCAGCCTCTGCCTCCCATTATACTCACCTCTGCAGCCTGGTACCCCTGCCCCTTCCACCCACGGGCCCTGATTCAGCGGCAGTTGTCTTCTCCTGCCGGGAGAGAAGTGTTCTCCTACAAACACAAACTGCTCTGCATCAGCAGAGGTTTTGGTTCAAGCCTTCCCACAGGCTCTGCATGTTCCCAGCTCCCAAAATCCACCGGGAACTGCCCCATATGGGGCAACGTTGGGCCCTGTGCAAAAGGAATTGTTATCTCAACTGTTAATGCAGAGAAACGGTGTTTCAGCTGGGTTGGGGCATTTCTTTGTGTTTGGGGGCTTGGAGAGAAAGGGGGGCGATGTGGAGAAACATTTACACAGACTTTTGAACTGACCTGTGAAAATACTTGAATTTTGCAACCACAAGACCCAAACTGCAAGTTTCTTTCACAGCGCTGTGATATGAAGCCCTGCCCACTCCAGGTGTCCCAGTGCCACCTCGGAGCGGTGACACAGGTGTTACGTACCTGCCTCCTCCTCTGCCAGCCAGGATCAGCACCCGAACCCCTTCCCCACCATTGTCCCAGCCGCAGTCCCTCCCTATTTAATGGCATCCGAAGCATCACAGAGGTCACTGCTGGGAAGGTGCCGTGCTCTTTCTCAAGCTCCTGACCTTTCTTCCGAAAACTTCAACTGCAAGACTGTCCTCTCTAACACAGCTAAATTGTTCCTTTCCTCTTTCATTTGCATAATGATGGCCTTGGGGTTTATTTTGTTTGTAAGGGAGCAGTAGACTAACCTGCTTTCCGCTTAGCGATAACTCCGAAGAAGTCATTAGATTTGCAGTAATAGAAAAAGACTGGACTTAAAATTTTGCTGGTTCCTGCATAAAAGCCTCTCTAGTACATTTTAATAGGGCTGAAAGACCTAATAAAAGAAAATAAGGCTGCAGAAAAGCATTTCTGACCTTGAGATATTTATAGTACTTGTCTTAGGTCTGTCAGCTGTGTAAGTTTAGTGGGCTGGGCTGGTCCATGGGCTTTTCCATGCTCATGAGGATTTATCTCTCGCTTCAAGATTTAGCACTAAATTAGACTCTGGAAGGCGACAGTTTGAGCAAGGACTGATGCGGTGCATCTGTTATCTATCCCAGCTGCGTTTGGAGGGAGTCCCTGATCCAGGGAAACCCCTGGATAACAAAAATAGTTTTGTGTCTGGAGCTGGTATTGCTGTGGGAACCAGCCTTCCCTTCCCAGCGTATGCTGGGGGGACAGCAGGCAGGAGAGCTGCCGTGCCCAGCCCCGGGACGGGGCTGTAGAGGTGCTTTATGGCCACCATTGCAAGAGGTGAGCACCTGTCACGGATAGAATGATGCACCTCACTCGTAAGAGAGAAGCAGCAATATGTTTATTGTTAGAAAAAACAACGATTTAATAAAGTTGATAATAGATGTGACAGTTTAACAACATTTGAGACGGCAAAGCACACTTGGATATTTACTGCATAGAGGACAGGGTCAGACAGAGCTGCCAGGGAGACCCTCCCGTTGGGTCACAGTTTCAGAAAGGACCCCCTTGCTTTCTCAACTCCTTCTCAGAGAGGAGTCTGGGTGCAGCTGGATCCAATCCTAGTCCCAGACTTTGTCAATAGTTTACGTCTAAAGGATTATATGTGTGCAGTCAATCCTTTATATCACTTCGCTAAGATTTCCAAGTTCAGCATGCTGTTAGTCACTTACTGAGGTTCTGCTGCAGCAAGGAATCTCTCAACCTCGAGGAGTAACCTTGATCAGCGTCCTGACTCAAGGGGAGATCCTGGCCTGCAGCCACTGCCCTTCAGGAGAGCTCAAAGGGCTCTTGGGCTGTGCAGTACTTATGGGGGTAAGATGTTTGACTTATAGTCGTATTTGCATAGGGACCACAGAACCAGCATTGCTCAAGTTAGCCCTTGGCTATTGTGGTGTTGTCTGTCTCCCTGGAACCACAATGAGCCCCGGATGCCGCCATCACGACTACATGGACCCATTATGACCACCACGGGTGGTTATGGCTTGGGCAGGGTTACAGGAGATAAGAGGTGGTGCCTGGAGGGGGGGAAGCGCACCGTCACAGCACCGCGTGGGGCTGCGTGGCTCCCGGGAGCCGTTCCTGGGAGCCGTGCTGCTAAAACCCCGGTGGAGTTCCTTCCCAGGGTCACTGTGGCTGCGCTGCCATTGGGACCTGAGCAATATTTATCGTTCATCGATCCAAAAGAGCCAACAAGCCACACCAACAATTGGTGTTATCCCTTTGCCTATGCTGTAGGAAGAATAACAAGTCTCTCCAGACCAAAACCTTGAGTTAATAGGATGTATTTTGAACTTGTTTCAGCTGCAAAAGCAGCTGTCAGAGCCCACCAAATCATTTGTGTTTGGATATTTTGCTGTCAGCAGAGACCACGGTTGCTCTCTGTGGCTGGTCAGTACACCCGCAGCTGCCCTGACTCAGGGAAAGGCGTGATTTATTTGAACTGACCGCTCTTTGCAGAGCGATCTTCTCATGCTGTTCGGAGCCTCCTGAATGTCAGTTTACAGATGGTGCCGGAAAGCAGAGGGGACCGGTGTCACCTGAAGGATTTTTGCAGGAAACATTGATCTTTCTTTTTTCTTTTTTTCTTTCTTGTTTTTCCTTTGTTTCTTGCCCATTGAGACATTTTTGGTACTCACAGTCTAAAATGAAACACTTTCATTGACGGTTCTTGGCCCCAAGTTATCAAAGACAGGAGGCTCCAAAGCCTGGCACGCTATCAATTCCGTCGTGAACTTGGATGCAAACCGGAGTCGGGTAACCCATGTTGTCGCTGTCTGGCAGGAACAGCGCTGAGAGGGGCTGGAGACAGAATGAGGCTAATCTGAAGGACACCCATTCCTTCGCTTGCAAGGAAGAAGCCGGCTGTCGCTTGGCAGGAGGGATTTGTGAAGATTTTGGTTTGATCTAACGGCACAGCTCTCCTCTCGTAAGGATGGGCAGCAGACTCCCGCCCGAGTACGGCTGCCCTGGGCCACTCTGCGGCCGTCCCTGCATGGGCTGGAAAGGCATCCCGTAGAGCGTGGAAGGGGTCCCCATTAGCCGTCATCCGTGAAGGGAGGTTGCTGTGAAATGTGGTCCCACAGGCTGGACAAAGCAAACCACTAGGGACGGAAAATACAAGCAAGTTGTTCTTTATTTGCAGCCACAGTTTGATTCACTCACTGCTGCGGTTAATGACAAGGCTAAATGATGGTCATTGTATGCTTTATGATTGCCGATAATTCCTCTTTTATGCCGTAGAAACCATACGGCATGAGGGATCATGAAATCATTTTTAATGTGCTTTATACGCTAAAGAAAGGCTTTCAAAACCATCTTAATGACAGCTAGTCATATTCATTTTCCTCTGACCGTTTGAGATTATTAGCTAATTAGTATCTCATTCTCATGCAGCACAGCCTCCTTTTTTGATTCCGGAGGTCTGGGGCTAAACCTGGAGATGTGATATCGTGCATGGTCTTTGAAAACATTGCGTCCTTTAGAGAAGCAGCGTCAGGGCTTAAGCCGGTCGGATCAGGGCTTTCTGAGCAGGCGTCCGTACAGCCCCTCGGGCACGAGGCAGTGCTGCATCTCCTGCGGGAGGCACGCTGGTAGCGGGGTGCCTCCAGGCTGTGGGGGCTCTAGGAGTTATTTTCACCAACAAGCTGGACAGAATTCATAATATCTCTCCTGTTAGAAATACAGAAATTTTAGGAGAAGCCTTCTGAATCCCACGAAAGGGAAACGTTAAAGAATTTTCTTTGAAGAGGAATCTGATATTCTGTTGTGATTAAAATTAATATAGGGTACGTCTGAGCCCGTAAGCTCAGATTCAGCTCTGATCACTTCCAAACCCCTGGCTGGCTGGAACCATTCCTGAAACCTCCCATGAAGTAACACCTTGTGAGGTTGAACAGGGACTAGGTGAGTCACTATGGTGCAGTGTGGAGAGGTGCTTGGAGGTCCTCTTCCTTCTGATGAGCTGTGGTCCACAGGTCCCTCACAGGTTAGAAATTTTATTCCTCAATCTGTTCCAGTTCTAGGACGTGTATGTCAAACTATCCCAGCAAGACACCTGTTAGGCATTGTCCAGATGGCCTCCGAGGCAGCTGGATCGGGTCCGTCTGGGTGTATGGTCATTTCAGGTGTCCTTTATGCAGCAGGTAGCATTCCTGGTACAGTCCTGTTTGTACCAAGGTGACGAATAGTACAGCTGTGTCCACAGCATCAAAAGCACTGGATACCTTTTCATGTTCTGCCCGCAAGAGGCTGAGATGGTCAGAAATGTGGAGATGATGGCAAAAAAGTCCGTCATCATCTCTCTAACAAAATATTTAAAACACAGTGGGATGATTTCTGATACAACCACGAGGATGTATGAGCGAGGCATGGATGGAAGAGGAACATGTGCCAGCCACCAGGAAGGTCGGGACCTCTGTTTTGTCAGGAGCTGGCACCTCTGTAGACTTAGCGTGGCTGTGACACTGTGTCCTGAGAGGGCACAGCATCTGTGGCTGTGGGCAGAACAGCCTAAATGGAGACTTTCAGCAGAAATATGATGGCAATATCTCACTAGCTTTTGTCAGAACTGGGTGTCAGGGTGGGGTTGCATTTGTGCGGTGCCCCTGGGATGTTTGTGCTGGGGAAGGGAGGAAGACAAGTTGCTATCATCCTTTTGATAGAATGTCTTTGAATTCTGCACAAAGTCTAGTCTCTTCAGCCTAAGGAATAAGCTGTAGCACCAGCTATTCAAACTCAGCACCCCATCCCCAGCAGAGGCCGCGAGCAGGATAAAATCCTTTTCCCAGTTATCCCCTCCCAGCTCCGAGCAATCGGTGGTTTAGGAGCTGTGAACCAGCAGATGCTACAATCCATCTTCCCGAAAGCTCTGGAGCTGCTGAAATTGCGGAAGGCTTCAAACCCAAATTCACAAACAGTTTTAATGGACTCCAAAGTATATTTGTTCGAGGCAAGTATACTCCAAAGTAAATTTGCCCAACACTGAACTGGTGTTAGTGAAGCTGTCAGCAAGGCTGTTATCAATCACAGCTCCAGCAGCCGAGAAGAATTCTTAAGCACAAATCCACATGTGGGGGAAAAAAAAAAGAATATATTTAACATTTATATCTTCGCTTTATTACAGCAAATGCATTTTATGTCCAATAGATGAAATATATAGCGCCAGTCAAATTTCTTGTTTTGAGTAACATCCATTATGAACTCAGACCCATTTTTGTTTAGTAAATCATTTGCAAGCCAATCCTGACGGCATTGTATATGATTCATAAATCTTAGCCGAATAGCTTCTTTCCAGATAGTCAGCTTTTGCAAGAAACTTCATCTTCATATTTCCAGATTGGTAGACTCAACAGAGGAAAAAATTCTCTAACTTGAATTATACTGTACTGAAGATCCAGTGGTGCCCCTGATAGCCTTTCAGTATGTGAATCCACAAACATATGCTGGGCCACAGCATTGGTCTTCAGTAGGATATTAAGAAAATATTTGCTGCCTTTTAGGTAAACGCAGTGTTATGAGTAAATTCTTTTCACTTGTACATCACAGGTCGAATGTGAATAGCAAGAAAAGGTGGAGGTGCGAGGGGTAGCAAAATGCCTTTAAACTGGAGTATTTTGGAGGGTATTCACAAAGATTTCATAATTAAGTGTGTAATGTTCTCTAGAAATCCTCCCTGAGGTGTCTTTGGGGTTGTTCTATTTGAATTTTTCTCATCAGTGATTGTTTGATGTCTTTGTGAATTAGTCCTAAAGATGGATTGTCCCATGCATGAAGACATCCGATGCAGGACAGCGTGGTGGGTTGGTTTATATGTAGCGGGACCACCAACACAGGTTTTCATGAGACTAAGGTGAAAGTAGTTGGGAAACGCAAAAACTTCACAAATTTCAGTCCAAATGAAATTGGCCTGGATGGAAAAGTTAATTTCCATAACTTTTGCAAAAAAAAAAAAAAAAAAGCCAGGAGGTTTGAAAGCCACCAGCTCCTTAGTTTGATTTCTTGCCAAACTGTTAGGAAGAGTGACACCATTTGTAGAAGAGATTTGAAAAAGTTTTGTCTTTCATTTTTTGCGGACTTGTGATCTGAGTCTTGCTCTCAGGAAAAAAAAAAAGAACTCAAGAAGAGAGACAGATCAATGGCGAGTGACTCTGCAACGTGTGAAAGTCAGCTCATGGCAAATATCTTAGCGGGGTTTCCCATCACATCTTATACGTGTGAGAGAGGAGCCAGCCCTGCTTCACACGGCACTGTCCCAGCCCTCAACTCACGTAGTTTTGAGGCTGGAGATGAGCAAAGGACTTGGGCAAAGGACTCGGCCACCAGGGTTGCAGTGAGTCCCATAGCGCCATGGCGAAGGACCATCCCAGGGACAGCACGCGCTTTTGCTTTTCACAGCTCTGAACTGCCCGACCTCCTCCCGCAACCCTGAACTAAGGGAAAGGAAACGTCAGATAAATAAATAATTGAAAGAAGATTCAATGTTGTGGCAGAGATCGAATGCGAAGTGGCTGGTGTGATGTGGTCAGAGCTTGGGTTGACTGCTCAGGCAACTGCGTAGACTAAACGCATGAGAAAGGGACCTGGGATGTGTTTTTTCAGATGAAATTATAAAAGGACCATCTGGCTTAGGAGATGGGGAACAAGTAGAGGTGAGGGAATCACCAATTTTTTGGTTCCCTGACTCTTCTGGATGGGAAAGAAAAAGTCATTTCAGGTTGAATGAAGTGTTGCATTTCTCCTGAGATGAAACATTTCATTTGAGTGGCCAAGGGGTATTTTGTGTTTAAAAATAAATGAAACCAGTGGTTTTTTGACTTGTGGTTAGTGAGAACAGCCAGGAGGCTCCTGGATGTGTGGCAATCCCTTACAACGGGCATTCCTGACCCCAGGTCCCAACTGTCCAACCTCACCGACAGCCTGGTTGTTACGTGCTTGTTAAGGACAAGGGAACTGCCCTGGGAGCAAGGAATGCCGGATCTCCAAGTCTCCAGGTGCTGTAACCAATGGGACATAGTGGAAATACTTCCCAGCATGATGAATCAGAGTCTCACACGAACATCTGGAACAGGTCACACACCCAGCACTGAAGCTTCAAAGACACAACCACACCTTAAAACCTTTAAATGCCTTCCCATTTAGTTAAATCTGGGCGATGTTAATTTGCATGGAGTGGATATTGTGGAATATAAATGCAGTTTCGAGCTCTTCACCTGCCTCAGCTTCCCCCAGCAGTGGTTCAAGCTGATTTTAGCTACTGCAGAGGTCATCAAAGGAATGGGGACCTTTGATCACTTCAATTACTTCTGCCGCATTACAAGCACCATCTCTCTCCTGCATGCTGTCGAAAAAGACTTGTTTATTAAAAAATGTTGTGACCAATTTGCTGAGCTTTTAATTAAGCTGTCATATTGAAACAGAACTCTCTCTTGGGAGGCGAACACACATTTTATGGTCATTTAATTTTTGCTTAGGATTTTAAAATTTACTTCTGGCACACTTAGAATTACTAAGATTTAGGGATTCTTGCCCATTTGTGGCAATTACAAGGCACAAATCATTAAGCTTAGTAAGGGTGGGAAGAAAATTGCAAAGTTGGATTTTTCTGTAGAATTTGGTTTTGCCTTTGCACATTTTTTGTACAAATACACTCAGGTTGGGGTCGGAGTTGACAGTCATCAAGTGGGAGTGGGCATGTGCCTGGGCACATGGAAAATCTCGGCACCTGAGATGAGAACAGGGTTATTTACAAAGGCAAATTTTAGCTTTGGTGGAACAGTCACCATCAGAACGTGTTGGGAAGAGCCTCAGTCAGGATTAAACCTGTGGAAAACCAGAGACTCACACTGCCATGAATTAATTTGCAAGGGACAGCAAGACTATTCTTCACTTAGTACCTCCCTTCCTGTCTGATTCCTTATCTTCCCTTTTTGCACTCGTCTGACCTCTCTTTTTTGTATTCCTTCTCCTCTCTGGGAACCTTTCAGCAGCCAAGAACCGGCTGGCAGTTGCCCAGCAGATGAGCTAAGATCAGATGTACATAGCCAGATGCTCCTGGGCTCTACTGTCTGCCATAGCCGCCGTAAGTCATGAGCATCTGGAGAACATCTCAGCATGATGCTGGCACGTAGGAGGTGGCTGTGATGTTCTGGCTACTGCCATTGTCACTCTCTGAATGTCCTTTGGTGGGGGACAGACCATGACACACTTCTGGCAGATAAAAATGTTCAGCCTGCGAATTACCTGTAAGCGTCACAGCCAAGACAGCCACCACAAGGGCTCTGACATATAACAGGTTCCTCCACGGGGATAATTTTGGCGTAAGAAAGGCTGAACTCCAGTCAAGCAGTCACTAGGGAAAGGATATGTCTAAGATACAGTGAAAAATTACTAGATGTGTTCGTGGAGGAGAACAGCAGGACTACATTTCCTTGCACATATTCCATGGTCGTTTCACAGCAGCCTCGTCTTTTAAGCCTGGGGTTGCCAATCCCCGTTCTTATTGACCCCTCTTTCACACTACTAAAAAGTAAAATAGTTTAATGCCTTTCTTGCGGGAGCGTTGTGAGAGCTGTGAGAGCTTTTGGTGAAAAACACGTTAGAAAGGGGAAGTAAAATTATTGACATTTTCCTCTAAGTGCCCTGCTACTAATAGTGCTTTAAGATCATCTTGTGTGTTTCCCTGGTCTCAGTTAGACACAATCATTGTCATTATAATTTCCTTCTAGATAACACAAGTGAGATTCAGATGCTCCTGAACATAAGAGAAAGTGTTATCAGCCCCCATGCCGTCCCGTTGCTTAGAAGCCTGCTCTCTGCCTGAGTTATTTTATCAGATAACCAGAAGAGTCTGCAAATCCGGGCTCCCACAAGCACAGAATTATCTTCTTTGCCTATTAGCATGAAGTGTCCAGCTCACAAGCGGAGAGCGTACTCCCAAGGACAGGACATTGCCAGGGAAGTTATATTGCTGTGGTGGTTTTATACTGGGCCTTAACGTGGGCTACCCAAAGGTCCCAAGACCAGACCAACTCGCTGCAGACATGCCGTCTCCTGGGAATGTGTAGTTGGAGAAGGAGGAAGAGGGGGAAGATCTTCCGTGAGCAGAGCAGTGGCAGACTTTGGAGTTGCAACTGCAACTGGAAAAGACATTGCCTCTTTCTCTGTAGTTTCCTATCTTAGGTACGTTGATGAACAGAAAATAGAGAGGAGAAAGCTGCTTTAGAGGTAGTCAGTGCCTTAGAAGCACCTGGAGGTCTTCTCTGTGAGGTACGATGTGCCAGAAATCCCACTCGGATACCTAGAGCTCTTCCACTTGACCTGAGCTAAAGCATCTCCAGGGCCACTTCTGCCCATAGCTGCCTGATACCTGCCTCTACCCGAGAGGGCTCAGCCGTGTGGCTCTGCCCTTCCCCACTGCTCTGGGCAGCACGGGCGTTGCTGTGCAGGAGAAACGCAAGATTTCTGGGGCCAGCACGCACAGGGGCCTGACCGCCCTCACGTGCATTTGTGGACAGTGTCCTACGTGCTGTGCCCTGCTCCAGGGACCAGCCACTCTTTCCCAAGGAAGGCATCATCTGTTAAATTATACAAGCCATAGTGGCTGGAAACCAAAGATGCCTTCTCATCAGCTTCAGAAGTGACAAAATGTTTCACCTGATAAGTGAGATTTGACATTTCCAAATTGAAATCATTTTGATACTCTGTTCCACAAAGGAAAAGAGAATATTACAATTCCAATTCCCCATTCCCGCCATTTAGGACAAAACCCAGTACTGAAATGTCTAAATTCATCCCTGGGTGAAAATCCACAAGTGCTTAACTTGTGTATTATGAAAGTTTTTGCTTTTATATTTCCCATCCATCAAGCGGAGAACAGAGCATGGTCTGTGAGTGACTCTGACGCCGCGGCAGAGGGACAAACCAGCAATTCTTGTGACAAGCACAAGATTAAATCTCTGAGAATAGCAGCACGTGAGAAGTACAAGTATCTAAAATGTTCACTTCAGTGATTCAGCCACAGTAAGAAGTGCCCTCAACATCTACATGCAGTCTAGTGATCTCTGCTCATCAAAATGTTCCTTGCATTTTAGATACCCTTTAATCAAGAGCTTCTGATGAGATCATTCAGAAATCACTATGACAGAGTGTAAAAACAAGGCACAGCCCAAACCAGCCGTGTAAGTGGCTTCTTGCAGAAAGTCTGGACTGCTCTGAAGGCAAGAAAGGTCCAGAAGGAATGAATGAGGAGAAACTGTCACTTTAAACAGGTTCTCCATCTAATGGCAAAGAAATAAAGGGCTGCACTTATGTGTGTACCTGGGTGTCCCAGCAGAGCAAGACCTTCTCATTCCCTCCAGATCTTCAGAAACCTGTGTTCTCTATGCAGCCACCATTGCTTCCCTAAAGGAGCTCCATCCTGGGCGCTGACTGGGACAGGGCTTTGGCAAAACTATTAATATCCAGTTGTACAATAATGGACATGCACAAGGAAGCAACAATAAAGTTGCCCTGCTGACTTCGTGCAGGTAGTTCCTAATTTCTGGATCCTGGAGGTGCATGTCCTGCATTGTAAGAGCTGAATACTCTCACAGCGTTAGGTGACGTGGGTGCTGTGGATAGACATCCATGTGATGCACTCACGGGAGGGTTGAGTTAGCACGGAGCAGTTCAATGTGTTTTGCACCATGGCTCCACAAACAGGTATCCCAATGTGTTGAGGATGTTGGTGTCCAGGAGTGTGTAGACAAATGAATGGCTTGAGCAGGAATGGGAATGGGAACAGGAATGGGAATGGGAACAGGAATGGGAATGGGCAGCAACTCCTTGACCTGGCCTCATTCCCACAGCCAAATATATTCCAAAGCTGCAGTTTCCCCCTAACTTCACACTGTTGAGTTTGGTGTGTCCAGGCATCTTTGTGTCCAAAACTACATTCCTGGCTGGATCTCTGCATTCAAAATGAACATAGCACAGTCGTGTGGCTAAAAGGATTCCAATGGCCCTGCTAGTCAGTCACATGTAGGTGATAAGCACTGCTACAAAACGCTGTTGGCTCATAGCCGCTCTGCTGCACATCATTGTGCTAAGACCACTGCTGGCTTCACTGGTCGTGACCCCAGCCGTGGCTTTGTAGGCGGTGAAGGTCTGGGGAATGGGAGGGCCAGAAGGATGGGCAAATTTATCTGGGCTTTCACAGCAATCAGTGGCAGTGTTCATTCTCATTGTCTTCTACATAGCCAATATTAAGAAAATTACATCTAATTTCCAGCTGCTGGCTAACAGTTATGAATTCTGCAGAGACTTCATATTGCCAGGGCTTGGACAGGCAGTTGATGACAAACGAAGAGGCTGATGAGTCCTGGTGAGACTCGGACTCAGCTGTCTGAAGGCAGAAAGGCGACACGAAGCACAGCTGGTCAGGGACGCATGCGGTAATGCCCTCGGCTACTGCATCCAAATTGTGCAAACAGCCAAACGGCTCGCGGTGAACCTGCGGGAACGGGGGATTTGCAACTTAAGAGTCAGGAGAGGGAAGGACTGGGTGTGTCAAAACACTCGGAGCAGGACAAGGCCAGACAGTTTCATTTCATGAAAAAACATGTGAAAAACCCCACCATGAATAATACCCAGATTTAGAGAAATTGCAAAACAAAGACAATTTTAGGAAAATACCTATTTTGAAGACAGTTTCATAGTGGGATTGAACTGAATGGTTCATTCTTATAAAACCTAAAAATTTCCTGCTGATGCTGATATTTACTGTTAATCATATTCTTTTACTGGTATATATTTGTAAAATGGCATAGCAAAATAAGACGATTCCAAAATGAGAAACTGAAATGTTCCATTATGATATTGTCATAATGTTTCGACATCATCAAAATGCTTTGCCTTCCCTCTTAAAAAACCCCCAACATCGCGTGTATAATGATACCTTTTCCCCAAAGCATTTCGGTGAAATACAGTTTTCGGCATATAAACACTCAGCCTGCATGTTTCTTACCTAGTTCCAGTATTCAGCTAGTGCTGGAGGTGGATTTATCACAAACACTAAGGAGGTGACATCTCCACCCCGCTATCATCAGACAGTGTTTTTGTCACGTGGAGGGGTATCAGCCGCCCAACCTCACGCTCCCAAGCATCACTGTGTCCAGCCTGGGCACGCAGAGATGGTCTTGGCTCTATTGCCTGGAAGGATGTGGGTGTCCAAGGGGTGTGAAAGTGTCTCTAGATCGCTCAACTTTTTGCAGAAAAGTAATTGTTTTCAGAGCTTTTGAGCATCCAGGGACTTCAGCGACAGAATTTGCATGCTCTCAACCTGGAATAATCAAGCTGTAAAATCCCAGGTGGGATCTTAGAGCATTGCAGCAAGCTGGGAGCCCTCCATCCAGCACAAAAAGCTCCCAGGCTGTGGAGGCATCTCCCAGGAGGAGTGGGCAGGAGCCTGGGGACTTGAAAAAGATTAAAATCAGATGGGAAAATAGAACTTGTTAACATAGGGGGGAGTGCAGACTGCTCTTTCACGTCTTTTCCACCTCTAACATGTAGGTTTTTATGATCTGGCGAAACTTTGCACCCAAGTTTGTCCACACCGGACAGTTGCGTGGGAGTTGGAGCCCTGAGCTGAAGCTCTTTGCTGCCAGATGTGTCCATAAATCTCTTCCGCTTCCGTGTGATGGGATGCTCCGGGGTCCTTTCCTGGTGGTATCAACTGAGAGATGGCATCAAGGCTTCAGAAGGTATCATGGGAAGGACCCTGAGGTGACCTCACTGCAGAATAGGTGGGTTTTTCACTTGGGTTTCTTCCCACATCCCTCAGCTTAGAGAGAGGTGCAGGTTCAAAGCAAAACGGTCTAGTACTGGAGGGCTTCGAATAAGTGGAATTGGCAGAGAGAGAAGGGAAATGGTAAAACATATGTAGAAACACAAGTGAAGACTTCAGTGTAGGCATATTGGAAAGCCAGCTTCAGGACACGGTGATGAAGTGTCTTTCACAAGTAGTCTGCTCCGGCAAAGCTTAAATCAAGCAGTTCTGAAGTTCACGCTGAGAGACCCTGAGCTTCATTTGTCAGGAAATTTAACACTTCCAAGGGCATTTGACTTGAAAAATGGGAGCACTTATTGTGATTCAAGCCTGGTGTGACATGGTGGCTGTTTTTTTCCTGTGTGTCTGAGGCTTTTCGTGCTTTGGAGAAAGCAAAACTTCTCCCTTAGAAGATTTTCCCTGTTCCCAGAAGTCGGGATAGATTATTTTGCAGATGAAGTGATTAGTTACCTGCAGAGTTTTCCAAAAAGTAGGACACAGTTTCTTTTTCTAAAATTGTTGCAGGTGAAATTAAACAACCAATTGTTTCTTTCTCTCTGTGAGTTACCCTAAAGAGCATTTCCAGCTTCTTTTTCAGTATGCAGATGGACAAGGCCTCTAGTTAATCTTTAACGGAGCTATTGACACAAGGAATGGTGCCATTAAAGAAGAATTAAGAATGTGCTCCCTACCTTTGAGGGAGTTGGTGATAGATTTCCTCGTTTTATAATCTCATTCACTGCAATGTTCTCTCTTCAATCCTTTTCCCTGCATCTCAATTGAGATTTTGATGACTCATAAAATTAATCCTCCCTTCGCAGCAAATCTCTTCTCTTCCAAGCCTTAATGTGAGGCGCTGGGTTTGCTGATGCCACGTGCCCGTGTTCTGCCTCAGTTGCGGGATGCTCCTCAAGCAGGCACCGAGCTCAGCCAGCCCCTGCGCCCTAGAGCCCACCCAAAGACATGCTTTCCGTGTGGGCTGCGACCATCCTCTGGGCTGCACGGCAGAGCATGGATTCCTTATTTGAGGATAATTTGTTGTGGGATAAAATCAGGAGTGGGATCACTGCCATCAGGGACATCGCTGGAAGGTGGCCCTTCACATCTTTTGTCATCTGGCTTTAGGAAAGACGAGTGGGAAGATGCTTATTGGCTATGAATCTCCATCTGTGGTGGAGAAATAAGTAGTAAAAATGAACAGAAATGGAGAAAAGCAGGAACCTGTTTGTGGGTGTTTCCCTTTCGAAAGAATATTTCCCTGGGAAAAAAGTTCTTCAGATGAAGAAATGACTCTTTAAAACCCACCCTGAACGTAAGATTAATAACCTGAGGCAAGGCAGACATCTGCAGCTGAAAATCCCCACATTTTTAATAAGAGCCGAAAAGCTCTCAGGAAAGGGTTCAGCTCCCTCTCCCGCAGCAGGAGGAAGGCAGCCGAGGCGGCGGCACCCTGGCTGTGCTGACACCATTGCACTGCAGGACTGAGGAAGGAGGATTAGTCTCCAGATCCAAATTTGCTATTAAAAAAAAAAAAAAAGTTGATTTTAATAATTCCTCTCCATGAAACCCAGTGACAGCTACATCTAAGAAACCTTCAGTAATAACTCCGAGAACGCTGTTTCTGAGTCCCGTGAATCTCTCTGAAGCCATTTCTAAGGAGGCTTTTCTGGCACTTTTTAAGGCAGCACCAGCTTCTCTGGTTGAAGCAGCCTGAACATGAAAGCGTCTTTCTGACCTTTTGCAAACAAGCAGGAAAGCAGGGAGAAATGCATTCTCATTAAAAATAATATATCATTTTTGAAAGTGGTAATTAGACAAGTTACCAGCAGCAGCTCGTGTGGATTGTTCAGAGACAAGGGCTTTGTTACTGGTGGGAATGATGGTTGTCATGTGCTGGGGACGGACTCACTTGGCAGGTTTTGTTGTTTGCTTTAAATCAGTTCTCCATTTCCAAAGGCGTCTTTTCAAGTGTTGTGCGAGCAAAGGCTTTTCTGACATTATTCATTATCTAGATGGATGCATAACAAAAAGAGTTTTGGTTTAGATACAGGCACATCCATAAAATTGATTTAACTAGGACTTAATTAGGATTTACTTTGGCAAAGTTCTGGAGCCAAGTAACATCCTGTATTTATTTTTAAACTTGTTTTCTTCCTTTGATTAATTGTCTTCCATCCTTCTATAAAACAATTAATTGTTTTATTGGGAATATCTGTTCTAGAAAGTCCCTGGAGGCTGACTATCTCTCTATCACCAGTTTAGTACCTGAGTTATTTCATTTCCTTCCAGGGAGTTATCTTTGATCCGGGTAAGCCAGATCAGAATTAGGCTCCTCTGCGATGAGAAGCTGCGCGCAGGAGCGGCAGGAGCATGCTGCCGAGGTAGCACAGCAGTCGCTTTTAGAAGGACGTGTGTCCTGAGCCAAGGGCAGAAATACCCACGTATTTCCATGCCTGACAAGACCAGGTTTTCCAAACCTCGCCCTCCTGACCTGCCCCACTGCTGTTCCTCCAGGATCCTGGCAGATGAGTTTTATGAATCTTGGCCCAGAAACCAGCTCTGATGTGACTGTCCCAGACCATTTTTTTTTTCAGCTAAAATTTCTTTCTCATTCTAACAAAGCTCTCCTTAAGTAGTGCCCCACATGGCTCGTGCTATGGTGTCCACCCACAGTCATTCTCCAGCCTCAGAAACCTGGCCTGGCTGTGACCCTCCTTGACGTACAGTCACCCACTTGGATACCAGCCATCCTGTTCCATTAATGTCCTGAACTGGTTGGGAAAACCCTTTCTAATTTCTAACCCCATTCACTAGTAAACCACTTGCTTCAAATGCAATAGAACTCATCTCTTTCCGACCTTGGGACTTTGTATGTCTGACTTTTGGTCTTCCACTAAAGGTTCTGTTACAAAGCACCGAGAAGTGTTTGTGGCTGATGGACTTCTCTGTCACACCCACGCCTGAAATAATAGAAGAAATCAGACCTGGGGATGCTGCTAGTCCCTCCCAGTACACTGTTCCTCTGGGCATCTAACCCTGAAAAATGTGACTACCACCCCTTCTCCCACTAAATTAGACTGGCTCCTATTTCATAATGCTCCTGAAACACGTACTTTTAATGTAGGTAACAAAGATCACACAATCACAGAATCACTGGGGTTGGACCTCTGGAGATCATCTAGTCCAACCCCCTGCCAGAGCAGGGTCACCCAGAGCAGGCTGCACAGGACGGCGTCCAGGCGGGTTTGGAATGTCTCCAGAGTTGGAGACTCCACCACCTCTCTGAGCAGCCTCTTCCAGTGCTCTGCCACCCTCAAAGAAAAGTTCCTCCTCATGTTTAGATGGAACTTCCTATGTTGAAGTTTGTGCCCGTTACCTCTTGTCCCATCACTGGGCACCACTGCAAAAAGACTGGTCCCACCCTCCCAGCACCCTCCCTTTAAGTATTTGTAAGCATTGATGAGATCCCCCCTCAGTCTTCTCTTCTCCAGGCTAAAAAGACCCAAGTCCCTCAGCCTTTCCTCACAAGAAAGATGTTCCAGCCCCCTGATCATCTTTGTAGCCCTCTCCTGTCCCCTCTCCAGCAGTTCCCTGTCCTTCTGGAACTGGGGAGACCAGAACTGGACACAGTGCTCCAGATGTGGCCTCCCCAGGGCAGAGTAGAAGGAGAGGATGACCTCCCTAGGGGGAGATACAGTAGCCAAAGTTTAGAGGCAGTAATATTTCATCGACTAACCCAAAATAGTAAAGCATATGCAAGGGAGAAAAAGCTCTAAATAAACAAAACCACAATCTGCTCTTATAAAAATATATTTGAATAGTATGTGCATAACAGACTGGGTTCCCCTCAGGGCGTTTCCAACGTTTCTGAGGGTTCGAATGGGTAACAGCTCTGAAATGTGACATATTTTCAGCCCTAAAAAGCTCCGAGTCATAGTAATTACTAACTCTTTTCTTTAAGTAGAGCTATATTGGCATTGGATTATATTTTATATTATTTTTAAATGACAGTAGCAAAATGACAGTTTCAGCTGTTTATTTTTGGAAGAGAGGTGATTTTAAAGGAGGTTACAGGAGAAGTGATGGTGGCGCCGACGGTGCCAGGGCTGTGACGGATGGAAGGTTACCTCATCTCTGCGTAAAACCAAACAGGTTGGGCCATCCCTTGTCTTTCAGGTTTCCATGATATCAAGCCAGGGCAACAGAAATTATTGAAATTAACCTCCAGAAGATCCCCGCGGTAATACTGTTTGCAGTATCAGTGAGGCTCCACCTAACCTGGTGTTTGCAGTCCTAGAAACCACAATAAGCGTTGATTAATTAAAAAAAAAAAACCAACAAAAAAACCAACAGAGAAATGGAGTCTGATGCTTAAGGGACACGTTCAGTTACGACTAAATTACAATACTAATTTTTTAATAAGTATGCAAAGTACGTACGCTGCAAGGAGGGAAAGGAAAGCTAATTCAAGGAGCTCTAACTAGGGATAATGCAATAATGCTAAGAAAGGGAGCATCTTCGCTGAACACCAGGGAGAATTGCTTGACAGTGAACTGTATTTCCATAAATTAATTTCTCACAGGAAAGCGCAGAAACTCCATTACTTGAGGTGCTGAGAATGAGCCGATACCACGCGAGCCGCGCTGTGTTGAGCACAGGTCTGCGGTCCCAGCGACGGGGACGGGTGTCCTGGCAGGTGCTGCCCACGGGCGGTTTGGACAATATTTCCTTCATCAGGAAATGCTGATTCACCAAATGCAGACTTTCTTTTTCTTTTCAACTGGGAATATGTTGGTTTTGCTAAAAAATATCCTCAAGTCCTGCCTGCGATTTGGAGCAAAGATCTCCAACCAGAAATTTTCTCTGTGGTTAGGGCTTGCACCGGGAATACCATGGTTCAACCCACCGTGCAGTCGCATTTGGAGTAACCATCTGAATTCAGGGTTTGCAGATAACACCACCAATCTTAAAATGTTCCTTTTCCCCCTTAAACCAAAGCCCATGATGTCCAGGTGTTAAGGGTGGCTGTATAAGTTTGCCCTCATCTTTTCGTTTGAGGAAGCTCGCTCAGCTCTCGGCTGTCTCAGCCCCCTAATGCTGCTGATGCTGGTGGAAGTTCATCATCTGAATAAACAATATTCTTAATATAGCAAAGTGTGCTCTGTACTGGGGAATCATGTCCTCTTAGAAAACGATGATTAATGCAGTCAGAGCCTCCTCCCATTAGGATCTCTCGGAGAAGCGTTCCCGTGTGCTGAGCATCCCTTGGCTGCTGATGGGGACCAGGCTCAGGATCCCGCAAAGCCGCGGCGCGGGCTCAGCCCCGTCCCCGCGAGCCCCATCACAGCGTGTCTGCGCTCCACCTACGTTTGACACCTCTCAGCCTTTGCTTCGCTGCGAAGGGATGGCGAGACATAGGCACGGCGTTTGCAGAATTACAGGCAACAGCTTGCAGGAGCAAAAGCCACGGGGAGGATGCGGAGGAGCGCTGGCTCCGAGGCAGGAATGAGATATTGGAACGTTTCAGCCACAGTCCCCTGCAGTGAGATGACCTTGGCTATAGGCATTTCATTGGGCTGTGTCGTGGTTATACGCTATCGCTGTGTGACTGGTCTTGGCATGAAAAGGAAAATAAAATACCTTCCAGCACAAAATTGTCAAATTTTCCAATGAAACATTTAGTATGTTGAAAAACATCTGTATTTCCAAACCTTTTCTTCACTTGATGTACTCTGACCGTCCAAAGGGACCATTGACTTTCAGTGACCTTCAGCAGCCACCCTGTAGACGAGGGTTAGGATCACACACCGGTTCAGCGACGCGTCAGCCGTGGTGCCGCCGGAGAGCTGTGCCCAGCTCAGTCAGCCGCCGGCAGCCAAACAGCCCGCCGGGCCTCGGGGCAGTAATTACAGGCAGAGAAATCACAGCGATGGACTCCAGCTACCCACCGGAGCTGCTGGCTTTCTCGAGTGCCCTCCGTGCCGATATTAAAGGGAGGCGAGAGATGAGTTTTATTAGCAAAGAGGAAAAAAAAAACCAGAAAAGAAAGTGCCTGATGAAGAGGGAAGGCGGCAGTGTGGCCAGCAAGCGCCCCTGAGCTCTCTCCCCGGGTCCTTCTTGCCTCCCCAGGGATTTTATTTCCAGGCCTTTTAGAGGGAGAAGAGATGGGCTACATTACAAAAATGTATTAAGGGAGATACCGATTTCCATACCCTCTTCTGATTTTGCAAGCTGAAGTTTCTGTCAAGGTAAAGAGTGAGTGAATATAAAGAAATCGTTTTTCCACTGCAGAGATTTGATTCCTTTTCCTATTCCCCTGCTGCCTCGTGCAGCCGAAAGCTGCTTTGGGCATTAACATGCTTGGAACACCCCTGGAAGCCTGGGTGAGAAGAGGGGTCAGGGAGGGAATGGGAGTGATACCTGGTGGAAATTACAAGAATTTTAGTCTGATTTTTCCTCCTCAAGATTATTACAAGGCGTTGACTCGCTGAGGAGCTTTGAGGAGGTGGGGAGATAATCCACGGCTGAGTTTTCACCAACTTGCCCCAGGCTCTGCCTTTGGAGGTCAGCGAGGTCCCGGGGCCAGCAGGAACCTGCGTGGGGCTGTAGTGCCTTTTCCTGAGACCTTTCCCACCTCCGCCAAGGACGCCAGCAACGCCATAAATCCTGAACCTTGCAGGGCGCACAGCGCATCCACCGGGTCTGCACAGCCCGTGTGCCAAGGCTGGCTCGGGATTGAGCCCCGCATCAAACCCCACATAAAAATATAAATATATCCAGGTATCCTTGCCTCCCGTTTCCTTCTTGATGTCTGGCAAAACAGCAAGGAGGCCATCAGAAATGCAAAGGAGGCGATGTCCCCCTTCGGTCCCAGCTCAGGTGACACAAACGCCAGCAGAGAAGGTGCAGGGAAGGATCTACTGCCGGAGGAAACCTGGTTGGAGGCGTTGCCAGGAAGGGTGCCAGGTGAAGGAGGACGGGAGGGTGCTCTCAGGGAAGGCACGGGCAGGACAGATGGTGCCAAGCTGAGAGCAGGAAGCGTGGAGGAGGGAAAGCACCATATGGGAGAAGTGGGTGAGTAGGGAAAAAGAGTGACATTGTTTTCAGTTCTTTTTAGCTGTCCAGAAGCTATAAAATACGCGCCACATTACCCATGATCTCATTGTTTCTCGGCACTGGATTGTATCACAGTATGTTTTCTTCCACTTTAAATCCCCATTTCCCGGAGTCATGTGAATACGGGGACCCGTCAGGCAATCAAGTTCAGCAAATTGTTAGTGACCTGCTACACACGTAGCGTGTCTCTTATTTACTAGAGAGCTGGGCAATCTCCAGCTAAATGTTTTCTGGCCAGGAATTACTGTTTTGTAGAAACTTAGCGCGTTGAGTTTTTGGATCTCTGGAAATAAAGCTTCTTGTGAAGCAGTCTCCAAATAGCCAAAGCATCCCATTTCACATTTCTGGAGGAAGGGACGGCTCCTCAGCTGAGACACTTCACTGTCAGGCAACTGCTTGCTGAAAGGGAAATGCAAACGTCAACTTTTCATACCGACAGAGCAGCCGTGCCCCCGGCTGGACCTGGTTGAGGGTTTTAACTGCCCTGAGCCCTCATGTTCAGGATGAACGTCCTTCCCTGACGCAAGGCTGTGCTCAGCGGTAGGTCACCAAGCTACCGGCTGCCCCAGGGACATGTGCATTAGGTAGCTCAGACTTTTCAGCTCATGCTGCTCCGTTTTACTCAGAGATCCTGATTCCAGCATCAATCTATCCGGGGAGTGTGCAGCAGCTTAGATTTACACCGGTTTTCCAACATGCAGAGCAACTCCTGTAGAGAGCAGCTTGGGAGGAAGCTGAAGCAGAGCAAGGACGCACATGGCAGCCGTCCCTGGGCAGCGGTGGGCTCCATCCCAGGTGGATCACACACGCTGAGCTGCCGCAGGGACAAGGCGTCTTTGAAGTGCATTTTGCTTCTGATTTCCACTGAATGACTAATCGATAGGTGGATTAGAGAGATTACCCCGGCCTGTCTCCTCTGATCTGAGGACTTCTGAAATTCAATGAAAAGAAGCCCAAGCCCCCAGGAGTCATTTAAAGGAGTTCTTGCTCAGTTAGCACTGAATAATGGCTTGATTTGAGCAGGGATTAATTACAGGAATTCATCTTTCTTGTAGCTGAGGTTGTCTTTTGCTTGGCGCTTGCAGAGTAACTTTTACAGTAAGGTCTTAGTCCACGACTGGGCTCCAACATGCTATAAAAATGCCATCACCTATGGCTATTAAAAATGAGACTGATTGTGGTGGAAGCAACACTTCTGACTTCAACAGCTGCTGATAAAGCGTCCTCCCCCTGCGAGGAAGATCTCGCATCGTGTTTTCTGCCAAGCAGGCTGGAAACAGCCACAGAAATGTTAGTTTTTTTCAATTCCACTAAGTCAACAGCAACTTTTCATGCAACTTCAGGTGCGGGACGCAGCACTAAGCGATCCCATGTGCTGATCCTGTGGTGCTCCTCCGAGATGCTCTACGGCAATCATGCATCTACAAAGCAAAGCTTAAACTGTATTTAAATCGCATATCGCCAATTAATCTCAGTTTAAGGCGAACAGACCATTAGATACATGCTGACACACTGATTGCAAAATTACTATTATTATTAAAGAAAGTGTTTGTTTTCCTCATCGCTGCGCTTATTAGAAGTGTGTTACTATTGTCTACACACAGCCAGATTTTTTTTCCCCCAAATCTTTGTTCTAAATCCCTTGCCTTGGCTCATGAAAGCTCACAACATGGGCTGTGTGCACCCCGCCATGGGAAGGACAGCGGCACACGGGGGCTGCAAGTGCTGGGATTTGTGCGTGTAAAGCAAAGATCAGAGATAACTTACAGGCATGCGCAGCAAACAAGGGGTGTTCCAACTTTTACAGGGAAATTCACCCGTGAGCTGGTTTAAAGGTTGTCCTGAGAATCCCCAAATGCTCATATAGTTCCAACTCTTGTTAGAAAGTCATTTGTGTAGTCAATTATCTACTTAGATATCTTTAAACGCAGAAGGTACTAGCAGTAAGTACAGTAAGCAAAGCACTATACACTCTTGTATTTTCAAGGCTTCTAATTGTAAGCCGTGGACAAAAAGTAATGCGATTCAATTTGGGGAAAATTTACTAGGCTAGCAAACTGGCTAGACTGAGACGCAGAGGATAACGTGGTGCAGCAACGTTTCAGAAATGCCCGAGGAGCATTTGAGAACGTGACAAAGACATTTCTGAGAAGTGGATCCCCTTTTATCGCTGCTGCACAAACTGGGGAGAAGCTGCAATGAAAGAAAGGTTTTATCGCTGAGCAAGAGAATAAAAAGACGTGTGTAAGAGCACAGTCTCAGGGCTTGCGGCCGTGCGTGGGAGATGGAGTCAGGAATCTCATCCTGCTGCTGCAGACACAGCTATTCCCATCCGTAGGCTTTTGCTGGCATAAAAGGGACTTGCTGCCACATGGGCGGTGGCTGGGAATTTCAGTTGTGCCTGATGGATTTGTCAAGGCAATTTTGGACCAGCTCAGCCTGGCCCAAGCAAGAGAGATAAACACAGCGGTAATGAGAGACGTGGGAAGACACCTCCCAGGGAGCTGCTTCCCTTTCCTTGGGAACCTGCTGTGCCGTGTAGCGTTGCCCCAGGGTCCGAGAGAGGCCGACGTGCCGGGCTGTGGCTGTGCAAGCTTGTCGAGTCCATTCGGAATCAGCTGGTGAGTGCACATAACACAAGCCCTGCAGCAGAACTGGGGACAGGAGGTGACAAACACAGCGCAGCCAGGGGACAGGCTGGTGCCAGCATTACTGGGGCTGTATCAGTAGCTGGAGAGCCCCCCAGGACCGTGTTGTGGTACCCAAAATTCAGCTTCAGGTGAGGACTAACTTGAAGCAAAGAGTTTCTCGGGCCGTGCTGTGGCCGATCTGACGTGACTCCATGCTTCTGGTTTCTTTGCTAGCTCTGCACAGCATTTCTTTTTCCTCTGGAAAAATCTTTTCCGTGGTGGCTGTGTCCAATGCATCCTCTCGGAAATGCCACGAGCCCCAAACAAAACCCAGGTGCTGTGCCAGGGTGGGGAGATGTAAGGATGTTTGGATTAATCATCCCCGAAGAAGCAACAGGTTTGAAGAAAGGAATTGTCATTGAGATAGAGCAAAGGCCCCACAAAAATCATCCAAGGCTCCATAATGTAGACAGCTATGAAACTTGCTTCAGATTTTGCAATCGTTCTTGTACTACATTTCCAAAGCTGTTTTTGTGTCCAAGGGGCAGCTGTCATTTTAGCGTGACAAACACAAAGTGCTCGCTCTTGCAGAAATCGGTGTTTTATTCTTTCACCTGGCAGCTGTTTTCCTTCAACTGCAACAAAGGCTGGTCAGGCTTAAAAGGTAAAACATGACATTAAAACTAGGAAAACCCAGGACTTTTTCTTGAAAATTTTTGCAAAAACATAATTTGAAGGATTTGGGGGCAAAATAGCCAAACCTGAAATGTTGCAGATGGGTAAAATAATTCCTTCAAAAAGGTGCCATGCTGCCTTGTAAGGGCTGATGTCTGAACAGCGTGTCCCTCGGTTGGGCTGTCCCTTGGTCAGGCTGTCCCTTGATCGGCTGTCCCTCTGTTTGGCTGTCCTTCAGTTGGGCTGTCCCTTGATTGGCCTGTCCCTCGGTTGGGCTGTCCCTTGATCAGGCTGTCCCTCGGTTGGGCTGTCCCTCAGTCGGGCTGTCCCTTGATTGACCTGTCCCTCGGTTGGGCTGTCCCTCGATCAGGCTGTCCCTTGATCGGGCTGTCCCTCAGTGAGGCTGTCCCTTGGTTGGGTTGTCCCTCAGTTGGGCTGTCCCTTGATCAGGCTGTCCCTCAGTTGGGCTGTCCCTCGATCAGCCTGTCCCTCAGTTGGGCTGTCCCTTGATCGGGCTGTCCCTCAGTGAGGCTGTCCCTTGGTTGGGTTGTCCCTCAGTCAGGCTGTCCCTCGGTTGGGTTGTCCCTCGGTTGGGCTGTCCCTTGATCAGGCTGTCCCTCAGTTGGGCTGTCCCTTGGTTGGGCTGTCCCTCGGTCGGGCTGTCCCTCGATCAGGCTGTCCCTCAGTTGGGCCGTCCAGCTGAGCTTCTCCCCCGGCAGATCAATCCTTTCTGCTTGGCTACATCCCTCTGTGGTGCCGTGACTCAGTTTCCCCAACCTGCTGTTAGATTGAACTGCAAAAGCAAACTCGTGAGTGTTTGATGGTTCCGGGGTTCATAGGCTTAAGTGCTCTCTACAGGGTACGTGTATTCTTCGCTAGCAAGACTTTAGTGCTATAAAGTCCTTCTTGAATGGAGATGAATTTTATCCTGATAGTTATTCTCACAAAGCAAACAAAATACAGATTTTCAACTGACTGAAATCCAAAGGTGTTTGAGTTTTGTCTCGAGGTATACAAAGCCAAATACGCCTCCCATGGGATATGAGCGCCAAGCTGTGTCTGTAAAGAATAAATGAAAGGTTTTATTCATTGTAATCTTGCTGGAGCTTTACTTAGGAGGAGGGGAAGTCCCCCTCCGGGACAGTGAGAGGCAGACGGCTAGAGAAGTAACAAAAACCACTTCCAGAGCTGCGTTTGGCTTCCCGCGTGCCAAACTCGCCCTGCAAAGACTGAGCAGTTTGACCCCCCCGGCAAAACAGACTCTTCCTTTAAACCCACCACGGCTGTGTTAAAGCAGGCAGGAGGAGGAGAGCGTGGTGAGCATCCACCACCTCTCCAGGGGACGGGGCAGCCCCCTGGGGAGTAAAGAAAGGAATATTTTGCAACGTTTAGGCAGCACTAGGTCCCCTGAGGTGTTCGGTCACCTCGAAGCTCCGCGTTACCTGAGTAGCTTTTCCCTTTTTCCTCTTCACCAGCTCTGCTTGGCGAGGGGAGATTCATCTTCGTTAGGCTGAGCTGTACAATCTAACGAGAGTCCCGTGAGCACGCACGACGGTGATCATGCACCACGCACAAATGCATGCATCCAAATGTGTGTGTATATATTTAATATGTATGGAAGTATATGTATGTGTGTGCATATATATATGTATATATATAGCAAGATGTACCCCAACTTGGAAAGAGGGTAAACCGATTTGATTTTCTTTGTCTTTGCTACCGTACAATCTACCTGCACTCCTAACAGCAGAGGAGGACTATGGCTCCTGTACCGTGAGAGGAAGGAAAAATTGCCTGTGTCTAATCAAGTCATTCTTTTGTCCCCTTGCCAAAATGCGCTTCACATACTGGGTGTAAGATTATTTACCACCATTGTTTTGCTACGGAAAGAAGAGGACAAAGGACCCCCACATAATGCAAAGCCCATCATTACTGAATACAAAACAAACCCTGAGCATTGGAAATGGCATTCTTATTTGCAGCATTTGTGAGATTTTTATTTTTTTTTAACCTCTGAGGCGGCAGTCTGCGGTGTGCGCCGGTGATGGTGAGTGTGTGCTTGTGTCATGGGCTGCGCGGGCAACATCTAACACCAGTGAGAAACAAAAGAATCCCTGCAATCCCAAACAGCAGCAGGCGAGCTCAGTTAGATGTCTGTCTGGCCACAGGAAACGTTCTGTTTTCTTTGTACTGAATAGAAACCAGAGCTTTTCTCCCATCTAAACATGTGGATGTGCGAGGCAATCTGCTTCCCGGCCAGGAAGAATTGTGCCGTCAGGCGCTATTGTCCAGGAACGTCACTCTTCATCTGTAAAGTTATCAATAATAAAATCCACCTTTCTCTACCATTGTTCCTAGTATCGTTCTTGTTATTTTTATTATTGTTGTTACGCATATATTATGAAAGGTCCTTTCCTTATTGTGCTGGCAGGTAACCCTTTGTATCTCAAGAAAACGTTGTATCCTCAAAACCTCTGTCTTTTCCAAAAGGAGACTGAATGGGGCAGTTCATACCTGTCTCGTACCGTCGGACAGGTCAGGATGGAAAGGACATGGGGTGGTGTGGCACAGAGAAGTTGTCCTTCAGGGTTTAAGGAGGGTGCGTTCTCCCAAGCGATGCTGAACGGACGGTGAGGCAGGAGCTCGGGGCGATGGGGCAATCAGGGTCATGCTGCCGCGAGCAGAGGTCGTAGAGGGGCAGGAGAGAGGCTTTGCTGGGCCAGGCAGAGGGGAAAGGCTGCGGTCGGATGGGACATAGGACTGCTCTAGGTTGGCTTAATATATCCAGGACAGAATGTCACTCGTTACGCAAACTGTGCTGGCAACGGGGCTGAGACGGAGAAGAGAAAGAAAATGGGATAAGGAATGAACAGGATTCACAAGAGCCCTTTCAGGCTGAGCTTTAGTGCAGGTGGAGGAAGGCTGAAAAATGTGGTGTTAAAGATGAGGAACTATCGTAGGAGCAGGATGAGACCCCGGTGCAGAAGGAGGAGCTGAGGCTGCACAACAAGGAGCTGGAGTGGTCACCTGCAAGGCTATCGGCGGTTGCAATGTCTCTAAAAAGATTTGTAATCTGTTTCTTTTTCAAAGAAGGAGTCCTTCACGTTATAGCCTAGACAGCAGCACAGGGAACAAACCTGAGCTCTTTACATATGACATGAAATGACTTCCCAGTATCGGCAAGACAGACCAAGAGGAAAACCAATCAATCAGCCACAGCACCGGGCAATGGAGAGGAGCGGCGGAGACAAGCCAAAATAATTATTCTGGAATGAGGAAAGGCCTGTGATGTTGAAGGACAAGAGAGAGAAATCTGCTCTGCTGCCAGCTGGGCTGAGATCTAGGGGAAGCAAAGGGACTGTGATGGTTTGGCTTTGCTTGACATCCAAGTAACGCCCATGGAGGAAATGCAGATGCAATGACAGATACCTTGATGGCCCTCGGAAAAAGGTGATGTGTTTCTTTCCCCTCAGGACCTACTAGTGAATGAAGAAAGAATAAGTGCAGCGGTACAGAGAAATGGGTTGCTTTGCCAGCCGTGGTACAGAAGTTCAGGGTCTCATGGTGGACCTCAGCGCACGGTCCGCTTTGCAGAAGGGCTGGCAGGCAGCGTCTGGGGTTTGTAACGTGCTGTCTGCTTTAGGGAGGATGAAGAAGCTGGGCAATGTTCTCTATAAATGACCATTATTCTAGCAAAATGCAGAAATCTTGAAATATTACTCTTGAGAATAAAAGCCTTTTCCAGCCTTGAAAAGACAGGGAAGATGCTGTTGTCATAACACAAATTTTACCAGTGCATTGTTTACTATTGAAATCAAACAAAATCAAATTGATTTAGGGGGGAAAAAAAAAAAAAAAGATGTTTCAAACTGAAACGCTCATTTTGCTGTACTCAGAAAATCTTATGCCCTCTGCTTTTCCCACTGAACTGGGAAGAGAGGTGGCAAGGGGAGGGTGAGGAGAGAGGTGCCACATCCTCTTCGTCTTTCTCTTGGTTTCTCTTTCCCACGCTATCACACATGAGAAAAGGATCACTGAGATGTATAACCCCCCGCCCCGGTTGTTTCCCCATCCAACCCCACGGCCCCATCCCACATCCCTTCCCCTGCCAAGCAGCGTTTCGCCGACCCCGGTTCATGCTCAGCCCCCCCCTCCCATCAATCCAAGAGCCTTGATAAGACCTGGACTACCAGGACGGGGCACGATCACTAAACCTTTGGGGAGCCTAAGGGGAGCCAGGGACAAGGAAGAAGCTTTTCCAGCTTGGAGAATGGGAGTCGCTGCCTTTAAATAAGCGAGAAGAGAGCATGGTCTCATCCCACACAGACAGCTGGCAGGGAATAATTACGGCGCGATTATAGCTGTGTGCTCTCGCTGGAAGGTAGTTCAAAACAGCACTAACAGTCTTCTCGCCGCTCACGATTCAACCATAATACGCATGTCCAAGAACACAATTTGCTGGAGCAGAAACAAACGCTCTGTAAGAGAAAGCAGAGAGCCACTTACAAAGCGAAACACTTGTAATTATCGTATGCAAATCAGCCCAACTACAGGTTGCACTGGGTGCGTGTGCATCGCCTGGTTAATTTGGAAACAGTTCAGTAGTTAAAAGTGAACTATAAGGTTCTCATTATGCAATTAGGACTTTAGTGAAAGACTCATTAATCTGAAATGCAATTAGTCGGGCTGCTGCTGCACAGAGTTCAAAAGTGATTTTGTTGGGTGGTGACTTTGCTGTTCACGTAGCGTTGGATGAGCTATCTCCAAACGCTTTGATAGGATCTTCTCATTTCAGGCTTACATAGACTCAGTTTGGAATGATATGAACATGAAAAGAGTGAGGATTTTGTTAATTTTAAACTGTCATCTGCTTTCTTATATCTGAATTTTCTGTTTCTTCTAACGTCTGCTATTTGTCCCTGTGGGGAAGATTTATATCTAGTGCTTAGAAACAAGGGCTGATGTAATGGCACTCGGATATCACAGTAAACATTATTTCTAAGGGACGTGCAACCAGTCAGGTCTCTTGGGTTCAGTTGTCAACTCAACCGGTGGCTCTTTGCATGACCTTCAACAAGACCAGCCCAAGTATGTTACCTTGGCACCATAAGGCTGGGGAAGGAGTGGAAGGATCAGCACCATCACTGCGTAAGGCACGCTTTCTACCCCAAAACCCGAGTTACGGAGATTACAGAGACCAGATAGAACATAAGGATCTGGGTATTATCGTCGGTTTTACAGCATTGTTGAAGTAAATCATTCAATTCAGGTCCTTCAGGAGTCCTTTTTGTGAAGCTGGAACTGCACAAAATCTCCGTATTGTACTCTAAGGCCTTTCCTGCAAGAGGAAAATGAGGTTTCCCATTAATTCTGTCCCGGCTTATCCACAAATAGCTCCTGGGCTGGCTTTCTGCCCAGGGTAGGCTTCACCTACTTTGCTCACAGGTAAACCAGACATTTTAATACGCCCCAAGTCCACTGGGTAAAAGGTGATTTGAGAACATAAGAGAAAAGGTTCTTAAAGAGCTACGGCTTCACCTGGGTGAGATATTTTGCCAAATCTTTTTGTCTCAGGAAGAATAGAGATTCAGCAGCAGCAAACTGGTCCCTGGATGAATTTCAGCCTTGCAGAATTGCCTGTGACACACACAAACAAACCATCAGAAAAAGTAAAAATGTAACAAATAAACACTCCTTGGTTAGAAACCTCCTTAAGTTATGTTTACACTGTGATTAAAGAAAATACTTGGCTTCAAAATGGAACTTTTTATATTAGGGCAAACAAAATGTTCCACTTAACCCAAACTTTATTTTTTCTAACTTTCTGATTGACCAAAAAAATTTCAAGGGTTTGACTTTCAAGTTGACCCGAAGCAATTTTTTGTTTGCTTATTTCTTTGTTTGAAATTGCCAGCGAAGCAAAAAAATCAATTATTTACACTGTTCTACCTAGGATGTACCTGCCTAAAGTGTGCAATGAACAATTTGCTTGCCTAGCTACTGCCAGGGAATGCAAAACCTTGCTGCAAAGGGTGTATGGTGGGAATCTTGCTGGTGGGGCTGAAGAAGCCAGAAGCTGCAGCTGCTCAGGATGAGACCTCATCTGGAAGTCACCATCCCCTAATTGTGGTCTTGTAACTGCCCCCAGTTTCCCATTCCAATACAAATAAGTTTAACGAGTCAGATTCAGTCAGAACTGTAATAAGCTTCATGTATCAAAAACCTGGATCCCACCTCTGATAATGGCTTGTGGAAGATGCTTAAGGGAAGCCTGTACGTACAGGTCAGGTGTATAAAAATGCTAATATCTCCCTCCCTTGGCATATGCAGCTCAAATACTCTCTGAGCCAAAGGTTATGGAGGTTACGGAGGTCAGTGCAAAATAAGGTAGGGCAGTTTGATCACCTTCAGCAGAGATTTAATTAATCTGCTTGATTCTGCACTGAAACACATCAGGAAAACGCACACATCTTGTGCAGCGGCGCTTGAGGTTTCCCATAACTGAGGGTAGTAAAAAGCCACCTAGGGCACTGATTTTTTATATCCTTTCAGTTCAGAACACAAATATATATGCCCTTATTCTCTCTTAAATGTTTACGCAGATACTTAAGGCACTGACGCACAAAAAAGATCCCCCTTGAGTGGAGGTATCTGCCCCAGCTATGGAGCTGGGATTCATCTGAGGAAGGGTCATCAGCTCCCTCTGGGGAATCACACCTCCGGTCCATTGCTGGTCCAGAGCAGATCTCCGCTGATTGCAAAGGGAGTCCACAACCGGCAGGTTTCCTGTGCTATAACGAACAGCCAAAGCCGTTTCTCTCAAATGACCTCCAGCCGCAAGCAGTGAGGGACACGCAGTTGCCCGGTGAGAACACCTGTAGCCTTAGAGCCCAACAAATCCTCTTTGCTTTCCTAATCTGCCGTTGTGTTTGGTCAGCTCCTTGCTTATGAATGCTTTAGGGGATTTCAGCATGGTGAATGTAAGTAGGAAAGGAAAAAATTCAGGATTCTAGGCAGAAAAAACACCTTTTGCTAAAAGAGAGCCCAAGATCTCTACAGTGTCACAGCTGACACAAGCTTTGCTTTACAAAACCGTGTCCTCAGGGTGGTTTTGACTTAGCTCTGAGGCACACAGTTCATACATGTGATTTCCCCTTTGCAAACAGAGCTTGGAAACGTGGGTTTCTCTGAAGCCAGCCACATCTGCAGCTGGGATGCTGTGTGCTGCATGGACAACTCAAACTGGAAGGGAGGTCCCTCTCCAGAGCTTTAATCACCTGAAATGTCAGTACGTGATGGCAGCTAAGCAGCTAAGCTGAGGAATTAGCCCTCCCAAGGGAGCTTCAGCTCCCCCTTCCCATGTGGCTGCTTTTGGGTGGGTTGAGTGAGTCCGTGGAGGTGCCGGTCTGTGCAGAAGGAGCGTGTTGGCCTTGCTGAGCCCCACAGCCAAGCCTTGGTGGCTGAACCCCAACCACGGGCTCTGGTTGTACCAAAAAAACACCCAAAATAGATTCAACACTTTGTCTATGTGTCACTTTGAGTGGAGCTTTCTCAGGACGGATCCGCCCTCTCCTGACCTTGCCAAAGGCCAGGGCTGTCCTGGATTGTCTTCTCCAATGCCAGGCTCACACGTTGGCACTGTTCAGTGAGCAGACAGCCCATGCAACCAGCTGCAGCATCCTGCATCCACCCCACGTCTCCGCTGTCTGCAGGCAAGAAAGGACTCTGCCCAAGGGGACAAACTTGTTAAGATTGGACTTAACGAGCCTTTCACCCAAGGTCTTGGGCCATCCCTTGGAACAATCTCTCTCCCATACTTCCATTACCAAGCAGCTGCAGCTGGGCCTTGAAGAGATGTTATTTCATGTCGTATTATTTCAATAGCACCTTGGAGCTACAAGAAGATTGAAATCGCCTTTATGTTTCCTCCCAAAATGTCAGGCACCTCAGTGCATACATGTGGTGTGGCTGTGACCTCTCAGCTCAGTGCTCTCCAGGGGAAGCAGATGTGATTTAAAGGTCAGCACAGGGGTGTAATTGCCGAGTAGAGTCCACAATGTGAAAGCTGTTTCTGCAGAGGGATGGGGAATTGATTACAGGTCTCATAAAGTTGCCTGGTACGTCAGCATCGTCTCCTGGAGAACAGGGGTCTTTTTCATAACCCAGAGCTGCAGATCGAAGGGTCAATAAGTGGAAAGGGTGAGACTCCTCTCCTCCGAGATACCTCCTAGGCTGACGGTGGGCACGAAGACAGAGACAGAGGCAGGGTTACAGCCTCAGCACCCATGTGTCCTCATAGATTGCCCATAGGCTTTCTGCAGGAAGGCGATGATGTGCTGCTGCTCCAGGAACCGCAGCAATACAGACGTCAGTTTTGATAATATCCATGACACAAAACAGAAACAGCCCCAGCTGGCTGGAAAGAGCAGTGACGGAGTAGGCAAGCGATGGAGGCATCCCCCGAGATCTCCAGTGCTCCCTGCTCACCCCCACCATGTCATTGCATCTCTCGCAGGGTCTGTTAGCTTTATCCATCCCTGCCTGCTGGAACCGTGTGGTGGGAGAGGACCTCTTGCTTTTTCTTTTTCTTCTGCATTAAGCTTCTGACCCTCTGTATTGTGCAAATGTGACCTGCATGCACCTTCCAAGGTTCAGAAGCCAAATGAAAAAGAAATGAATGTTTGCACGTATATATGCCCATCTGATGACAGTATTGTAATGTTTGGCCAGTATCACTACCCAGGGGAAAAAGGGAGCTGACTTACCATCTTCTGACTCTTGTGTTTGGCTTTACCATGTCTGAATCAGCTGCAGTTGCTTGTGGGAGGTTTTTTTAGCATGCACTAATTGAGCATTCCTTGCCTCATTATTAAACAATCTTCTCAATTTGTGCTCCTTCCAAACTACCCATCTATCAATAATGTTCTCCAGTTTTCCCTGGAGATGCTTTGCCCTTTGCAAATGGCAGTTTTGCTCCTGCTCTTTAAAATCAATGTCATTTTTGCTTTGCAAGTGTCCTTTTTCACTTTTATTGCAGCACCCCTCCCTTTCCCCCTTCCAGCCCAGGAACTTTGCTCACGCTATACCCAGTGGAGACACTACATGTGTCATTGACTGGTGGAAATTAAAATTCAGGGTTCCTTCCTTGCTGAGGCCAATACAGAATTGCCTGTTGCCACCTCTTGGTAGGAGTAAAGAAAGGCAAGTGAATCCCGTCCCCTTGGCAAAGAGAAGCTTGCGATTTAGAGACATTCTATGAATGTGATTCTCTATTTCCCTCCACCCTCGGGCATTGCAGCGTAGCAGCAATGAGATCTGGCAGTGCATTTCAAGGCATTGCTGTCCTTGGGTGTAGAGAGGTCCATAACATTGGTGTCTGAAGGTCTCTAGAGCCATGTACCAGTGTAGCGTTGGCATTGGCCATTACATGTCTACTGCACCCTGAAAGGCTCTGGTCCTGCACCCTTGGAGCTGGTTGGAGGCTGTTCCATTGTTCTAAGGAGCTCAGTTGTCTCCCCGATGGGTGGACAGCGTGTACCCGATGTGCTGGTGCAACGCTTGCCTGATGCTGAGCAAAGTAACTTTACTCAAGAGGAGCAACGTCTTCTTGTGGGCTTCCTCAGCACCATTATCCTAAAGACATTAAGTTGTGTTGAGGGACCTAGAGCAGAGGGTGAATGTTTAGTTGCAGCTTATCAGCCTAAATAGATTCACCTTTCTGCTAAAGCTGCCAAAGCACTGAACTACACCTTTCCCATAAACATCCCACATGAGCACCTGTGAATGCAGAAACCATGGGCTGTGGGCGAGAGATGGGAGGAAGAGCTGTGTGTGCTTGTGTGTGTGATTGCATACCTGTGCGAGTGAGGGGTGACTGAATGGAGAAGGAAACTCCTTTCCTGTGGCACTCACTGTGCTTTACTCCTGGGGCCCAGTGTGAAGATGTAAAGGGAGCACAGGGAAGATCTTTGGCTCTGCTGATGACGTGTTACCTTCTGTTTCCAGCCCTCAGGGAACAGTACACGATAATAGACAGTAACTCCCAAGGAAATATTCATTTTACCTCTTTTTCTGCCTTTAAGCTTAAAAATCTGTCTTCAGACATTGGAGGAGAAGGATTATATCTACAGCTGGATCTTGAGGTTTCCAGCAGGAAATCTAAGGCCGGTCTCTTTGCCTGCATGCAGAGGCAGGGCTTGCTCTGGCTGCGTCATGACTACCAGTAGCCAAATCCTCCCCAACATAATCTCCACCAGCTTCGAGGGCTGTGTCTAGCTCCTGTGTCTAGTGTTTCATAAGCCCTGATGATGCAGTTGCTCATGAGTGTGGGAATTTCATCAATTTCAAAGATTTCCATGTTTTTTAGGGCTTTAAAATGGCAGTGCATCAGACCTGCAGAAGAAAGTAGGGGAACCATGTGTCTTTGAAAATCCTGGTCCCTTGATATGAGTCGGGTCAGCCAAATGCTATTGGTAGTGACTTGCTTTGAATATGATTAGAGGCAGTCTTAGCTAAGATATTTCAAATTAAGTATTTCAGGCTCAACAAATTGGCTTCTCATCTGACCAACTCTATCCCCAACTCCAGGCTAGAAACACTCCAGCACGAACCGTGGAGATCCTGCCTGCCGGGTAAAAGCAGTGGCAATGGCTTTCGGGCTGTTAAAATTCCTTTGTTAGAACAGCTAGGGAATGGACATCCAAAATGGACCCTTGCCCAGACAAAGCAAATTCATTTGAAAAGATGAATGAATATTTGCACAAAATTAATTGCTGCCTTCTCCCCACCCTGGAGAGGACAATGTTCTTGTTCTGCCTCTCGGGACACACAGAAACACACACGCATCTTCAGCTGATTTTTATTTAAGAAGACATTTTATTTCGGGTTATGTAGAGAGCGAAACAGCAGCAGCAGCCTCCCATGCCTGGTTTTGCAGAGAAAACACATTTCTCAAGGACTCTGAACCTTTGTTCCCTCTTCCTTGTGTATGCGGGTTGTGCGTGTGTGTTCCCTCTGCGTCAGAGACCCCGTTCCCTCTTTATCTCTATACATTATTAATTCATCTGCCGTTCTGGGTCTGATTCTTCGCAAGTTCTTTAATTCTCAGAGTTAGCAGTAACAGGCCGACAGCATCCGTTAGCGGCTCCCTTCCTCCTTCTCCCCCGGCCCCCGGGCAGTGTCACCGCCCTCTCCGCAGGCTTTGCTTTTTGAGGGTGCTTTGGTAGTTGCATTTCTTTACGGATGAGAGAGAGATTCAAGGGAAAGTAGCAATTCTTCCAGCAAGTCTGGTGGAGATTTCCTTCTCCTGTATCATCCTTAGGAGTTTCAGTGCTCCTTAGTCAGCTAGGCAGGATTCAGTAGCCCTCACATAGGTGTTTGATGCCATTGTGGATGCCCAGGGTCTGTTTCAGATCCCTCCTGGCCTCCAGCATCTGTAGGTCCTGTGTGTGATCGGGCAGTCCCATGCCTGCCTGGGATGCCTTGGGATACCACGTTTGGGCAGCTGAAGCCCACGCTGTCCGCCCGCAGCCCCACAGAGGGACGTGCACACAGACCCACTCCTGCTCAAGCCAAGGACCAAGCTCAGCCCAGCTGGAGAAAAACCAGCAATTGTTATTTCTTTCCTGAGCCTTCCCAGCCCTTGTCAGGGTGTGAAAACATCCAGGCGAAATGACGGAATATCAATTCTTATTTCCAGAAGGGAACAAAAAAAGAGAGAAAAGGACAAATCCTCTGAGGATGAAGCCATCTCTGGGCAATGCTGATTACAAGATCTACTAAGTACTGACGGTGTCCCTCTGACCCGCTGCTGTTCCTCTCGGCAGTGACTCCCAATAATTTCTTATGATGGTTTTTGGAAGCTGTCTCTCTGCTCTCAGCCGAAACGTCTCCGACTCCGATTCCCCTGTGCTTCGTGGCGTGTGACAAGCGTGTCACCCTGGCTGAGGGGGAGAGTGGGGTGGGGTGGGGGGTGGCTGAGCCGCCCAATGCTAAGCCCCAGGTAACAACATTCCAGGCACGGGGATAAGTGACAGCACAAGGGCCGCCCCATGACAGAAAGGATCAGGGACATTTTCCAGCAGTCATTCTGCTGGAGAGGATGGCGCGAGATGTTAATTGTGCATTTTTAATTGGAACGAGCAGCGCCAGTCATGCCCACCAAAGGACTTTGCTCACTGCGGTGAAGTTCATTAGCAGCAGACAGCGAGATAATGGCTGTTCCCTCCGCGAGTGGCGAGAAATGTCACTTTGATGAAGATGTGTAACCATGGGCACAGTGGGCCAGGACCAGCATCTCTGCTGTGCTCTTTGCGATGTAACTCCACCGACTTCAGTGGATCTCCCCTTCCTCACTGGCTTTAAACGAGTCCTAAATCCACCCAGAGCAAATTGTTAATGAGCAGTAACAGAGCTGGGGAGCCCAATCTGAGAGCATCAGCACAGTAATAGGGGTAAACTGGAAAGCAAAGCATCCCCCTTCCCAGCCTTCAGCCATTGCACCCCAGTTCTGCGTGCAGCCCGCTCCCCCAAGCAGGGGGATCCATCCGTCCAATGCATCCACCAGGCACGTTGCCCCAGGCTTGTACACCAAGGGCAAGACATGAAAATGGACCCAAGTCCTGAGGTTCAAGGTAATATTTACTAGAAGTCTCTCTGCTCCTGTACTTCTCCCAAGTCGATACTCATCATTTCCAGACTCGTTTGTGCTGTGGCCTAATCACTATGCACCAGGCTGCCCTGCGAAGAAGCTGGCTTGGTATCTGCAGGGCTCTGGGCAGGCAGCGAGGAGGATGTACCTTTTGGATCTGGAGTCTTCACTTTTTCCTGGTCCCCAATTAAAGAAGTAGAGGATGACCTTGACACAGCAGAGATTCAGTAAGAAAAAAGCCCAACATGTTGGCTTTTTAACAGCTAGTCCTGCCCCAGATGAGCTCATTGGAGAACCTCAAAATGCTTCTCTTGCTCCTGGGGTCATGGCTACAAAGGCAGCAGTGCTGCGTTGTTGCTTGCAGCCCAGGCTCATCCAATGCTGGGACGGAGAGAAGCCACTAAAAAGAGTTCAGGGTCCTGACCGGCTGAATTTACTGGCTGGAAAATCCAACGTGGCGCAAAGCAACCTCCAAGTGCATGGTGCCAAATCTGTCACCCTGGGCTGGAGGTGGCCCGTGGTCCTCAGCGCTGTCCGGATAATGACAGTGAAGTGGTTTAGCTCCATGTGGGATTGCTCCTGCACTGAGGAGCAAATTCTGTGACGTCTGTGTACCTGGGGGCACCGACATAGATCCAGGCAGCTCAGATTCCTCAAAGGCATGAGATTAACAGGAGAAAAAGGTGATTTCTGTCCCCAAAAGCCTTGTGGGGTGTCCCCACAGGGAGGGCTTTGGGCAGCAGCTAGAACTTCAGTCTCAGAGAAACGTTCAGTAAAAGCAACTTCTTATTTAGCGCAGCCCGGGTAGGACTGAGGCCATGACGTGCTTCTCTTCTCGATAGCACACAGCTGCAAAGAGTGACACTCTGCCCTGCTGGCTCGAGCATTCACATTTATGACCACCCATTTATGGCGATTCCGTAGTCCCCTCTCTTGGTCGGGGCGTGATTGGCCTCAAACCTCATTGCTCTCCTGCTGGCAGAGCTCCTCCCAGGAACGTCTCAAAGAGAAACTGAGTAAAGAGGGCACATTTCTGCTGCGGATAGATTGCCAGGGCCCTCCAGCCAGCAAAAAAAAAGCAGTTTATGATAAATATTACAGGTAAATAAAAGTCCCATTAATGATCTGACATACATTGAACACATCAAACACATTCGGTTTCTCTGCATGACTAACAGAAGAAGGAGTGACCTTCTCCTAATTTCTTCTTTCTTGGTGATATGCTGAATGCTTGTTAGGTATTTAAATATTGTATTTACGAGGAGATACATCTGCCTGTGATACCTTGAATTCTGTTTTTAATTATAGTGGCTATTTTTAGCCCAGACTCATGGCCTGGTGGATTCCCATTATAGACATGAGCTGTGGAAGGCCCTTATCTCAGGCTGTCTTGAAATGAGGACGTCCAATATGCTGTCAGCCGTGCTCCCTAATTAGCACAGCATGGTGTAGACTTATTTATTACTGCTTGCTTTAGAATAGTATCCAGAGACACCGCCTGAGTCAAATACGCCCCCGCACACCACAGCACAAAACGGAGATGGGCACAAACACATGCAGAGCGCTTTTAGTGGCTAAAAAATAAACACAGGTAGTAGTGGGAATGAAGAGAAAGTACTAAAATGGGCTTTGAAATGTTTTTTTTGTAAGAATCTGAGCTCAAAACCATGACCCTGAAAGTTTGTGCTCGTTTGCCACCTGACCTCACCACAGGTTTTAATGCAAAAGTCGTGGGACCTACATTGGTGCCCAACATGGACCCAAGCAAGGCAGGCTGCGGAGAGTAAGTGCTTGGAAACGTGATGCAGAAAACAGAAGAGGCACAAAGTCCATTTTGTCATGCGTGCACAGGAGGCACCTCACCCGGGTCGACACATCCAGATGCTGCCATTCACGGAGGGTTTCTCCAGCCCTGGCTTAGCCAAGGCAATGTCCTTGCCACCAGGCATGGGCTATGCTCGCCCGGCAGCCCCGCGGCAGGCAGGAGGTGGGCTTCCCTTGGACACGGCTCCCCAGTGACATGTCATCTGCTCTGTTGATTAGCTCTGAAATGAACTTTCATCCCAGAGGAAAATTTCTGGAAAGAAACGCAAAGGCGGCAACGTAGAGGAGATGCTGGAGTGAGGAGCACGGGTCAAACAGGAGCCCAGCCCTCTCCTCTGCCTGCTCTCTCCTTCCCCCATCAGCAGGCCTATTTTTTTTATTTACCCTTTATTTCTTTCTAAGCATCCAAAATCACAATGCTCTGGCAGGATCTTTTAACAAGGACCATATCAAGCGAAGCCTCGGAGGCAGGAGGCTAATTGAGACCTTCCTGAGGGACATTTTAGCTAGCAGTGAGCAGCGTGACGATCCTTCAGCCTCTGTTTATGCTGCACCATTAACAGGTGGGTTGATTTGCGTTCTGTGCGTTGGCAGCCGAGGAGAGTAAGGGGGATTTTGTGGGTTGCTTGCCGTGTTTATTAACCCTCCAGCCCCGGCGTTGCCGCACTCTGCCTTCGCCGGGGCTGGAGGCTCCGGTGCGCACCTTGCAGGCGGTGTTGCCACAACCCACCGTGTCTTGGAAATGAAGTGCTGGGTACATCCCAGCGGCTCTGCTGAGAAGAGGGGCGTGCGTCCCTGCGCTTGCAGCCAAACATTTACACAGAGGAAGGCCATTTCCCAGTAGAGTCTAGATGAGTATTTTTAAAATACTCATTTTAAAAGTTCTGCAGGAGAAGGATCATTGCCGTTCTGAGGAGAAGGATCTGGGGGGTCCTGGTAGATAGTAAATTATCCATGAGCCAGCAATGTGCCCTTGTCGCCAGGAAGGCCAATGGAATATGGAATCCTGGGCTGCATAGGGAAGAGTGTGGCCAGTAGGTCGAGGGAGGTCATTCTCCCCCTCTGCTCGGCACTGGTGAGGCCACAGCTGGAATACTGTGTCCAGGTCTGGGCTCCCCAGCTCAAGCGGGAGAGGGAACTACTGGAGAGAGTCCAGCGTAGGGCAACAAAGATGACTGGGGGATTGGAGCACCTCCCTTATGAGGAAAGGCTGAGAGAGCTGGGACTCTAGCCTGGAGAAGAGAAGGCTGAGGGGAGACCTTCTTCTTGCTTAGAAGTATCTCAAGGGTGGGTTGAAGGAGGATGGAGCCAGACTCTTTTCAGTGGTTCCCAGTGACAGGACAAGGGGCAACGGGCACAAGTTGGAACAGCGGAATTTCCATTCAAGCACAAGAGAAAACTTCTTTACGGTGAGGGTGACAGAGCACTGGCACAGGCTGCCCAGGGAGGTTGTGGAGTCTCCATCTCTGGAGATTTTGAAGACCCACCTGGATGCAGTCCTGAGTAATGTGCTCCAGGCATTCCTGCGTCAGCAGGGGAGTTGGACTAGATGATCTTTAGAGGTCCCTTCCAACTCTGAAAGTTCTATGATTCTGTGATTCCGTGAAAAACTGAGCTTTGTGTCTGACTCTCTCGTGTCCCATTGCAACCTTCAGAGGAGGATGGCAACAGCAAGTCCTCCGTGGCCCCAGGGGTACAGAGGCACACTGAGGACTTCAGGGAAAAGGAGAAAATATTGCAGATGATATATGTATGTGTTTCCTCTGATATATTTATATCTGTCAGAAAAACTCTGGAGGAAATACAGTTGCCCTCTGAATTTGTTACTGGGGCGTCTTCATAATAAAACACTTCACTGGAGCCAGAAGAGATTTAAAGAGGGAAGTACTCAGACTTCATAATATGCTGCAATCGAGTCGCCACGGCTCAGTTCCTCAGCTGTCAGCAAAGCGAGCTGCTCGAAATACCACCCTGCTGCTTGCCTGCCTCCGTGTGCTGCTGCGAGCCACCA
>VFFE01007688.1:1040396-1058483 GCA_008921705.1 Burhinus oedicnemus | reverse complement strand
CATGCAAATTTGCCCCCCACATCCATGTCTAATCTTCTACCCCCACTTACGAGCAGAGTGACTGCTCCCCACAAGCCCCACTTGGCACCCACACTTTCAAGGCAACAGGCTGTTCAGGCATTGGCCGTCGTACAAACGTTGCTGGAACACAGGGGTTTCCATAGCAAGTGAGATTCGGCAACGCAATACCCAGACCTGCCAACTGAGGCTATTTGGATTAAGTTTTTTACTAAAAATGTCACTCATGTAACTAAATTCTGTATATTATGTAACTAATTCTGAAGATGAGCCAGCAGTGTGCCCAGGTGGCCAAGAAGGCCAACAGCATCCTGGCCTGCATCAGCAATGGTGTGGCCAGCAGGACTGGGGCAGTGATCGTCCCCCTGTACCCGGCACTGGTGAGGCCCCACCTGGAATCCTGTGCTCCGTTTTGGGCCCCTCACTCCAAGAAAGACATGGAGGGGCTGGAGCGTGTCCAGAGAAGGGCAAGGAAGCTGGTGAGGGGTCTGGAGCACAAGTCTTGTGAGGAGCGGCTGAGGGACCTGGGGGTGTTCAGCCTGGAGAAAAGGAGGCTGAGGGGAGACCTTCTCGCTCTCTACAGCTCCCTGAGAGGAGGCTGTAGCCAGGTGGGGGTCGGTCTCTTCTCCCAAGGAACAAGCGATAGGACGAGAGGAGATGGCCTGAAGTTGCACCAGGAGAGGTTTAGGATGGATATGAGGAAAAATTCCTTCACCGAAAGGGTCATCAAGCATTGGAAGAGGCTGCCCAGGGCAGTGGTAGAGTCGCCATCCCTGGAGGTATTTACCAGCTGGGCAGACGTGGTGCTGAGGGACATGGGTTAGTGGTGGGGTGGGCAGTGTTGGGTTGATGGTTGGACTCGATGATCTTAAAGGTCCCTTCCAGCCTGGGTGATTCTATGATTCTATGGTTCTGTAAAATGGCTTGGAGTGAAGGGCTGGAGCTGACAACTATCCCACCCCGAAGACAGCTGGTGCGGAGAGAAGAGGCAGCAACAGAGCTCACAGTTATTTTGATGCCCAATTTGCCATTTTCAGAGTAGGAAGTTGCAGGCTGGAGTGCTTTTTTACAATAAATTTTATTTAAATGAACCCAGTGACTGGGGAAAAGGCTAAATTTCAAAATTGAAGCCAAACACATAAATGTTATCAAAATGTGGCATTGGGATTGACGGGAGCTGAGTGCAGCTGCCTCCTTAGCGCCTTTCTGGGTTCAGTTTTATTAAAAACAGTTCAGCTGGGGTGAACCTTAGCAAATACCAGCGCCCTGGGAACATTACAGGTGCCTTTGTAAAAAAGTTCAGCTGAAACTCCTCCTTGACAGCTTCATCTGTCCCAAAGCACAAGAAGCGGTAACCCCCATCGCTGCCTGTCCCACCAGCTGTGCCCCAGTGCACCGCTTGTCCCCGGACCCCTCCAGCAGACATCTGCCTTTGGCGAGGGCATCAACCCGGGCGAGTTATGGGCTCCACCTTCGGAAGTTTGATGCCGTCAAAGGCTACAGAAGAAGGCGCCTGCGTGGCTCTCCTGGCACGCCTGCAGCGGGCTTGGAGATAACAAATAACTAGGAGCCAGCCTGAAGTTTTAAAGGAGACGAGTCAATCCTGACTTATTGTTATTATCTCCTAATAGTTTACACTGTATTATTCTATAATTACGCAGTGAATCACGCTGACAGCTTGCGTGTTTGCTGTTTCCCTGGGTTACTCCCGTGCCTGCCTCTGAAGGCATCATTACTCTGGCTTGCAGAGGTGCTGCCCCGGTGGGTCGTGTCACGCAGCCGTCCTGCTGCCAGGCCACGCCGGCAGAGCACGGAGACACTGTTTGCTTGGCTTTGGTAACAGTTTCTCATCCCTGTAAATAATTCCTTGCTAATTACGCTCCGACTGGCTGGTACTTATTGTACAGCCCCATGAATAATAGAATGGGGAGTAAATCCTTATTTTAATAAGGCCAAGAAGTATTTAATTCAACCACCGTGCACTAAATTAAACAAGCCTTTACCAAAGCGGCTGAGAGACTGAGCTCCGTCTCCTGCAGAGATTGCTTTGTCACTGGCTCTCTTTAGGCCACCGACGTTTTTATTGTGCCGACGCGGGCTTTGCTGATGCCATCTCCACTGCTTTGCCCGGGGAGTCCATCAAGTCCTGCAGCGACGGCTGGCTGAAATAAAGGGCTGTTTCTCTGAGCTACTCTAAAAACCCTGCTCGTGCTGATAAAACAGGGGGGTCGTAGACAAACTCCTCTTTCTGAGCCTCCCTCTCACTGCTTTCAGTGGCATCTGGCTCACTTCCCACCCAAACTGGATTTTGCCACGCAGGGCAGAGGCCGGCTGTGGGCACGCCGCTGCAGGGCAGCTCTTAGCTTCACGTTTTTATTGCAAACTGCTGTTTTTCTTGCTAGGGTTCCCTAGTTATACCTTGCCAAGTGCTAAGAGACGCTGATGTACGACCCTCCGCTGGACCGCAGGCACTCCGGCTCCTCAGATGTGTGGTGGCCTCGGACACGCCTGCAGAGGGCTGATGTTCTGCCTCCATCCCCCGGCTCCTGCTCTTTGCCGGTGTCCGGAGAAGTTGATAGCAAAGAAGTTTGGGGACATGGGCGGCATCCAAGAGCCCAGTGTGCGCAGCCTGGGCTCTGCTTGCTTTCCACAGCCCTGGTTTTGCCCGTCGCTGGTGTGATGTAGCCTCTTGCATCGCCACTGCCCCCTTTTCTTCATCAGCATTTGCTGGGCCGGTGTGACTTCTTCGCAAAGGCACCAGTGGTCCATGCTCTGGCCTGGCCAGTCCCCAGTGTCACAGCAGGACCGAGCTTAGGAAAAATCAGCTTTCCCAGCTACAGTTTGAACTCGGCTCCCACTTTGCAAAGCTGCAAGCCGGTCCTGCTTGGGCCATGCCCAAAGCAAAAGCCATCTCTCACCGCTGGGTCTTCTTCAGTGCCCCCCTCTGGAAAACTTGACCTCGATAAAGGCAAATGTTGGTGCCACCGATGGCGTGTAGACTTCCTCATGGTAAGGAGGCGGTTTAAAAATGCTCATCACAAGAGGAGAGAAACGATGCTGTCTATGGAAGTGACTCAGCAAGTCAAATCCCGTAGAAAATTCCATCAGCTGGCATGCCTCTAAAATCAGGGCATTGCTGGGGGTGTTTTGGTCTAGATCAGTAGAGCTGGCTGTTAATACCACAACCAGCTCCTGGTTGGACTCTTAAAATTAACTACTGGTTTTACCCTGTATGGCTCATCCCCCTTTTCCAGGGAGCTCAGTCTGCTCCCAGGCAGGGCAGGGCATCCCGCCGAGCATTTCAGAGGGGTCTGATCTCTGCATCCCCCTCCCCGTTTAATCCCACTGCCAAAACCAGTTCCTATTTCTTTGACAGCACCACCTTGTCTAACGTTACGTGACTCTGTGAGTCTGCAGCCCGTTTGATTAGCTGAAAAATCAGCGCCCGGTCTGACGCAGCTCCCTTTCAAACAAGACGAAATATTCTGGTATTTGATCTTGCCGTTTTCTTTCCTGGTGACAGAGCAGTCTCTCTTCCCGCTGTGGATCGGGAAATACCAATCTAGCCTGTGGCAGTCCTGTTTCTCAGCAGGGGTTTCTCGTTGCAAGCAGCACGCGTGCAAATGCAATACAGTTATATAAAAGTTTGCATTTCAGCAGCCGTACGTCTATTTATTTGAAATGCTTAAACTAGAAGGTACTTGCGGAGTTAATGATTATTTATGACCACGAGTCACACCTCCTTCAAGTGCTGAGGGGCTCTAACCAAACACAGAGAAAACACCAGGCAAACGAGAAAATGGGAAAGAGTCCGAAAGTAAAGGAAATCTTTGATTGCGATCCATCTCATTTCCACCGCCGGCCCCCCGGGGCTAAGCAGCAAACTGCTCCTGAAAGCCACTACACCGATGGCACACGTCTGTCGGTGTGAGAAGTGGCTCGGGGAGATGCTCCGCTCCCGGGAGCCCTGCCGAAAGGATTGACCCTGAATTCCAGCCCCGCACCCCACCTCCTTCCCCGGAGCTGTTGGTTCTCCTCTGCGGATGGGCTGGAACAAAGCGATGGGTTTCTCCCGACCGCTACGCATGGGTGTTAGTGCAAGGTGAGGTGTAATTAAGAGCTGCTCCCGTGGGCAATCAAGCAAGCAGTGATGGAGAACCCTTCCCGTGCAGGGGCTGCAGCAACCCCTGCAGCGACAGGGACCGTGGCAGGGCGTCACACGTGGCAGGAGCAGGAGTGGTTGCAGGTTAGAGAGGCAGCAACAATCGCAGCTGAGTTGTCGTGGCACACGGACACACAAACGTGATCACACGAAGGTGTGCTGGTCTTCCAAACCCGGGCTCCACAAAAGCGAGGAAAAGCGCACGCGTGTCCATCCGTAGGTGCGCGCAAACACACTTATCCCAGACTAGAAGTATTTTTTAAAATAGGCGCTGTATTCAGAGCATGGGAGGTGATTTCCCATCCAGCCCTGCTTGCTCTTCTCTGTCCTTAGCGATGCCAGACCTTCTTGTAAAGCAGCCTAACGTGAGGATGTAACTCCTCATTTCGGAAAGGCTGGGCCACCAAATTACTTGCTGAAGCCAAATGGTGTTGGGGGGCTTCGAACTGTGCTGAGCTGTGGTTTAGTGTCTGTCTTTGAATAGGGTGAAACCCCGATACCGGGAAAGCCGAAAGGAATGTCACCACCGACTCAGCGAGGCCACGGTGTGATCCTTAACTCCAAAGCAGTGCTCTGGCACTCCTCCCACTACCGTGCAACTGCAGAAAAGAGGGTTCATTTTGAATTATTTAAACACCTGCCCCGCCGTTCAGCGGGGTCGTCCCTTCCTGTTTCAGGGCTTTGGTTCTCTGGGAGAGCCGTTCCAGGTTGGGGGAATCCCCCTTTCTGCCCTGCTTTGCTCAGAACATCTGCGTTTGTCGAGGCTTCGGCACCAGTGCCCGGTTTCCCCAGCCCTCCAGCCCAGCGCGATGGGAAGCAGCGAGTAGTTCTCCAGAAACCACATCTCCTTTTTTTTGAAAGGTTATGCTTAAAGCCAAACCTTCGCTGACCAACCTTTCTTCCGAGCGCTCTCCCCACCAGCTGAGCGTGTGTGTAACAATTCGGCGCGTTTATCCAGCTTGGCAATAGGTAGAGCTCAGCTCATAATCAGGCCCGTATTGTTTTCCTGACAAACAGGGGAATTTGCTCAGACTATCACCCTTAAGGCAACTACTGTTTGTAAGACAACTGAGAGATTATAATTATAAAAGCAAGCACGGCGTGTGTACACAAACCTAACTCTCAGGATGCGGGGATGAATCTGGGGCGGATGTGCCGCTGCCTGGATATAGAAGCCCAGAGTTATTCTGGTAGCTGATTCAGTCCCTTTTAAGATGCAGGAAGCTGTTACTCATGATAGTAGCTCCGGGCCATGTGCTCGTCTGAATTTCACCACCGAGCTCGTGTGGGTGCATTTACCCCAGCAAGAGAGGAAGCTGGTCCTCATCCAGAGAAACCTAGGGGAGATGAGATGATCCTGGGTCGCGCTAAGGCCACTTCACACAGCTTCAGGCGTTACCTTTAAAGTCTCTTTTATACTGCCAGAGAAGTCTAAAGGGACCTATGTGAGGAGATCCAGCCGTATTAGGCAGAGCACAGCATCCCTGCTTCGTTTATGAGCTGCTGCATCCTGAGGGTTGAGGGGATGCAAACCCTGCAGGAGCCCGAGGACAGACTCCCTGGCAGGGCTGCGGCTGCGATCCTGCCTGCTGCCGGCACCGATCACGCTGGGAAGTTTGGGTGAGCGCAGCTTTTGCTCAGAATAGCAATTTCTGACTCCTCGCCCCGGTGTTCCCCGTGCTGCACGAGCTCTGCGCTCTGCCTGGCGCGCGCTGTTCAGAGCAGCATCGCTCCTCCAGCTCCGCACTCCAGTAAATCCAGCAAAGCAGAAAGCTTTCACTGGGCTGCGGTGGGAGATTACTCTGGGTGCTGGCAGAGATAGAAGCAGGTAACAAGCAGCTGATTCATGGCATTTTCCAGAAAAAATTCATTATCGTGCAGCTTTATATAATATAAATTGAAAATTACACAAATCTTTAAAATGCTTAAACAGCGTGATTGATACTGGGTTATTCATAAACTCTCCGTTCATGCCTGTGTCTGTGAATCCCTTTCCCAGTCGGTGTAAAAAGCAGGATAGTTGTTGCCGCAAGCGGTGCCGGGAGCGTGTCGGGAGCCGTGCTCGCCCTCTGCTCCTCCCCAGGAGGTGCCGGAGCAGCGCCGGGCCCGCAGCGCTCCGCAGCCTTTGCCAACCGCCGTGGCTCTCGTTTGGAGAGGTGGGGAGAAGGTCCCTGCGCGCGTAGCTTGGCGTGCGGAGAAATGCCGGTTCGTTTTGGTTTTACCGAGTCGTCATTGAGCTGAAATCCATTTGCTTTCCCGCAGCCTAATGGGAACCTGTTGGATTCAGGCATGTCTCACTTTGCTAAGGCTGGAGATTGTCAGGAGCGTAATGTAAGACTATGCGAGCGGCTGTATTAAACCAGATTGAGAGTCTGTCTTCTCCAATATCCTGTCTCTGATAAAAACGGATACCGAGAGAAGAGGATAAGGACAGCGTGTAACACCGTTCCCCTAAAATACTCTGCTAATCTCTGTCAGCCCGTGGCCAGTCTATGGAAGCCAGAGGGCTACCTTGGTATGAATAGCCCTCCAGTGATTTTTCACAATGCCTGCTGGGCAGCAGCACACCGTTCTGCTTGTTTTCATCCCGATCTGCTAATTTTATGTGATGTTTCTGGGTGCGCCTCAGGCCCTGGGTGCTCTCAGGAGGGATGCTAGTTCACTATGGGCCAGAGTGGATAACTCCCCTGGTCCTAGTAACACTGGTGATACTGGTATCCAAACCAACCTTCTGCTGAGCTCTGAAAAGCAGTAACACAATATCACAATAAACTTACCTGGAGAAGCAAAGCCGGGGGATTAACGGAGCAGGACTGGCAGGGAGACTTGTAACCCCCAGACTCGCAGCCAAGGTGCTGGCCAGTCTGATGGCCAAGAAATGGATTGCACCCCAGCACCAGTTTGCTGCCCAAAAGCTGGGTCTCTGCACGAGAGCTTGTGGAGGGCAATGCAAGTTGTCCCAGGCTAAGGTTCCCAAGCACAAGATGCCAATTTTCCCTTTAAGTTGGCTCTAAGATCAATATTTTGAATTCTTCCTTTGTTTTCTAAGGTCAGCATCAGGTGTTTCCAATTATCACAAAGAAGCGCCACATTACTTCATCCGGAAGAGCAGAAGAAAATAAATTGGAAATACTGATTATTTGTCTTGTGCAATTATTCTGGGAACAGTTCCCTGGGGACTTACTGCATAACGTGATGTCAACGAACGTGAGAAAAAAACCTCTATTGTCATGAAAAACACCCACCGTGAGCAACATATTCAAGGGGTTTTAGTGTCCACATGGAAATGTCTCATCTCAGTCCCTTTCTGTCCATCTCAGAGATGCGATAAACCTAATGTGTCACTATCTCCAGGGGCTAAATGGGGAATGTGGGAGGATGCGGCGCTAATATTTAGGGGTAGCTGGAAGGAAAATAAACGGTCCTGCTTTTCCTCTCTTTCGGGGAAGGTTTGAGGAGGCTTTTTTGGAGCACGATATGCAAACTGGTACATTTCCAGCTGCTGACTCCCCCTTATTTGAAGACCCCTGACTGCCATCACCTTTCATTGCACCAAGAAATTGGTCCTGGCAAAGGGGGGAAAGAAGATGGGGACGTGTTCGCTCCCCAGATTTTAAAGCCTGGTACAAGAGAAATCGCTTCCTTGGAGCATCTTGTTTACAAGATTAATGGCAAAATTAAAACAACTCATGTGATGTTGTTAAAACAATTCATATTCTCATGGATATGAAGGAGAAAGCAGAGGGGACTGCTCACAAGGAGGACGCAGAGGAGATCAGAAAGCGTTTGGTAGGTGCATTTCCAAACAATCTTTTTTAATTCTCCACAGAGGTTTTATACCTTCAGGTATATTGTTTTAAAATATCAACCCAGAGACAAAAAAGCCTCGACAAGAAAAAAACATTGACGTGCCATCTCGGAGAATCATCCGGTCCATTAACCATTGCTCAGAGAAGCACCAAAGCACCACGTGCCCCCGCCTCGCGCTCGCCCAGCCACATCCGACGACTTCAGGAGTGGGAGAGAGGAATTATGACTGTCAGTGTACGCAATATTTATGGGGACTGCTATAGAGGCAAATCAAAAAGACCAGGAAACTTCACCTTTGTGCCTTATTATATACCTGGAGCAAACCCACTTCTCTTGGAGGGGGAAGAGAATCAATTCAAACCTTCCCAGAAGCACCGAGGACATTTCTTCAGGGAAACTAATTCTGACATCTTTCTTTGTGTCAAGGCACGGTCAGTCCATACGTCCCTCCTGGAGGAACCTTCTTTCTGCTGCAGTTTCATTTCTTTGGGGCTTTTTCCATTTACGAGCTCCTTTCATTTTGGCTTCCCATGGGATTATATTCAAGCAGAAAGCAGGTACTTTTAATGAAAAAAAAAAAAAAAAAGACATCATCAGCCATCCGATGAGCCAAATGCTGGAGCCTACAGAGAAGCATGAATAACGAAGTCCTGACTGGCTGGGATGGGAGAGGGGACAGCTTGCCAGGGGCTGGGTCCTGGCCAGGAGAGGGGACAGGCTTGGTCTGAGCCAGGTCCCATCGTCCTTCGTGCTGTACCAGCCTGTGCCTGGAACCCTGCTGGTCTGTACAGGAGAACTGGGCAGGGAAACGGAGGCACAGAGCAAGGTGTCCAGCTTCACATCTCAGAGCAGGCGTGACACCCCCAGTGTCCCTTCCGTGTGCCCAGGGGCAGATCACAGCCCAAGGAAGGGTTGCAGCAGAGCCCTGTGAGCCCGGTGGGGTTTTGGGGGTGCTCTCCCGGCTCTCCCCCAGCTGCCACCCAGCCTTGAGCACAGCCAGGCCGTGGTGAACCAGGAATGGGGGTCTCCCATTCAGCTCACAGCTCCGCTGGCCATCCCTCCGTTTGCCTAGGCTGCTCCTTTACCTGCCGTCATCCTTGTTTTTAACCTCTGCCACCACCTCTCCCTTAGAAGCAAGCCCCGAGGCCAGATCCAGTCAGGATGGGAGCTAAAATTCCCCCAGGCATCCTCCAAAGCTCCTCGGGAACTGCCGAGGTGGCTTTGCAAGAGGCGCCTGCGAGGGTCCGTGCGAGGCTGGGACGGTGCCCACAAACAGACCCCACCGCGGGGGCGCCGGTGCCGTATCCCTGCGAGGTGCAAACCCCTCGTGCATCCCGGTACGGATTGATGCCGGTCGGCACAGTGACAACCTGCCCAGGGAATATTGGCTGGATGAAAACTGCAGATGCTTCCCCAAGTGTGACGGCTCAGCCCCTTTTCCCGGTAGAGCACCAGTGGCATTTAGAAGCTATTAAGGGTGCGGGGCCAAATCCTGATTTTCCTTCCCCCTCCCAGGAAAATGTCCTGAGCCTCCCTTGAAGTTCATGGGCAGGGACCAAAACTTTCTCCGCTGACAGCGAGAGCAGAATCCAGCCTTAAGTTTTCAAATTTTCCCAGTGTTGGGTTTTGTATTTTTATTTTTTTTTTTAAATCAATGTCATTTTAAAATTATATAACTGCAAAAAAGCATCAGAAAAACTTAGGGATGGTGCTTCTATTTTATCAAACCTTTTCTCCATTAGTCTTCCCACACAACTGCTGTCACCCATTAGCCTGCCAAGGAAACGGTGGATGGATCCTTTCTGCTCGGCAGCTCCACAGGTAGCACTTACCTGCCCCACCAGCCAGCCCCGCTCGCATCCTGCCCAGCATCCCTGCGGATAGGCTTTACCTGTGCCAAGGCCAGCGGGATTATTAGCGGGGACAGTCTTTTAACACTGACCCACTGTCCTCTAGTCCTGGCCATATCGCATAAAGAAGGTAAAAGCCCCCAAACTCTCCTTCTGCAGCCGCTGCTGGTGTCCGGAGAGTTTGCAGCAACCTAGCATTTCCACGGATGGGAATGGCCTCAAGGAATCCGTGCTGAAATACCCAGCAATATTCCCATTGAATTTGAAAGGAATTGGAGCAACTTTGGGGCTGTCAAAATTTTTCCTTTGAAATAGTTTTTGATGGAAGTTCAAGTTTTTTTGATGGAGAGGGGGGATTCTTTTCCGTGTGCGGGAAGGGCTTGTTACCCTTGGGGAATGTCACTGAAAATCCCCCCCCGAGAGCTGCAAAGAGCCGCTGTCGCCCCGGGAGCATCCACGTGCCTTCGCTGTGCCGTGCCGCAGGGTGGACATGCCAGGAGCAGAGTTAGGTCAACGCTGAATCTGCTGGAGACTTGCCCTCGAATGCTTCCAGCCGCGTCCCTCGGGTACGCCGGCCATTTTTATAATAATTGCATTTATTGATTTCTTCCAATGTGACCTCTGCGCTCAGCCGGAGCACGCGGGGGTGCGAGCAAGCCTGAGGGGGTGCGTGCCTATGTGAGACGCGCGCCCTTCCCAAACACCAGCCCGTGCCTCTCGCCCGGTCCTCAAGCCATCTGACCCCAGGTGACCGGTCATGCCGTGGAGCCCTGACACCTGCTCTGCGGGCAGAGCCAATGCTCACCAACAGAGGAAAAAAAAAAAACCAACCCAAAACTAGAATTTTTTGCAGCAGCAAATCATCGTGCAAATTCTTTGTGCCACAAATCATTCCCAGCAGCAGATAGATTTGGGAACGGGGAGGTTTCAGTGGCAGCTTTGGGGGCAGATGCTGGCGGTGGGATCGCTCCAAGGCTGCTTAATCCTTAAAACTTTGGCCAAAGCCTCTGTGGGGAGACCTCAAACCGGCCCAGAGAGCGAAATATTTGCTTTCCAGCGGATGACCCTCATGCAGCAAATAAAGGAGCCTCTAAACGTGGTCCCGGTGCCGCGGGATGAAAGGCTGATGTTGCTTCATGCGAGAGGGGACCGTCCCCTTTTATCCCGGCCGAGCTGCGCTCGTATCTCAGTGTTTGAAGCCTGCCTTTTCCTGCTTCCCTCCCGGCTGCTGTGAAGGACGGGCTCTGGCAGCCTCTTTGCCTTCGCCCCTGTTTGAAATAATAGCAACAGGTTTAAGAGGAGAAAGGGCTATTTCCCACCTGGCTCCCAGAAGAGTCTTCAAATAACTAGGAAAGATAAAGAATAAATATTAACTTAAGAAATTGCTCCCTTAACTTGATTTAGAAGCAAACCTTCCTGGGAGAGATATAATTTTCAGTCCCCTTCAGCATGTAAACACAGAGCAGCTTTCCTCTGTGTTTGCTAGGTCCAGTGCATTTAATCTGGGAGAAAAGGGTTCATCAGAGGCAGGAAGGGTGGAATTAAGACAGCAGGGGAATTTTCTCTCCAGACAGAGGAGATGACATGAAATATTCACCAGGACTCCTCCGATGTGTCCTAGCGTGACCGCAGGGGCTGGTTTGCTGGTGCCACGTTCAGCCCTAAATGTCCACCAGGAAGCTCCAGGCTCCCATTTTCCAGGAATTTCCTTGGAATGTGAGATTTGAGGTCAGGTCCAGATGAGCCTCCAGACCCGCTTTCACAGTCCAGGCTTATGCCCACGTAGTATCCTGAATTATCCCCCCAAGGCAGGGAAGCCAGGATCTCCGCTTCCGACCATTGCATCCCACTACCACCTCTGAAGGAGTAGGTGATGTCTAATCCCCATACGGATCAGCTCACGGCCACGCAGCCCAGGACCAAAGCACTGAATTGCACAGATTGGAACAGTAAAGCGAGCTTAGAGGTTGGGTTTTTTTCTTTGCCTAGATTCTTTCTTAATTAAGCCAGAACGTCTCCTGTGGCAGCGTACGCAAAGCGGTAAAACGCTTTGGAGCGTGATTAAACACCCAAGCGAAGCAGCGACAACATCGCTCCCGCGCTGCGCAGCCCATCAGAAAGACGTGAGCTAAAATAGCGGGAGCTCGCCCGGCAAAATGCCAGGCGACTCCAAGCAAACTTCAGCCCTTTGTATACGGGGCGGGGGGAAGAAAAAGAAATGACGACAAAAGCCCCGGCTGCAGCACCGCTCTGTGAAGAGCCGCCCCAAGGCTCGGGAGTTCAGAGACACAGGCTCTCTCTCCAAAAAGGAGATAATATTCCATTTTCTTTTTTGTCCTCCTGAAGATGGAATAATTTCGCCAGCCTCTGGCCGTGTCTCGTGCATCCCCCCTCCCTCCCCTGCAGTCTTGCAGGGCTCCTTTTTAAAGGCGTTGCTTTCTCTTTCCTCAGCTCTGTGCTTCGTGGTGGGCTGGCTGGATGCAGGATAACTCCGGCAGGGCCGGTTAACGTGGGAGAAGTGTACCAAAAGTTCGGGTATCGGGTACCAGCCTCCTCTTCTGGCCGTCCCCCTCCATTTCCTTACAGTGCCCCCGAGCGAGCAGCAGTGATTTGCTCCAGCTCGCAGGGTGCTGCCTGACCCTCTCCTGCCCAGCACGACCCCGCGACCTGTCACCGTGCCCGAGCTAAAACTGTGCAGCTGGCCGAGCCGCGGGGCTACCCAGGGATGGAGGGGAGGCTCTTGGTCAGCCCTCACAGCTCTGGCCAGCAGGATGGTGGCCACAGGGCCACCAAAACGCGCGGAGAGCATTGCAGCAGGAGGTGGGTTGTCCCCGTGTTCCCTTGTGACCATGGTACCGGTAGGTACAAGGTGCCCCACGCTCGATGACAGATTTATTGAGTGCAACAGAAAAGGAGCTTACTGATATTAAGAGGCTGTGAAAACTTTGCTTTTTAATTTGCTCAAAAGAATTCGTGTTAAAATTAGTCCTTAAGAAATCCAGAGGTATTTTCATTTGTTTCACTCCCTCTCCTCTTTTCTTCAGTGGTGAAATGGAAAACGGGGGGGGGAGAAAAAAGGGAGGTAATTGGGAGGATGCCAGCTGAGAAGTTTAAAATAGATTAAAATCATTCCTCTTTTCTACCTGCAGAAGAAAAATATATGTACATATATATACACAGGAATATATATATACGTATATACATTACCATTTTGTTCCTTTAAGGAAAGTTAGTGAATAAAGGTTATGCCAGGAAATGCCGATTTAAGTAGACTCCGCTAATGGGACACGGGACAGCCCTGTCATATGTGGCACTGCATAGGACCTTTGAAAATCTGTGGTGGGGTTTTAAATATATTTTAAGCCCATGGACCAGCCCTTTCCAGCCATGTGTCTCAGTGCCCCCTCCAAAAAACTGGGATGACAGAGGTGTAAATCCTTTCAAAGGTGCAGGAATGGGGGACTCCCCACCCACATGCGCTTCCCAGCTGGTGTCAAGGCAAATGTGACACCTCTGCAGGGGAGTCACAGCCGCGTCCCCCACCCCGGCTGCGATGTGGCTCCTCCGAAAGCCTTCCTAATTAATCCTTAGCAGCCTCCTGCATAACCCCAGGAAACCCCACTTTTATTTGCTTTTCAGACACTGCGAGTCCCAGCGTAATCCCCAGAAGAGCAGCAGCATCTTTACTCACTTGGGCATTTGTTTGATCTCTCTTGGGTTTTTTTTCTCTTCGACACACACGAGGCACGGAAAATGAGATCTCAAAAGTTTCCCTGTTTCTGGATCTGGAAGCAGAGCTGTGAAACACAAACTGTTTTACTACTCCACTGATGCCAGAACGCATGCAGCAGATTAAGAAACAGGCTACTGACATATTATTTATGTGCCTTCAATATTTTATTATGGATCAAGTATTTCACCTCCCTGTGTTAAAAACACACGGCCCCGAAACACTGCAGACCCAGAAAAATCCCTGTAACAGATGTAGTGCAGGGCTGTTCCTAGCAGGGTTCTGCTCCGAGAATCCTCAGTTAATTCAGAGAATTTCGCAGCTGGAAGCTCAGTAATTTACTTTCAAGGAGGAAAAAAACCCCAAAACCAAAAAAATGAACCCCCCTTTGGAATAAAGGTGGTGTTTGCGGGGTGGCAGCACCCTGCAGGTTCCCCAAAGTTGTGCTGGTCTCGCATCGCGCTGGGGTGGGTTTGTCACATACTGCGGGATTTGAGGCAGCGGTGAGAGAATGAAGGCTGAGGTGGTAGCTTCCATGGAAACCCCTATTTCCAAGTGGTTTGTGACTTTCTCCTAACATGGTGGCTTCAGCAGGGATTGTTTTCGCAGCAGTCGGGCAAAGCAGAGAATTCTTCTGGAAAGACGGGTGCTTGCGGAACACGACAGAGGAGCACGCTCGTTTTGGTCGAAGATGCACCAACCTGCTGGGCTGCAGCATCGGACCTGCCCCACCGGGGCGGCTCGTCGGGTATCGGTGCCCAAACCACATCCCAGCCAAGCCGGCAGCTGAGGCGAGCTGTGCTCAGCCTTGGCTTGCGGCACCAGCATCTCCAGCGGCACCAGGAGATGCTTCCGTGCAGGGAGCAACAGTCCCTTTCCCAATCAAGGGTGACTTGAACCTCCTGCCTGGGGACAACTGCCCTTTCGGTATCTGACCCCCGTTCTCCCCGGCTTGAGTTCCTGAGAGCTAAAATCAAGCCCTTCGTTTTTCAGGGGCTTTGACAGCACAAACCCCAACGCTGCAAGGTGGAGATCAGAGTCCTGCACCCTCCGATGCCACCCCTGTAACCTCACCTCCTGCTTTTAGGGACTAAACCCGCTATAAACCAGGTGATAGCGCAGCTTTTGCGATGCTGATCCACATCCTGGGTACAATCACGCTGTTACTACCAACCCGTAACTCATCGTGGCGCCGAACCGGGGATAAATCTGCTGCCCACTCGCCCACCAGGAATTGCTCTGCAGAACTGAGCAACGGCATAAATCCCATAAATCCCCTGGGATGCACCAACTCCTGTTCACAGGGGTGGAGTGAAGCTGCAGCCCTGCGAGCCAAGCCCTGAAACCTCAGAAACTCTTTTGCCAAATAATTCATATTTCATAGAATCATGGAATGGTTAGAGTTGGAAGGGACCTTAAAGCTTCCACCCCCCTGCCATGGGCAGGGACACCTCCCACCAGACCAGGTTGCTCCAAGCCCCGTCCAACCTGGCCTTGAACACCTCCAGGGATGGGGCAGCCACAGCTTCTCTGGGCAACCTGGGCCAGGGTCTCACCACCCTCACAGTCAAGAACTTCTTCCCAATATCTCATCTAAATCTCCCCTCTTCCAGTTTAAAACCATTCCCCCTCGTCCTGTGGGTCCACTCCCTGATCCAGAGTCCCTCCCCAGCTTTCCTGGAGCCCCTTTAGGGAGTGGAAGGGGCTCCAAGGTCTCCCCGGAGCCTTCTCTTCTCCAGGCTGAACACCCCCAACTCTCCCAGCCTGTCCTCCCAGCAGAGGGGCTCCAGCCCTTGGAGCACCTTTGTGGCCTCCTCTGGCCCCGCTCCAGCAGGTCCATGTCCTCCTTGTGTTGGTGTCCCCAGCGCTGGATGCAGTATTCCAGGTGGGGTCTCCCCAGAGCGAAGCAGAGGGGCAGAATCCCCTCCCTGGCCCTGCTGCCCACGCTGCTGGGGATGCAGCCCAGGATGCGGGGGGCTTTCTGGGCTGCCAGCGCACGTTGCCGGGTCGTGTTGAGCTTCTCATCCCCCAACACCCCCAAGTCCTTCTCCTCAGGGCTGCTCTCCATCCATTCTCCACCCAGCCTGGATCTGTGCTGGGGGTTGCCCCGACCCCCGTGCAGGACCTTGCCCATTTCTGGACCTGAGCTTTTCACTCAGCATCTCGCTCTCCCGGGGGCTGCAGGGCTCTGGCTAACGGGGAGGTTGTGGGTTTTTCAGCTTGCCAATCACACGGAGAGTCCGGAGGAAGAAGTGTTTGGGGTTGAGCTTTCGCTGCTTTTGCTCCCGTATGGGATGAATTAAATAATAATAATAAAAGGGTCCAGCTGGAACAAAGTATTATGATTTACTTTCCAGGGGTTTTAAAGGTTTTATTTAATCCTTTTTGTCTTAACCGGAGTCAGCGTTTGAAGTGAAAATGAAGTTTCAAAAGAAGGCAATGCTTTTGGTTTAGAAAAACTTCAGAATATTTGTCTTTTCCGTACCTTTCAGGGGCACACAGGTCACGTCTTGGGGGGAGAATGGCAGGATTCACCCGAATTGGTTCACTGAATTTCTCCCATATAGTTTTCTTTCCATCCAAACTCTGTTCTCCAACAGAAGTAGCAAACTCACCCACCCCAAGGGACAATTTTAAAAGTTACTTGTTGATTAATAAGCAATATTTATTGATTCCAACTCTATTATTCCTTCCATACGTTGAGCCCAATCAGCTTTTGAGCTGCTCTGGCTGCGTGACGAATTAACCAGGACTCTGATGGAGCCCGTGCGCAGGGTGAGTGGGTCACGGGAGCTGCTTTCCCAAATAACTTGAAAAATGGTGATGGTTTCCGAAGGGTGGGTGGCCGGGCAGGATGAGACGTCACACCAGCTCGTGCAGGCTTGGAATTTTCCGGTCAGGTTTTTGTCTTCATAAAGTTTATATGGGGAAGTTTTTGAATTTCAGCTCAGGATGAAGTTGGTCTTATTCCTATTTACCATCAGCTCGTGTTTTGTTTGTTTCAATTAAGACAAGTTACTTCCCTGTGATAAATCAGACTAGAGATTTGAGCAGAGAATTTGGAGTAGGCGCGTTTAAGGAAAAAAAGCACCTTTCCACGCAAACTTTCCTTTCCAGTCCCCTTTTGCCAAGCTACCCCCACCTGAAAAAAAAAACCCAAAACCCAAGTGAAAAACCCGCTAGAGAAAGGGAAGAGGTTGAAAATCAGCAAGTGGAGAAAGCTCCAGCCAGGCACAACCCACAGCCCAGGCGCCGCCGGAGAACCTGGCACCGGCCGAGACTCCCTTTGCTGCAAGGTAGTGCTGAGGTTGGTGGGGGAGGGAATATTTGAGGATGTTTATAGTCAGGCGCCTTTTATTTCCTTGGGTTTGTGTCAATTTATCACGGGCATAACAATCCCAGCCCGCCTCGTGGCGAAGCGGTTTGGATGTTTATTATCCTGCGAGTGAGCCGAGGGGGGAAAAAACCCTCCCACTGATTTCAACAGGCGGCAGGAAAAAAAGCGGAGATCTGCTTTGAAACCAGGCTGAGAGGCTCAACGGGAGCGACGAGACACCACGTTATGACGAACGCAGTAACTCCTGGCCTGTTCCCTTTCGGTTTAGGAAAGGTCACGGCCATCTTTCTGGCCGTGACAAGGGTTTGACGCTTATGAGCCCAGTTAAAAAATGGTGAAACTCCTGCGGAGCGTGGAGACAAGCACGCCGCGAGCAGGGGCACTGCAAATCGTCGCAGTTACTCGAGGGAGTAAAGCCCAACTCGCATCGACGTGTTTGTGCGAAGCGTGGCGGCCACCAACTCCAGCGCGGGGGACGAGGGCACAAGCCCAGGGACCCCCAAACACGTTTTTCCCCGTGGCCCCAGGGCCGGGAGCGGGATTTCGGGCTTTGCTGGGCTTTGCTGCACGTTTGCAGCTTTGCCACATTAAAAAAAAAAAAAAAAAAAAAAAAAGAAACTCTGGGAAAGCGGCTGGAGATAACCAGGCTGTAACGGCTCCATCTATTGGGTAAAAACACACAGCGGATCAATATGCACACGGAAAATGAATTCAGAGGGAAAAAAAAAATATCAGAGGGGATTCAAAGCAGTTATTGCCACTTACAGCTTAATTGGCCACAATTACAGGAATGCTTCTTGGTACTGTTCGAAATCAAAACGAAGGTAACAGCGAGCGGCTTTTCAGAGATCCGAGCTGCGCAAACCCCAGAGATGCCAACACGGATCCCAAGTTATTGCCGTCTCCGCGCGGTGGTGGGGAAAAGGGGCATTTTTAATGCGTCCGCTGCGGGGCAAAACGAGCCTTCTGTCCCCAAAAGGGCTCTCGGGGCGTCGGCGTGACACGGGCAAATGGGTAGCAAGGGTCGGGGTGTCGATGCTCGGGGAGGGGGGAATGTGTTTCTCCGTGCTTCCACTCTGGCTTTCCTGGAAGCGGGGACCCTGGAGCAGCTTCGCGACGGACAGGAAAAAAAGCACACCACCCCCCCCAAAACAAAAATAATAAAAAACAAAATCAACCG
>VFFE01007688.1:997494-1040376 GCA_008921705.1 Burhinus oedicnemus | reverse complement strand
CTGCCCGGGTTTCCTCCACCACCGACCGGGCTCCCCCCGCCTCTCCCCGGTCCGGGCTCTCCCCTCCGGTCCGGGCTCTCCCTCCCCGGTCCGGGCTCTCCCCGCCGCCGGGAGCGCGTTTTCCCCACGCTGGCGGTCGCGGGCTGCCGCTGCTTTGGGGCGTTTGGGGACCGGCGGCGGGTCCTCGGCGGGCCCGGCCGGGCTGGGCGACCCCCGGCTCCGGCAGGGCCGAGCGCTCCCTGCAGCCCCCTCTCGCAGCTCCCCGGAGGTCTCTGCTCCTGGAGCCGCTTCCCTGGAACGCTTATTTCTTCTCCGGACCAAAGCTCTCTGTGTTAAGGTTAGCTCTGGCCAGCAGCGGGGGGGGCTCGCTTAAATTTTTAATTTAAAAAAAAAAAAAAAATAAAAATCCATCGGTCATCCCAGCTACTTCTGTCACATTTTCCCTGTTGCTCTCAGCATAGTTGCATCTCGACTTTCTCCATCTCCAGCTTGGAAGCAAAGTTTCCTCAGGTGGGCTCCGGCTGCAGGTGCGGGTCCGGGGGGCGGTGGGGGCCGGCACCCCCGGCCGCTGCCGGGGCTCGGCGTGGGGCACAGGGTTTGCAGTGAATCCCCTGGTGGGTCGGTTGCTGGGGGGGTGTCGTGCAGCGTGGTCTGGTTCGCAGCTGATGAGCTCTGCTAATTGGAGCTGCCGCCTTTGCCTTCCAGAAGGCCCCCGGCCCCCTGCGCGGGAGCGCTGATGCACCGGGCAGGAGTTCGCCCCGTGGGCTCTGCGGTGGGCTCAGACCCCCAAACTTAGAACGCTGTTTTGCAAACCACCAAGAGTTATCTCCGCTTGAAAACAAATTCCCGTGGGACTGTTTGCAAGCTACGGTGCGGGAGGAGGAGATACGGAACCGTAATAGCTCTAAATGAGAGCCGAAACCCAAATCTTTTGAATGACCCTTCCGTAGCTCATTGATAGCAGCTGGGTGTTTATTGTGCTGGAATATTCTCTTCTAATCTGCGCAGATATCCGGGGGAGAGGGAGGTATACGCTGTGATTAAATACTCTCGCCGCTCTTAGCGGTGCTGGTGTCTGTAGGGAGAGATAACTAGTTTGAGCTGTTGCTGCTCCGCGCGCAGGAAAGGAGTTGAATTCCCTCTTCTGGAAGCGCTGCCTGAGATGCATACCTAAAATCAAAAGAAATCGTCTCTTTGGACTTGTCACATCAGCCGAGCTGGCTGCTAAATTGTAAAGGGGAGGAGAGGGAAAATCCCGGCGGGATGAAGTGAGCTGCCCAGGACAGTTCGTGTGTGCTGCTGCAAAGACGAGCAGAAATGGCACGCTCCTGAAAAAATAAATAAATAACATATCGTATTGAGACAGGCCCTTTCTAGCAGGACAGGTCTGCAAACCAGTGCAGTGGCATAAGGAAATCTGGGAGTAATAGGCAGAAACAGGCACTCAGCCTCTGGGCTGTGGAAAGCTGCCTCCTTCTTCCCGTTCCCCAGTTCACAAGTGTGATGATGTTTGCTAGTTTGCAGGGCCTGACTGCAGGTTTTCCTGAACTCTTACTCCAAGTTGCGGCGAGCCAGGCGACGTGATTCACAGTGTCCAGAGAAACATAAAGCCTGGAGCGCTGTTTCGGCTTGACGTGGGCAAAGGATGCTGTGGGGAGCGCTGCAGGAGTTAAGGGCGGGCTGGCTTCCATGTCACTGGTTCCTAAATGCTCTGCAGCAGCTGTTTCCCGTGAAGAACGTGATGTTCTCCAACCATCCTGCACGGATCTGAAAAGCTGCCCCTCGGGGGTGGGAGGGAAGGGGCCGGGTACGTGACAGCCCTGAGAGTCTTGCTGGGAGCCCGCAGCACGCCGGGACCTGGCCGGGGCACGGGGCAGTGCTCCCCTTCTCTCCTGGCAGACCTGTGCCGTCGCCTGGAATCGCTCGGCTGGGGAAACAGGAAAAATACAGGGGGATTTTTTTTTTTTTTTTCTTTCCCCTTCCTCCCATCCCAAAGTGTGTGTGGCCCCAAGGGAGGGGACACCGGGGTGGAGGGAGCTGGGAGCCCTCCGTGCCGGGGCAGCAGCTGGATCTGCCTTCCCTGCACCAAGCTGCTGCATGAAGCGGGGGGGGGGGTTAGTGCCAACTCCCTCCGTCACCGCACGTCCTTCCTCCTCTCTGTTTTAAAGCAAAAGAGGGTGACCTCTGCGTTGTCCTTGAGGAGCTTTTCCACCTGTGAATCCCTAATAAAGAGGAGATGTTTCTTGGGGGAGATGCTGGAAACATCTTCTCTGGGGTCCGGCGTGGGTCCGGAGAGCTGGCTGCGGGGAGACCTCGCTCTCCGGGACGCGTGGGCTGGGGTGGAGGTACCAAACTCGGGGTTTGGGGTTTGCTGCGAGGGTTGAGAGTTGGGGCAGCCCCAGGCATCCCTTTGGGTCTGGGTTACTTCTGAGTTGGGAGGAAATAACGCCCCGGAGGGGCAAGAAAATTGTGCGGTTTGAACTGGGCCAAGCGGGTGAAAAAGCTCAAGTGCAAACTGAATAAATGATAGTGTAAAGAGTATTTTGCAGTTTTTGTACCTCCTCAGATGCTCAAAAAGCATCTCAAAAGGCAAGAGGGAGGTAATGCTGGCAGGGTTATAGCTTTCATTGGATAAAAAAACAAAACAAAACAAAACAAAAGACTGAACCAGACTTGTTTTTGAGCAAACAAGTCCTTCTTTAGATCTGAAGCAGAAGAAAAGGCTCTGGATGAGAGAACTCGCCTCCTTTTATTCTCTCCAACCCGGTTAGTGCATCTCGTACAAGAGATTGCCTCTCCTTTCAACCTCGCTTTGTTTACACCGGTAGGGTCCGGTGGCAATTGCACTTCCATAACATGAAGAAGCTTCTTGAGAATAAGCACAGTAAAACCAACCCGCGTAGGAGGCATCGCTTTTTGTTTGTTCCCCAGTCTATGGAAATAGGGGGGGTTTGCGCGGATTTGGGGAGCTCGGTGCTGCAGGACTAAACTGACTTAGTTGGGCATGATTAGCTTGTTATCAGCACTCGGTTTTGAATTATTGTCTTGCCTGTGCCGGGTGGGTTTTGTCGGCTGCGTGCAGCGTTTTCCAGATGGATGGGGACGGTTGCGTGTGGGCGAGGTGGAGTCTCCTGCCCCTGGGTCAGTCTGTGTGGGCTCACTCGTTTCCATAAGCTGCCCCTAAAAGCCTGGCCGTCGCTCGAGGCGATGGTTGTGCACGTGCTCGGCTCTCGCCTTGCCTCCAAGGGAAGCGGCTGTTGAGCGGTCGGTGTCCTTCCGAAACTTCTTCCCGTTTCCACTATAAACCTGGCGGACCCGGGCAGTTTGGTGATTAAAGACGGTATTTGCTTTCCCTTGCAGGAGTGTTCCCGTCTGTTCCTGAGTATCGGGATGAAGCGGACGATTGCTTTGCTCTGCAGCGCTTGAATTCGGGTGTCGATGTGTTCCACTGAGCTCTCTTTGTCTCCAAAATATTTATCTTGGTTGCCCTGTCCTGTGCTTATAGATTTCTTTTTTTTTTTTTTAATTTTTTTTCTTTCTGAGAAAGTTATTAATACATCCCACGGGTTGGGATTTATGGGCTAATTACCTCATCCTGATTTAATAACTTCCCAAATAAAACTTGTCACCTGGGGCTCTGCCTGGGAATCCGTAGCTGGTGACCTGCCCGTGGCACGGGGAAGAGCAGGGCAGTGCAGGGGGGGACACAGGTTTCCGTCCCCGTCCTGGTCGCGCCCCGCTGAGACAAGCCCTGGCGAGGGCTGTGATTTATGGGGCTGCGTCCGAGGCTCCGCCATCGATACCTGTTAGTGTTATCTGTTCACCACTTATGTTTTTTTAAAACATTTTTATTTATTCCCAGAACAGGGACTTTAGGGGGTAGCAGTTGCATAGAGACCTGGCTGCAGCAGGAAGGTGCATTTTTCAAAATATTCCTGAATATTTTTTTTTTGGGAGGGGGAGGTCTTGTTTTGCTCTTTCCCCACCAGATAACAAACCGTGTCCCATGTGAAGCTGACACTCAACAAACTAAATTAATGAGATGTTTCCAGCACTGGGTTCACGTCGGGTTTCGTTGTGACTCCAGACGGGAAGCGCTGTGCCGCCAGCTTGGATGGACCGAGGCTCGGAGTAGCCATAAGCACCGTATTTAGCACCACCATAACTAATTGCACAGTAATTTCAGTGTGTGTGTGGGGGGGGGGTTTGTTTGTTTGGGGAATTTTGCTCACTCGACTACAAGCAAACTGTTTTACCCAATTCCTCTTTAGACCCTTACTCTGTTATATTTTTAATTTAATTATTTTTTTAATTTAAGCGCCGGTTCCAAACAGAACTTCAATCTGGCTTGCTGTTACTATTGCTTTTGGAAGGGAAGCGGGTTGCGTTTAATTACGCTGATGTGGGGCTGAAGCTTTAAATATGCTCCCGCTTTGTACAACTGCCATTTAAGGGAACTACGAGCGGAGCCAGTTGGATTCAGTCTCGCTCATGAAGGCAGCCGTGCCAAGTCCGTGCTCTCCTCCCCGGGCTGCGGCGGCGTTAAGTAATATTACTAATTTTCTGTTAGTTAGCGTCAAAGAATCCAAGGAGAAATTGGGACTGAACTGTACTAAGTCCTGCCCAAAGTGACGCTCGCTGTGAAAGGCGGCTTGGCTCCGAAGAGGGGGTTTGGGGCGATTTAACGTATGTTTGGGTCAATGGGTCCCCGCACTGAAGTTAGATATTCTTGTTTTCCTGCGGAGCTGGTTGTGGAGGTGATTGTGACTGCAGTTGGGCTGGGGAATAAAAATTAAGATTTTTGTTGTTGCACGGGGCTGTAAGGGCTTTGCAGCATCCCAGGCTGGCTCCAGAAACACTCGCTTTTCCCAGCGGGATGGCTGAAATTAGAGCTGGGATGAGCTTTTTCTTTTGGACTTGCTTTTTTTCCCCCCATCCTGACTGCGGGCTTGCCACCCCTGAGTGGGATGGAGGAAAACTGTCCGAGTGGGATTGCGGGGGGGGATTACTGAAGGTCGCCACATAATGGCTGGGTTGTGGATGGGCATGGAGATGCCAAAGGAGAAGAGCAGGGACAAGGATCATCGCCTGGCCGGTGCCGTGTTAGCCCTTCCGGAGCGGGTTTGCTCTGGAGAGTTTAAGAGATCCTGAATAAATCCATGGAGCAAGAAAAGCTGGGCGGCGTGCGTGAGCAGGGGGTTGTAGGCTGCTTCTCTCGCCTTCTTTAATTTGGGAGCTTAATGCTTGTGGAGAAGCGGCTCCTTCGGCGGTAGCCAGCAGCTCGGCAGGGCTTTTTGTGGTCACATCTTTTTGATTTAGGAGTCTGAAACGGGATGGGGCTGGAATGCGGGTACCCAGGTCCTTTTTATTATGATATTTTTTTTGTGGCAGATAGCCTAATTTGTCTTGTCTCATGGGATTGATAGACCACGTCGGCAGAGCGCCAGCGGGCGAATGTCGCCTCGGTGCTGCCGCTGAATTTGTAAGGGCCGCTCGCGGTGCCGTGCGGGTGGAGGGACCGGGAGGGGTTGGCTGCGAGAGGAGGTGGCTGCGGTGCTGGGAGCAGCACGGGCCAGGGACTGGGAGGGAATTCATATTGGCTTGACAGCGACAGGAATTGGTGCGAAGGGGTTGCCGTTGTCATGGCTATTTATGGTTCCTGGGAGTTGGAATTCGCCCTTTGATGTGCTGATCTTCCTCGGCGGGGCTGTCTGCCAAAGCGCTTCGCACTTCTTGCCATCTGGCGTGGAGAAGGTGTACGTTTTGTTTCGGAAAGGGCTGGTTCTCCATCCCAGTTCCGACTTTTGGGAGGTGGATTAAATCTGGTTGAAATTCAGACCTCCCATCTCCTGAGGGACTGAGTTTGAATTTATTTTTTTTAAATAGGTTTGATTTTTAGAACTTTTCATGATGTAAAACTCTCTGAAAATGTTTTGTCTTGGTGTCATCTTCTTGACTTTTCATCTTCTCCTTTGACCGTAGAGTCAAAGCTGAACCCTTTGATAATTTTCCATTGGAAAATGGAGATGCTTTGAAAACTCTTCTGTTGGAACATTTTTAGCCAATTCTTACTTGAACATATTGTAGATAGAGTCATTACTGGTACCTTTCAACACAGTGCAAACCAGTATCCCTCCAGACGTGAAGAAGATAATATGGAATTGCAACAAAACTGTATTTTTCCACTCTCTATCTTTGGAGCATCTTCTTGAAAGAAAAAAAAAAAATTGACAAATGGAGGAGAGCGTGCAGGATAGCGGCAATAAAAGAGGTACCAGTGGGGATTGATTTATGAGGCAGGACCAAAGGAGCCCTGTAGGTTGTCCATGCCAAGGGTGGCTGTGGGAGCTGGATGTGGCTCTTGGAAGGGGGAGTCTCTAATGAGGATGCGTCTGGGACGGAGCAGAAAAATATGGACTGAGAGATTTCAAGGGTGAGGGTGGATAGAAACTTGCCTAATTGGTCTTCTACTGGAGACAGGCTGTCGAGAACAGGCTGCGGGGAACAATCCTTTACTGTCTTGCAGATAATCAATTTGGTCCAGCAAAGCTTCTCTGACTTTTGCCTCTTCTTTTTTTTTTTTTTTTTTTTTTTTTTTTTTTTTTTTAATTTGAAAAATGACATTGGGTTTTAAAGGCTGGCATAAAACTGATGTGAGGAACGCGCCTCGCTGCTGGGTCAGCACTAACGTCTCCGAGCTCCATCAATACGCCGCGCCAGGAAGGCCACGGTGAGATTTTTCAAGCTGACGTGGTGATGTGCCGCCCGGGCTCTTGCCGTGAACTCTTCAGGCTGCGGAGGATGAGGGTGTTCGGGGAGACCTGGTCTGCCTTGCTCATTTAGGAAAAAGAAATGGGAAGTTCTTTATATTTTACGGTTTTACAGCCCCTTGGTCTTTATTTCTGGGTAGCACCGCACTGCGAGTGCGTGGTGTTGTGGAAGACTAAATGTTCCAAGACGGGTGTCTTGGAAGACTAAATGTCTTCCTGGTGTGGGAGGCTGCACTTGGGTCGTTTTTCCTCTAGGTTTGGCCAGAAACTGGCCTGCAGCAGGAGGAGACCTTTACACTGGGGCTTCTTGCTGGACCGGCGGAGAACAGATGTGCTGTGGCTTGTGTGGCTGCAAAGCGAGGCGGGATTGCCACGTCTTGGCTCACGGAATTTGGGGAGAACAGGGCTGGGTTGTGCACAAACTGGTCCGTGCTCCTGAACGCTTTACAGCCCGCTTGACCTGGGCCCAGATGCCAGCAGCTCTTTAAGCTTTGCACCATCGTAGGTTTTAACAAAATCTGGACAAGTGTTTGGGGTGAAAAATCTGGGGACTGTTCTTTCAGGCAGGAAAGGGGAAAAAAAATTAAAAATCTGTTCAGTGGGGAAACAGTACGAGTGAGGCTTTCCCACCACCACCGTGTAACTTCCGAGCTTCTCCTGGTTCCTGGGCCTCTTTTGTCCCGGGGTGGGAGCTGAGGAGCAAACCCCTCGGCTGGCGGAGGGATGGAGGGACGAGCGTGGCTGGGAGAGGGGAATCAGACTGCAGAAACAGAGGAGGGAGTTTTAGCAGGACTTCGCTGTGCGGTTTTTTTCCCTACATGCTTTTTTTTTTTCTTTTCTCTTTTTTAATTTATGCCAAAGCCATCCATCAGGAAACGAAATACCGGTTAGTCGCGTGCTAAACATGTAATCATCAACATAGGTTTGGTTTAGTTATAGAATAGATTCCAAATAATTACTTGCCGCCCTACAGCAGAATTAATATAATTAGGGACATAATTACAGTTACCTACCACTCAGGGATTCTGCTACGGCTTAATTAATATTTGCAAATTGCTTCAGGATCTGCCGACCATCTACTAATACGTACCGAACGCAAAGAATAATAATTCTCATGTTGTTGTGTAGGTACCAAAAGGAAATTGGTTTGGGGAGGTTAAATAAACACAGTGGGAATCCGGGTGTTCTGGAGGACGGGAATAAGTCAGGCTTGGGCTCCCTCCTGCCCCGCGCACTTGCGAGGTGTGGCTGAGAGTTTGTTTAATGAAAATGCCCGTAGGGATCCTGTTATCCCCTGGAGGCTGCCAGGGGTTTGCCCTTTACTCTGGGTGTACTCCAGGGTAATGTCATTTATCCCAAAATCCCCGGGCTGCTGAAGCTTGTTCCCGGCTGGAGCATTGCACAGGGCTGTAAGGGCTTTGCAGCATCCCAGGCTGGCTCCAGAAACACTCGCTTTTCCCAGCAGGATGGCTGAAATTAGAGCTGGGCTGAGCTTTTTCTTTTGGACTTGCTTTTTTCCCCCCATCCTGACTGCGGGCTTGCCACCCCCTGAGCCGCGATGGAGGAAAACTGTCCGAGTGGGATTGCGGAGGATTGCTGAAAATACATGTATCCCCGGTGAGGGCTAAGGCTGCGTGTGGGGCTGTCGCTCGTCCGTAAGTTTTACATCTTGATGCCATCCAGGGTCACGTTTTCCATTCCCTGACGGTGCAGGCAGAGGCCAGCCTGGAGCGGGCCCCCGTAGCGCCGGTCCCCGGGCAGGGATGCTGCCGCAGGGCAGGGATGCTGCCGTGCCCTCGTTTCCTATGGTGGGAACAGGGATCGCTGTGGGCACACCTGGGACCTGAAGCCGGCTGGGGAAATCCTGCCCGTAATGGATTGCCCGTGCCTTAAAAAATAAAAATCAAACTCCAAAGACACGCGCTGGCCCCAAAAGCCTTGGCCAGGGTTTAGCAGCGGGGCTGTTTCTTCTGCTTTTGCTTGATTGCAATTCTTTTTTTCCCCGCGTTTCTGCTCTGTCTCGCCTTCTTTGCAGTTGTCACCACTTTCACCCTTCCCTAATTTCCTTTCCTCTTTCCCGGCTGCTCTGTAACCCAGCCAGAAGTCACCCCTGAACCTTGCTGTGTTTTGCAGTGCGGTGGTCTCTGCCCTTTTCAGCTCTTTCTGAAAATGGGGAACCCTGTTGTTGCAAACCTCCGTGATTCATTTCGCTCGCAGGCAGTTCTGGGAATTCTTCCTCTGGTTTTTTTTTTTTCTTTTTTCTTTTTTTCCCCCCTCACCCTGAGCGCTGTAATTTCATGCAGCGGGAGCAGGTATTTGTGATTTGGTTGTGATTGTTCCACTCCCCTCTCCCCCAATTTTGTAATTTACTTCTGGAATAAAACAAACTCCAGCAAAACATCCTCCTCGACACCCTTGAGCTTTAAGTTTTTCAATAATAAAGTGTGAACATAAATTAAGAACTAGAGCTGTTACTAATCTTATGACCACACTCGCTCACATACCGATTTTCATATGGTATATTAAATCAAGAAGAATGGCCTATTATAATACAATTAGCTGTGATTCACAAGCAGGAATTACTGTCGCTAGTGTGGGGGAAAAGACTGAAACCTTTGTGATTTGGGGTTTGGTTTTTTTTTTTCCTCTTTCCTTTTTGCCTTTAAAAACACTTGGACAGCTGGAACCAAGGAAAACCTGGGAGAGGGAATTCACTCCGTATTTTGTGATAAATTTACGTAATGATCGAAAGCGTCTCATTGTGGGCATGTAAATCTTCATGGGCTCCCGACATATGTTGCTGACAAAAATAAATAACCCCATCCTGTAGCTTTATTAGGCTGAATGCATCAGTGCTTCCCAGCCCGCTCTTGCGGAAGGACCCCAATCTGTCTGCGCGGTGGGCAGGAGCGAAAGCCGTGGCGGCTTGACCTCAGCGCTCTAGTCCTTTACCTGCAAACTCCTTCAAAACCAGCAGTGATTTCAGGAATGTCTTTTTTTTTTTTTTTTTTTTTTTTTTTTTTTTTTTTTGCAAGCTGTTGGAGAAAGGGTGAAGCCGAGTAGCATCTCCCTCTGGCTTGAGGGCTTGCTGGAAACATCTCCACGTGCCGGGCTGTGGGTCTGCTTGGGGCTTTTTGTGGTCTCTCAGAGGACTCGCTGCCTGGGGCTGTGGACACTAAACTGTGGGGTTTTTTTGGGGGAAGCATGCTTCGAGGTTCATCCAAAAGCCTACAGAGTTGGCACATGAGGTGCGTTGGGCTCTGACCTGAGCTTGTGCTCCTTAAAGCCCTGTAATTCCAACCAGGAGTCTTTGACTTTTCTCCATCCGGGTGGCAACGCCAAGGAGAGAGATTTTCTGTAGATCCTAGGCGTTTTGTGCCTCTTGGTTTTGAACGGGATGTTTTGAAAACTTGCTTCTGCCTGTGCTTGTGAGAGAGAGAGGAAAACCTCTCTCTTTTCCATCCCTTTAATGAGGCAGTGGGAAGAGACATAGTTGTCTCCAACTCTGCCCGAGGGCGAACACAGGGGCCAAAATAACCAGGAAAATGAGTCTGGAATCACTTGTAAAACTGCAAGTGAGATTTAAGCGGACTTTCTCACCAGCCCTTTCTCAAGGTGCTGGGAGGGAAGTGCCCACTTCCGCAGGGGTTTAACGGGCTGTGGAGCAGAGGTGGCTGGTCAGAAGCTCCAATGGTCCTTTCCCGTCGCAGTCTAGAAAGCAACGTGGCTCTTGAGCGTGTCTTCACTGTTGCGTTTTATTTTTTTGAAGCTGGGGCCTTGCTGAGTGTTAGGAGGAACGCCTTCCCCTCCTTGCTGCTTCCTCCTCCCTGCCTGCTCTCCTGCCCTCTGCCTGTCTTGGTCCACACCTTGTCTTGGGAATTGCCCCTCCATCACCTGCGAGAGGTAGGGGAGAGGCTTTCCCCTTTCTGCAGGCGCAGAGGTGAGGAGGGATGGAGCTGCTGAGGGTGGTGCTGGGTCCCAAGGCAAGCTGCGGATGTGCTCGCACACCTCTAGCACCACGGAGAACCGGAACAAGCCCTTGAGGCTGCTTCTCCCTGCACGACCCCGTGGGAGAGAGCAGGGACACCCACTACCACGTCACCAGCCGGCTCCTCCGGGGCTTGTGTTGTGGGGCTCCATCTCTCTCAGACCTTCCTTCCGTGCTAAATTTAGTCGAAACTACGAAATGCCTCCAAAAGTGGAAAAAACAGGCGAGTTTTTTGCTGTGCCACAGCAGGAAAGCAGCCTGAAAGGTTCCTTAAAACACACCAAGATGTATCATTAAATGGTTGGACTAGATGTTCTTAAAGGTCTTTTCCAACCTAATTCTGGGATTCTATGATCATACGGTTCTCCCCAGGTGCATATAACTTTTATAACAAATATTTTGCAACAGCAGTGGCTTTAGGGCAAGAGGTAACAGGCACAAACTTGAACATAGGAAGTTCCATGTAAACACGAGGAGGAACTTCTTTCCTTTGAGGGTGGCAGAGCACTGGCACAGGCTGCCCAGAGAGGTGGTGGAGTCTCCGACTCTGGAGACATTCCAAACCCGCCTGGACGCCGTCCTGTGCAACCTGCTCTGGGTGACCCTGCTGTGGCAGTGGGTTTGGACGGGATGATCTCCAGAGGTCCCTGCCAACCCCAGGGATTCTGCTCACAGTGGGATGTGGGAGCGTTGAGGTTGGGGCTGCCTCTTTGCGGCTGGAGCGGCAGCTTGCAGCGTGCCAGTTAAGATAACCAGCTTAGTCTCTGCCTTGGATGGTAATTAAGCATCTCCTGGTCTCTAAACCAGTTTATGCTCAGCTGAATGCAAAAATGCGTTCCTTCCAGAGAGTGTATTTTCAACATAAGGTATCACCCAGCCTTGAGTTATTCACTGTGAAACAATACTTAAAATATTTACTGCACAAGGTGACAAATCCAGACGTTGCACGCACATAATCTGAGCTACCTAAAACCGTCATAAAATCAACACGCTCCGTAATATCAAACACATCAATCATTCTGTTTCTAATAATGTCTGCATCCATATAGTCTCTCTGTCGCAACCTCCTACGAGTCTTGGATGACTTATTGCACCTGGGGCTGTGGCTGGATTCTGCGCTGTGCGTTTTATCAGCGCTTCTCGGCACGCGCTCTCGGGCATCCACCAACGTATTTCAGTTGAGCAACCGGCCGAGGACGCGTGCGAAGCTGGCTGATGGTTTTCTTCTGAAAAGTGCGTTTGCTTTTTATCTTTACAAACTTTGCCTCCTCTTCTCTGTCCCTGTGTTGAATGTAGCTCCAATTTCCCTCGTCCCTTCCCTCCGTCCAGGTTTATCAGTCTCCAGATGTGGTTGGAAGCATTAATCCTCCATCCTTCCTGCCCTCTCTGCTCTCGCCATCCCTCGTTTCCCGCTCCATGCTGGGGTTGGGGACACAAAAGCCCCGACCTTTTGACAAGATAACGGCCCCTTGCTTTACAGGGGTGGGTTTGCAGTTGTAGGAGGCTATTTCAGTGTCACGGTTTCTGCTCGCTGCTCTCTCATTAAATAATTAAAATGCAGTTTCCAGGCATTAAAAGTATGATCTCCCTGACTCTAAGATAATCTGCTTTCATGATGCTGGAGGGCAGAGGCTTTGTCGTGGCTTTTTTTGCCAGACAAGCGGAGCAAGGAGAGAGACCGGACAGATGGATGCTCCTGTCTTGGCTGGGTTTTTTTTTTTCCCTCCCACTTGCAAGCTCCCGAGCCCCGTGCGTGCCCCTGAGTTGGCACCGCCTTTGGGGAAGGCTTCCCCTTGGTGCTCTGCATCGCTGCGGGTGACCTTCCCTGGTCCTCCTTCTGCTTTCTGTCACCTCCCTGCCGCTCTTACTGCATTTCCCATAGCCCTGTTCCCATTGTCATCCCTAGTTTTCAGCTGCCGGTCGGCTCTTGAGCATCAGCTGTGCTGCTGCTTGGCTGTCTGAGTCCAACCCATGCCGCTGCGTTGGTCGAACAGTATTTTCTACATAATAATGAACACAAACCTTTTGACCAAGCGCTACCATGCTCTAGAAAGTCCTCTGCCTTTGATGTTTTGTTTTTTTTTTTTTCCAAGTGATGGACAATTCACCATCACTTTACTGTTTGTATCGATTCACCTGGCTTAACTTTTTTAAGGAAAAATTCCTTCACTGAAAGGGTCATCAAGCGTTGGAAGAGGCTGCCCAGGGACGTGGTGGAATCACCATCCCTGGAGGTATTTAACAGACGGGTAGACGTGGTGCTGAGGGACATGGGTTACTGGTGGGTTTGGCAGTGTTGGGTTGATGGTTGGACTCGACGATCTTAAAGGTCCCTTCCAACCTAGGTGATTCTGTGATTCTATTTTTTGTGCTGAATTAATTAAATCCATGTGCCAGTGTGTCCAAGGCACTTCCATAGCAAAGCCATGGGAGGAGGCAGGTAAAAATAATGTTCTTGGCTGGGTAGGGAAGTGCAATAAATTCATTACTGTCTTGTGACAGCATGACTTGCTGCTTGGACAAGCTTCATCTCAACTCCTGGTGTTTCTTGGTTGTTGGCTGCTGGGGATTTGTAGCTGCGGGATGTGCGAGTGTTTTGTAACCCACGTCTTCTTGTATTCGCATCAATATCTCCTCCTTTTCGAAAGACCTTTCGCTCACGAAGTCAAACTGTTCAACTTTGCACAAGAAGGTATTTCTTTCCAACAGAATTTGATCCTGTGCCCTGCTACTCCCACCAAATTAAACCGTCAGTATCAAGTAATTGGCTGTAGCGTTGGTGATACGGTGAAATTACAGGTCCCTTTTCCCTATCGCATCTCATCCTTCCCAAGGCTGGGGAGGTGATATTTAGAGTGACTTCTGGATTGGAGATCTGCCACCTCTTGGGAAGGGTAATACGTACGCAGGAATGAGATCTGACATAAATTGCAGGTTTTGTAGCTTCACGCAGGCTGTTGCGCTGGGTAGAACCAACTCCGTTGCGGTTTCTTTGTATCAGCACAGGAGAGGGGGGTGTTAGACGTGAAGATGCACCAAATGGTTTAGTAGGAATGAATCCTCATCGTTGGCTGAAGGTTAATAAAAATATCATTTTAAGAGGGTTAAAGCTTTTCTTAGGTATTTGTGTTTTGCCTTCTGGCTTGGGCGTTGCTAGAGATGAGATTTCCAAGCTTTCCTTTACAATTGTAAGGATTAGGCACTTAGCTTTACAAAACATCCACCCCAAAATAGGGGTTTTCATGGGTGTCCTTTGTGCTGGCCTTCAGACATCAAGTACTGTGGAATTACATGGTCCAGGGGTTTGGCTGGGTGCAACGAAAGCCCAGGGTAGTTTTGTGATGTTTTTACATGGTGTTAATGCTATGGTCACCCAAAAAAAGTTACAAGCTTCAGGTAGATGAGAAATGTGGATTTTAGTGGGAAATATTTGATTCTTTTTAACATCCCGATAGGATATGCCAGGGTGACTTCTTTTATTTTTTGCCTGGCACAACGAGCATGGGTTTGATAAGCTGCTCTGATCTGTTACGACAACTCTCCTGGTGCTGGAGACATCTGGAGGGGTTTGCAGACGGTCAGGCAAGACAGGCAGGAAGATGCCAAGTGCTGGGGAAGAGCTTTGAGTCTGTGGTAGGTGGGTGGTGGAATTTGTGCTATCCAAACATTAAAAATAGCGCATGATGCACTCCTCTCTGCATTTCGTAGCCTGGCTGAGTCATCGCTCTACCTTTTTATTAGCATTGTGGGCGCTGCTGTTTTGGGGATCTTCCTTGTTGGCTTGTCATCCTGTCTTGGTGGTGATTGCCTCTCGGGGAAGGTGGTGGTGGGATGTGCTCGAGTGCCTGCACTGCTGAGTGCGCTCCCGGAGAGAGCAGTGGAGAGGAGACTGGGAAAAAGGGGAGGATTTTCCTGTACAGCACCCTATGCAGTCATAAGGGTGGTGAGACACTGGCCCAGGCTGCCCAGAGAAGCTGTGGCTGCCCCATCCCTGGAGGTGTTCAAGGCCAGGTTGGACGGGGCTTGGAGCAACCTGGTCTAGTGGGAGGTGTCCCTGCCCATGGCAGGGGAGTTGGAACGAGATGGTCTTTAAGGTCCCTTCCAACCCAAACCATTCTAGGATCCTATGATTCTATGACTGTTCATATATATAAGGGAAATAGAAAATGACCTTCTGCTTCAAAGAGAAAATGAAACTTAGTGTGATAAGGAAAAAAAAAGAGAGAGGGGTCCCTACAGAAAGTCTATCATCTCATCCTAAAATTCATGCTAGAATAAGTCTGAGGGTCCTCTCTACCTCCGAAAGGGGCCTGGGGCTCCTCCTTACCTGCATCTCTGTGCTGGCGGTTACATTTTGACTGAGCTCTCATGAGTCCCATCCTTTCCCTCTTGTCTCCTTTTGTCTCCTTTTTCCCTTTCCCTCCCTGTTTCAGCTCATTACTTAAAACCACAGGTTGATACAGACAGTTCGGCCGCAATCCAGAATATGAGGTGCAGGGAGGTGGGTATTTGTACGGGCTTCTGGAGCTGGCGGTTGCGTGGGGTTAATGCAGATGTTTGATTCAGTAATTATCCTGCTTGGCAGGGAGAAGGTCAGAATTGAGGGCACCGTTGGCTGCTTTGAGATGTTAGAATAGAATAGTTCAGTTGGAAGTGACCTCCAGCGATCATCTAGTCTAATGTTCACCTCACCTGGTCCATGTTCACCTCACCTGGGCCATGTTCACCTCCTGCAGCTGATGGAGATCTCAGCCCCAAGCTGTCTCTCCCAGGACAATGTGAAAGGAGGATGGATTGGGGAAAAAGAGTATATAAGGGGAAAAAGAGAGAAATAAAGCATGGGAGCAACTTTGAAACATGCAGGTGCCCCTGAATGACAGTGGGCAGCTGGTGCAAGGGGAGAGGAAAGGAGCTTGAGAGGGTTTTCATCTGTATGATCATCACGATGCTTAGAGGTCTTTGTGGCCTACTAACCCAAAATGTTTAAATGTCTCGTTTCAAAGAGGAGAATTTTAAGGTGAAATAAAAGTGCTAGAACGGCTATTCTTTCTTTTAAATGTGTCATTAAGGGCAGTGAGCCTGGCTGCAGCGCTCTGGTGAGGGAGGCCCTGCGGTGAGGCCTAGATGGGGATGCTCTCCAGGAGGGCGGCTGGAGCTACCAGGTGGGTTAAATGAATAAATGGGAAAAAAATTAATAAATAGATATCCTCACTGGGTAGCTCTGGAGAACCCAGCCTTCTCGAGCAGCACCAAGGCGCTGCGATCTCCTTCCGTGCAGCTGGGCACACAAGCCCAAGCAACTTCCCTTGGAAAATACTCCATTTTGGTTTGGTTCCCCTCCACGTTTTTGAAGTGATTTTGCTTCTTTGGCCTCCGTTTCCTGCCCGTCTTGTTAAAGATGAGCTTCAGTGGAGATGAAGGGAGGACCAAACCATCAGTGCCAACTGCGTGAGCCCTTCTGCTGTGTTAAGACAGGTTATTAGTGGGACTGCTGACTTTTTGGTCTTAAAAAGCCCAGCACCGAGAGGGGCGGCAGTGCCGTGGTTGGGTCCTCACCTCTGATTTTCCCATCTGAAGGATCACAGTCCCTTCTCACCTCCCCGCTGGCGTTGGATGGACTCACGCCGAGAGTTTTGACTTCTGTCAGGGAACAAGGAATAAGTGCAAAAGGGTCTGAGATGCCTCAAAAGAGGTGGTTTCCCAGCAACTAAACAGAAAAAAAAAACAGAAAAAACCTACTTGATATCTGGCAACCTGTTTGTTTGAGAAGCTGTTCCTGAGACTTCAGTGCTTGTTAGCATTAGTCTGACACTTGCTCGGTTTTCATCTTGCTCTCCTCTGGGTTCCGAAAGGCGATGCCCTTTTGATGTTAGACATCAAGAAAACCGGCTCCTGGCTGCTGATTTGGGGATCCCAGACAGAGCGGGGGGGAGTACAGCCCGCCTGTAGCAAGCTGATTGCATCATGCAGAGAGCTCATTTGCTAATTCATACTTCCTTATCTTTTAAATATAAACCGCAACTAAATAATGGGTGGAAGAAGAGCTGGTGTATAACGAGGCTGAAGCTCATCGTGATGAAGACGTGCTGCTGCTTTGGAAGAAGATGAGCAGCGGGCTGGGCTATGCGGTGGGTTAGTTTATGCTCTACCTCTAGAGCGGGTTGTTTGGAAGCTCTGGGTGTCCATGGAGCAGGAATTGGTGCATCTTCAGTGCTTCAGAAATTTGTTGTACCAACGCTAGCGCAGAAAGCCTTGAAGGAGGACGTTGTGCTGTCCTTGCTGCATGGACTGGCAGGGCGGGGAGGCGCCGATGGTGGGAGGATTTGGTTCAAGAGCTGAGCCAACCCCAGCTCAAACCACGCAGCGAGCTGTGCCGTTGCAGGCCTACAAAATCCTGGTTAAACAAATGCTGTAATACACGGGCCCTTGAGGGAAGACTCATAAACTCTGCAAAACAGATGGCTCGTGGTGTGATGAAGCAGGTGAATATTTAGCTGCTCTTGAACTTTAATGATGGATCAGTGAGAGCTTGCAGAGTCTCTCTCATGGTGGAGCAGGCGATGGGATTGCAGGCATCAGCGCAGGGGCTTCAGCCTAGGCTTGGGGTGATCGGTTGTAGATTTGCTCATCGTTTTCTTTCGTTCTCTCTGCCCCGATTTCCTGTTATGCCTTGAGATGGAGGAGCTGGTCTTGGGCTCCACCTCACTCTACCTCCATCCTGCGTGTGAGCATGGGCTCAGAGTCAAACCCCCCTGCGGACCATATTGCAGCAGAGTGACAAGCTGCAGGGACGGTGGGTGGAAAACTGCTCTAATGTCGAGGACACGCTGCCCCCAATCGGGGACAGGCCAGGCTGTGCTTGGATGCGTGCTGTCCCATGTCCCTCCTGCTTCTCCATGACAGAGGGTGTTTGGGGTAGGTAGAACCCCTGATGTCCACCAGCATGACACGGAGCAAAACCAAACAGCAATGAGTAAGAGTTTTTGCAAAAAGAAATAGCTACATATCGAACACCGGATCAGATCGTGCAATTTCTCAATTTTCTGGCAAAATTGGTGTAGCTCAGGAGTGAGCCTTGCTTGGACAACGTGGCTCCAAAGCAGCAGCTTTACACCACCCCCTCCGTTGACTCCTTGTTCGTACAGCAAGGTTACCTTGCCAACATCTGCTTTGCCTCCTCACGTTATTTTTCCTTCCTCCCAGCACCCAGCTGGGCTCGGATCATGAATCTTCAGTCTCCCTGGGAGCGCAAAAGTCGGAAACGGTCTCAGAATTGACAAAATTCTGATGAACTTTGAGGAGGGAACATTTATGTCTGAGTGAAAGGGTTTTTTGGGTGTTTTTTGCCATTGATATAGGTATTTTTGTGACTGTTTAATTAGATTAGTCCTCTAGGTTTGGTGGCCAGCTGTTCACTTCGCAGACAGGCAAAAAAATATTCCAACATTACACTCCTGCTGCTTTCGTCTTGTAATGAGCTTGTTAGCAATTAGTTGCTATTGGAACAGGCTGCTGTGGTGTGGAGTGGTAACGCAGTGAGCTCGGCGCCTGGAAAGTTGATTTTTAATGGGATTTGGGTGGAATGGGGGTTGGAATAAAGGGTTTCAAGACTGATGGGCAGGACGCATCAGTGCAAGTGGCTCTGTTGCCTTGTCCTTTGGTGGATAGTTTGTCTGAGTTTGGGATTATAATTTATAGACATAATTTGGGGAATTTTTTTTTTTCCTCTCTCTCTCTCTCTCTCCATATATAACTTGAGGATTTTTTTTTTTTTTTAAACACTTCTAGCCTTGAAATTTTCCTTTCCCTCCTAATGGGCAGGCTGGGGAATTCATTGGAGAACTTAAGTCTCTAAAAAGTCTTTTTCTAACGCAGCCCTACCCACACCCGCAAGGAGCCGTGGATGGCCCAGCACATCTCGGGCAGAGGGCCATGTGCAGGGACTTCAGCTGCCAGTTTGGACTGGCAGAGGTGAGGATGCTTTCGGGGGGGAAAAGGAGGTGTTTTGCAGCATGACGCTTGTCCCCATTCCTCAGAGCCTGGATTTTTGCCAGCCTCGCTGGGTGGAACTGAATCCGGGATGGGAGCTAAGCCCCTGAATTGCAGATGCGTTGAAGGGCTGACCGAGGATCTTGGAGATGGTGCACCTGATTTTCAAACTTGCAGAATACTTGCCGTGCGTTTCTATTTCTATTTTTGAAAGCGTTGCGCAGGGGAGATTGCTGAGCTTTTTCTTGCAGTTGGGTGCTGGCCCCGGGTGGCATCCCAGAGCTGTGGGTTCCTGCCTCAGTTTGGGGATTTTTTTCTGGATTAATAAACCCGAGCTGCAGGGCCAGGACTTTGGACAAACCTTGGACTCAGGTGGTTGGAAGTATCTGTCTGTGAGGCTTGGTTATGAAAGTGTTCAAACAGGTGCTGTTGTGCGAGTTGCTCATAGTCCTACCAGCATTCCTGGTGGGATTTGCTCCCCTGGGTGGGACTGGCCAGTCCATAGGCACAAATACTCTTGTTGCCAGGGACTGGCAGGGGAAAACAAGCCCACGGGGAGCAACTCTGATGGCTACAAGCCCCACGTCGTGCCCTCCGTTGGCTTTGGGGTGGCTGGGAGCGGAGGGGGAAAATCACCGCACCGGAGTCCACATGCTTGGGCTGCCCCGGGGCTGGTTCGTGGCTGGGTTCCTTGGGCTCTTCCGGGGGGTGACGGGGGGCTCGGCTGTGCTGCGGCGCCTCGCAGGGTCCCGGGCAGTGAGCTCTGCTGCGGATTGCCACGAGGTTTGAATCCCCGCAGCCTGGCCAAAGCAGACCCAACTTCTTGCCGAGCAAAGCCGGGCGTCTGGGTTTAAATAACCTCCCGCTGGAGCCAGCTGCACGGTTCAAGGCGGAGCTGTTCTGCCCCGGGAGCCTTTCGGCAAAGGGTCCCTGTAGTAAAAAAGGAGAGGAAAATGGAGCTGGAGATGGGACTGTTGCCTTTGCACAGAGGTTCTGTTGCTCCCTCCTCCTCCTCCTCTTGTGTTTCATTCATCTTCCTTTCCAAAAATCACCAAACTCACATACTCCAAGCAAATTAATCCTTGGAAAGGCTCACAAGTGGAGCGGGGGGTGGGGATGGGGAATTAAAAAAAAAAAAAAATATTGGCTTTTGGGAATGTCCTGAGGAAAGAACAAATCAAGAAATAAATGAAGCTTCTTTTTGCAAGCTGCTTTAATTTAAAACCTTAACGACTGTGGCCCTCCCACTCCACAGATGCGTCTGCCAGGGGACTGGCAGAGTTCACCGAGGCTTTGGAGATGCCACGCACGTGCCTGGCCGCCTTCTTTGCCGTCATCGCCGTTTGCAGCAAGGAATTGCTGTTTTCTTTCTGGGCTCACACGGCTATCGGGTATAGGAAGTTAATAAGCAGTAAATGAAGCTGAAGGCTTGTATTGACAGCCAAGTTTGCATGCAAAGGAGGACTTACTCTGTTTATTTAGCGATAAATAAAGGATCCCACTGAGATTTGCTCGTGACACACATAACCGAAGTTGTGCATTTGGACCAGAGCGGGGTTTTCCCAGGGGCTCTGCTCTTCGTCAGCTGCGGCTGGGGGTTAATGAGGGTTAAAGTTTTCCTGCAGCCCTGTGCTGGGCAGCGCTGGTGCCGAACGCGTGTTCACGTGTGCGTGCACATGTGCAGAGGAGCTGCTGATGAAAACTTCTGGCCTTTTGGCTAAAAGCTGTATGTTAAGGAAAAGCAAAGTCACCGGCTCCTGTATTTACGGCCACAGAGGTGTTCTTAGTACAGGGATGTATATGCTTACCCCAAACAAGATGCGAGTGATTTCTCTGGGCTGCTACAATCAAAGCGAAGGAGCCTTGCAGCAGAAAATCCCGTCGCTGGCTGCTGCCCTTTCTGTACCCGATGACTAACAGAACCAGAAAATACCGTCTCTGGGAAAACAGCTCCAGGCTCTTCCAGTTAAACATGTCATTTTGTCGGCTTATTCATCTACTTTACACATTCGCTTCCTTCAATCCCTTATACTATCCCTCTCGTTTGCACATTGACTCTTCGGCTCTGTCGGGATGGTGTTATAACCTGGCCTGGCATCCGACTGCCTCGTACCGAAGCGACGTGAGATTTAGTCTAGAAGCAATCAAAGAACCCGTCACGCTTTTCCTGTCTGTTCCCCAGTTGCAGTAAGGTTGGTCGTGATTTCCCTGTTAACACAAAGCTTACATGACTTTTTGTGTTTCAAAACAAACTCCTACGCACGTCGTCTCGCGTGTTGGCGATTACTGATGCCAAGTGCCAAAGCCCCTAATTAGCTCCTCAAGGCTCCTCTTGCCCAGCTTTTGGTAAACCCTTAACATGGTCAAACAGAGGGTGGAAGCGGCAGCGATGGCAGGGGTTAGACACGGTAACACTCTGCCTACGGCGGCTACAATGTGCTATAGGCAGCTCTGACGGGGTTTTATACTACCTGGATTGGAAACACAGAATCCTAGAATGGTTGAGGTTGGAAGGGACCTTAAAGATCAGCCAGTTCCAACTCCCTTCCGTGGGCAGGGACACCTTCCACTAGACCAGGTTGCTCCAAGCCCCGTCCAACCTGGCCTTGAACACCTCCAGGGATGGGGCAGCCACAGCTTCTCTGGGCAACCTGGGCCAGGGTCTCACCACCCTCACAGTCAAGAATTTCTTCCCAATATCTCATCTAAATCTCCCCTCTTCCAGTTTAAAATCATCACCCCTCATCCTATCACTACATGCCCTTGTAAAATGTCCCTCCCCAGCTTTCCTGGATCCCCTTTATGGACTGGAAGGCTGCTCCAAGGTCTCCCCGGAGCCTTCTCTTCTCCAGGCTGAACACCCCCAACTCTCTCAGCCTGTCCTCCCAGCAGAGGGGCTCCAGCCCTCGCAGCTTCATCTTGGTGGCCTCCTCTGGCCCCGCTCCAACAGGTCCGTGTCCTCCTTGTGTTGGTGTCCCCAGCGCTGGACACAGTATTCCAGGGGGGTCTCCCCAGAGCGGAGCAGAGGGGCAGAATCCCCTCCCTGGCCCTGCTGCCCACGCTGCTGGGGATGCAGCCCAGGATGCGGGGGGCTTTCTGGGCTGCCAGCGCACGTTGCCGGCTCCTGTTGAGCTTCTCCTCCACCAACGCCCCCAAGTCCTTCTCCTCAGGGCTGCTCTCCATCCATTCTCTGCCCAGCCTGGATTTGTGCCTGGGATTGCCCTGACCCGTGTGCAGGATCTTGCACTTGGCCTTGTTGAACTTCATGAGGTTGGCACGGTCCCACCTCTCAAGTCTGTCCAGGTCCCTCTGGATGGCATCCCTTCCCTTAGGCGTGTTGACCTCTCCACACAGCTTGGTGTCATTGGCAAACTTGCTGAGGGTGCCCTCAATCCCACTGTCCATGTCGCTGACATAGATGTTAAACAGCACCGGTCCCAGTACTGACTCTCAAGGAATGCCACTCATCGCTGGAAGCAGAGGGGAAGGTGGTGGCAGCCCTGCTGTGGTCCTGCCCGCCGCTCGGGGGATGCTCGGGTGCTTACGCTGTACGGGGTATGGATCGCTCCCAGCTTTGGGTCTGGCATCTATAAACCAGACCTCCGCTGGAAGAGGAGACAGACACGAGTGCCATAAGGACATAAAGCCATTGCGGAAGCTTGGCAGCGAGTGCCTGTGTCGAGTTGGTGACATGTAAATCCCCACTGTGACCCCGGTAGAGCGACTGTGACTGATGCTGGGGCTGATGGCCCCGTCTCTCCGTCTCACACATGGGGGCTGCTGTGCGGTGGGAGGGACCCCGATGTGCGGGGTTTGCAGGAGGCTGCTCGCTCCGGAGGCATTGCGCCGTTCCTTCGTTACTCCGCAATGATGCAGCGATGACATAGCTGCAAGAAGCCTAATAAAAACTGAACTTTGCCATGTAGAATGCATAACTTTTTTTCCCCCCCCCCTTCCCTCTCACCTGTATTCAAGAAAAAAACCAGGCAATTTCCTAGCAAGGAAGAGTGACATTTCTATTTTTAAAGGGCAGTTTATAAATAGTGGCATTATTTCAGTCTGTGGCAGAGCGCGGGCGCGAGGCATCGATGGGCAACGGACCGAATTTTGCTGCATCCCTTCCGACTTCCACTCCCTGTTTATGCTGTTCGGGCACGTTTTCTCTTGACCTATTTTCTTGGTGTGCGTTTGTGTGAAGCCCCAGATGTAATGGCGCTTTTTTTTTTTTTAATGACTTCTCAGAGTAATAGATTTGGAAGGAGGGTTTTGCCATTTGCTAATAGCTCACCTGTGCGGTCGTTTCATGCCGTGGGGCGTTCAGCCTGTGGTGCGTGCAGCAGGCGGAGGGAGGCCGGCGAGTCGTACCTATTTAATGGAACGCGGCGAGTCAAAACGCTGCTTCAGGTCTCTTAAGGAAAGCCTTTCCTCGCCTTGCCTGGTGGGATGGAGGTGCCTCACTTTCCTGTACCTCCACGGGAATTTATGGCAACAACAAGCCGCCCTCCTGGGTCATAAAATCATAGAATCGTTTAGGTTGGAAAAGATCTTTAAGATCATCTAGTCCAACCATTGACCCTACTCTACCAGGTCTGCCACTAAACCATGTCTCTAAGCACCACATCTACATGACTTTTAAACACATCTAGGGATGGTGACTCAACCACCTCCCTGGGCAGCCTCTTCCAATGGTTGATAACTCTTGCAGTGACAAATTCTTCCTAATGTCCAGCCTAAACCTCCCCTGGTGCAACTTGAACCCGTTTCCTCTTGTCCTATCGCTGGTTCCTTGGGAGAAGAGACCAGCTCCCATCTCACTACAACCTCCTTTCAGGGAGCTGTAGAGAGCAATAAGGTCTCCCCTCAACCTTCTCTTCTCCAGACTAAACAATCCGAATTCCTTCAGCCGCTCCTCACAAGACATGTTCTCCAGACCCCTCACCAGCTTTGTTGCCCTTCTCTGGACACGCTCCAGCCCCTCAACGTCCCTCCTAGACTGTGGCGCCCAGAACTGAACACAGGACTCAAGCTGCGGCCTCACCTCGAGCTGCCGGGGAGGGAGAAGGAAGCCGCAGCTCTGGGCTGAGGGGCAGAAAGGGGCTGGTGGACGGGACGGTGCCGGGATGCAGGAAAGGGACAAATAACGCATCGCCTGCCGACCTCTCCTGACGCCGGCTGCGGGATTTCTCATTTCCCACCGCCATGTGCGTTAAGGCCTCGCTGCAATTTATTCAGCTGATTAAAAAGCACAGCAGCAAGTGCGTTTCTGAGTCATAGAAACCCCGACCTGACCAGCTGCTTTACACCAGGCTTTAGTGCCAGCTCTGCCCGGGCAGCCGCTCGGCCGCGCTGCCAGCCTCGAGCCCTGCTAAGTCGGCAGGGAAATGGAGCATCATGGCGAGGGAGCTCGTGGCTCACCCCCGCCTGGCGGGAAGGCTGAGATCATTGCTTCCTCGCCGTCAAAGTGGGAAAAATCCACCCTTAGATCTCGCCCGGATTTCTCCCAGCTGGAGATAACTCTGTAAGTCCTCCCCGTCCGATGCCACCAACCCACGGGGCTGCGAACGCCCCGTTGGCGTCTGTAGGTCTAAGATAAGATGCGGGTGCTGGCCGTGTCTAGCAGCGGGCACCCAGTTTAAAGCAGGTTATTTCGCTGAGAGCGGCTCTGTGTGAGCCCCGGGGCTGTGATTAATAATCTCACTGCGTGGCGGAAGATTTCTTCTTCTCGTCGATACGGTGTGCCGGTCGATACGAGCTCTGCAGCAGCACGGAGCCATCGGGACCCTGGTTAAGCCCGGCTAAAGCTAACGGGATGGGCAGGCGTGTGCTGGGGACGGGTCAGGGGGTCGTTCCCTGAAGGTCACTCAAAGCAGCTTTTTGGGTGCTGCTGAGGTTGGGGATTTTTTTCAGTTTTTTTAAGCTGCAGCGTGGGGCTGAGCACTTCCCCGCTCAGTGCAGGAGTGGGGCGGGTGAGGAGTCAGGCTGGTGGGACCAAAGGCAGCGGCTAGACCAGATCCAAACTTTACTATTTATTGTATGGTAAAATAGTGAAATATTCCAGAGAGGAAATACTCCGGAGAGAAATATTTGCGAAAGGAAGAGATACAGATTTTTTGATGGGAGAGCAAAGCCCGCGGCGGGGCCTGGGCACTGCCGGTACCTGTTGCCGGCACCGATGTGCCAGGAGCTTTGGTTTGCGAGGAGCTTCAGCTGGAGTATCCATGCACAGAGGGGCGTCCCTGACACCCCAACTCTTGAAAGGGCTTCGCATCCTGCCCTTAAATTATTTTGGCCACTACCAAAGTAAAAATAGTGATAATAACCCTCCGGTCTTTATCAGTCCCCGGAGATGCCAAAGAATCTCCAGTAAGTTGTTACTGGGCTGTCGGCAGCCGTGGCCCAAACCTGCCGGTTAATGAGGAGCCGCGGTGATAAAGGAAGAAATTCCTCCAGTTATTTGGTGTTTTTTCTCTTCTTTGAGCGAGTCCTGGTTTCATCTCCTCCGCCTGCCGTTGCGCTTGGGTTCAGAAGGTTTTAGCTGCCTTTCGGAAAGGTTGAACATTTTTCGTTGGCGTTTCTTTTCCGCCTGTTTAGCGAGTTAATTTAAACCTGCCAGGTGGGTGCCTGAGGAGACTGTAAATCGGCATCGCCGTACAAAATAAAAAGCATGCGGAAAGATTAGAGGGAAATTAATTCCTGTCATTTCTGACTCTTCTGGAAAGTCATTTCCATTTTCGGGTATCGTTGTAGGGATGCTGAGACGCTCTCGGTGCCTGGAACAAGAGCGACGGAGCGCTCAGCTTTTGGGCTGGTGCATTAAACCCAGGAGAAGAGGGCTGGAAATCTGCCGGGATGAACACGGAGGGGATTTTGGATTTGTGCAAAAAAAAAAAATAAATTGGAGAGGGAAAGTGAAACAGAGAACAATTACGACGTGAGCGTAGGCAGGCGTTTTTTCATTGTAGACTGTTAAAGGCATCGGTGGGGCATGGAGGTGGGAAATTTGGGGCTCTTGAGAGGGTCTGGGCATGGCAGGGGAGGGATTGTGCCGCAGGGATTGTCGTGTCGGGGTTACGGGTGCAGAGGGGAACGTCGGAGCCTCTTTATTTCGATGGCAGAGCCGAGGTGCTGCTGGGGATGTAGCAACGCGGATGTGGTGGGCTCGTCCTCCCCCAGCCCAGAAGCCGGATGGTAAAACCATCGGAGCAGGGAAGGCAAAGCTCCCTGCCGGGCTGGGCTCCCCCAGGGTGTATCCCAAATGCCAGGCGGTTTTGGGAATCCCGCTGTGCCGCAGGTTTCCAGCCCTGCTGGGCTTCAATAACCTCCCGAATGAACCGATCGGATTTTGGGGAGCGCGGAGCGATGGCTGGTGGGAGCAGGCGCCGGCCCGGAGCGGATGGGTGCGGGGTGGGGGCACAGCGAGCACCACGTTGGGCTGTTTGCTCTGCAGGTGTGATTTCCTCCTTAATCACCTTGAACAACATTAAAAAAACCCAACTCTGTGTTTTGTATTTAAGGAGCTTTGTCCCAGCAGACAGGCTGTGCTGCAGCACGTCTTTTTTCCAGAGTGTTTGTGTGGCTTAGGAGATAGTTATTAATTTTCGTTTCCTTGTGTATCATACAATCATGAGCACTTAGAAAAGGAAAGCACGGACATGGCTAAGCGATTCAATTAATCATGGGTTTCCCGGCCGGCCTCTCTAGCTGTGGTTTACCAACCTTCCTTCGTTAAGGTATATATATTCAAAGGCAATTTTCAGGTGGAGACTTTTTGCATAAGATGATTGGGCTGGATGGCATAATAACTACGCTAATGTGACTTGTTAGCCTTCGTAATATCAGCCTCGTATTCCTGCCGGTGGTGATTAAGTTACAGTTAAGGCTGCTGAATGCTGTTCAGAAGATGCAGCATTAAAGCGCTCCCGAAACAAAAACAACAACTGTCAAGCGTGTTCGGCAATGGAGATCCCAACCGAGGGTTCATTAACCATCCCAGCACCAACTTTCCTTCTGTCTCGTATGCGTCCTTCAGCATCGTGGCGCTTTAGAAATACCAGACAGTTATTTTGCTGTAGAAGACAGCTTTATGGTGCGGTGCAAGAGCTGGCGTTAAGGTACCGCCTTCACACCGTGGGATTTTGGTACGTGGCGGGTTGTGAGTTATTCCGGGGCATTGTTTCCAGCACAGATCTGGTCCAGCAGCTGATCTTGATGCGTTTCACCGGGCTCCTCTTGGGTGAGGAGGTGACTTGTATCGCCCACGGCCGGGGATGCTCCTGGCTTGGGAGAGAGGGCAGGGGGATATGGATCTGTGCCTTGCTTGGATACTGTCACAGAGTCAGGTTTTGAACCCCTGGGGCTCTTTGCCTTCTACATGTGCAGAGCTGGTGTCACCTGCTCACCCAGAGGTGGGAGATGCTTAAACGGAGCGGGCTGGGAACAGCACCTCCTTCGCCGAACATCTCCGCGGGGTCCTACCAGCATGGGAAACCCATGGTGCTCATGAGAGGTGTGTTTTCTTCCCATCACAGGGCTCAAAAAAGGATATACTCATTTTATTGAGTTTTTCAGAGCAGTGGGGAGAGGGCACCTGTTTTGAGTTAAAACTCAAGCTGTCCGGGGATGGAGGACTGCTCGGGTTTTGAGCTGCAGACATCAAGATTTGGTGTTTGCATGGGAAGAGCTGTTCAGGTTTGCTTATCCTTTGCGTTTAGGTTAAACAAAAACAAAAAGCAAAACTTCTTTCAGCGTGAAAACCTTCACGGCAAAGTGAAGTGTTGCATTTTGGGGTCACTGAGTGGTTTGGGATCAACCAGTAAGCATTTTCTCATTGAAGGAACAGAAACACCGGCTTAGTTCCCCGGCCCTAGCCCCAGCCCAGGGGAGATGCTGTGCACGGACAACCAGAAGTTAAAATAAATACCTTTTTTCTAAAGAGTTGCTGGTTTTTTGAACACTTTCAGATTTTTATCCCAAAGTTATATTTTGAATGGCGTGGGGACGTCTCCGGGTGACCTCCCGAGGCGTTCCTGTGCCGCAGGATGTGTCTCCTCTCCCTTCGCAGCCACCCGCTTGAGTTTGAGCCGATTCCAGTGGCTGACCTTGCATGTAAGGGCTTGGTGTTTTGCACTTGTTGAATGCTGGACTTAAACTTTTGGGCTGGTTTTCTGTCCTTTGGAAAGCTGCAATTTGTCTCTTCTCTAGGGATGGGCCACTGCTAAAATACCCGACCTGGAACCGCTCCTGCTGTACGATGAGTTTTGCGCGTTTCCTCCCTCCTTGCTGCAGCTCTTGGTACTAGAACCTGACGATTTTAGGAGCAGAGAGTCAGGAAATCAGCATTGTGATTTTGTCTTTTAAAATTCCTTTGTGAAAAGAGAAAGAAAAATCTTAGCCTTCCCCCCAGAAAACCCTCATGGTGCCGAAACATTTAGGTTTTAATTCTCCAAACTGGAGAGAAGGAGCTTCCCTTCGCTGCCAGCTTTTATTATTCTATTTTAATATTTGATGGGGAGACCAATCAGATTAAATACCCGGCACGGGCTTGTACGGACCAGAGGTGAAACTGAGAATATTAAGCATTTTGCTGAAAGCCGTCAGCGTCTTAGAGGGCTTTGTGCTGTAATAGCATTTAAAACCTTGAGAGCTACAATCAGCGTTGCCAGCTCCGAGGATGTTTTAATTAAAGATGCTGCCATTAGAGACAAGTGATGTGCAAATTGTCATTTTCTTCCTTTTTTTCCCTGAATTACGAAATAGGCGCTTTCCTAGCAAATGCAGGCTCTGATGCACCCCGAAGACTGTACGAGTGTTTCACGCTGGCGCTTGGGCTCTAACCCGAACTTCCTTACGCTTTTTAATTAATTAACCTTGGTAACATGTCTGTGTATGTCTGCGTCCTGGTTTCAGCGGGGATAGAGTTAATTTTCTTTCTAGTAGCTGCTGTGTTTTGGGTTTAGTATAAGAATAACGCTCATAACACATAATGTTTTAGTTGTAGCTAAGTAATGCTTATGTTAAGTCAAGGAGTTTTTCAGCTTCCCATCGAAGCTGAGCGGGAGCACGGACGGGACGAGCTGGCCAAAGGAATATTCCATACCGTAGACGTCGTGGTCTGTATATAAACGGGGTTTGGCCGAGGGGCAGGAATCCACGATGACTGCTCGGGATGGGCTGGGCAACCGATCATCGGATGGTGAGAGCGACTTCTCTCTGTATTCTTTTACCATTATTAGTATTATTAGTCTTATTTTCCTTTTCCGTTATTGTTCTATTAAACTGTCTTTATCTCAACCCACACGTTTTTTTTTCCCTTTCCCCTCCTTTTCTCCCTCTTCTCCCTGCGCTGCGGGGGGGTGAGTGAGAAGCTGCGTGCTCCTAGTTGCCGGCTGGGGTCAAACCCTGACCGTCCGTGTGTCTGGGCTGTTTTTAAATGTCTATGGCAGCAAGTTTTGGGAAGGAGGGTGAAGTCCATGCTCGATTGCTCTTTCTCCCTCTTCTGCAGCTCCCTTTAATTTTTGTCGCCATTTTTCAGGAAAAAAAAAAAAGGGGTTTCTGGCAGAAAAGGGGACTCTGCTTCAAAATAGGGGAGACTCCTCAAAAACAGAGGCGTTATTACAATGAAAAAGCGGGGATTTGAGCTGCTTGGGCAGAGAGGTTGCTTGTGCCTGCGTGAGTTATACGAGGTTTTGCTGCAGAAATTACCATAATGCTCCACGATGAGGAGATGGCACAGGGGCAGACCTGGCTCCCTCTGAACACCACCAGCATTTAAAGCCAGCAAACACAAAGTTACCTGCCTGCCTGGAATGGCTTTGCGGATCTGCAAAGGGTCTGTAAAACCAATCCCCTGGGACATGGGCAGCACCAGGGAATCGGAGGGGCTCTGTGTTGACATGTATATGCCCAGCCCAAGGTGATAAATATGAGGATTTATGGAGCTGCAGGAAAACTTCTCTATATGCCTTCTGGTGCATGGCCTCAAAATACTGCAGGTGCCTAAAGGGGCTCCAGGAAAGCTGGGGAGGGACTCTGGATCAGGGAGTGGAGCGAGAGAATGGGGGGCAACGGTTTCAAACTGGAAGAGGGGAGATTTAGATGAGCTATTAGGAAGAACTTCTTGACTGTGAGGGTGGTGAGACCCTGGCCCAGGTTGCCCAGAGCAGCTGTGGCTGCCCCATCCCTGGAGGTGTTCAAGGCCAGGTTGGATGGGGCTTGGAGCAACCTGGTCTAGTGGGAGGTGTCCCTGCCCATGGCAGGGGGTTGGAACTGGATGATCTTTAAGGTCCCTTCCAACCTCAACCATTCTGTGATTCTATGTTACGTGGTTATCTGCCTGGCTTGCTGCCTTTGGTCGCTCCATGATGTGCATGGAGCCTTCTTGTGAGTAGGGGTGGTCACCAAAGCCCAAAGTATTAACGCAATGAAGGCGAATCCTTTGGAATGCAAAAACCCTGAGGGCGTCTGCGCTGAACTCCGCGCCGATGGCAGCAGCAGAGTATTTCCATAATGCTGAGCTGATAAGGCATTCTGGTTACTTCTCAAAATGAAATCCACCCTTCCTGTTCCCAAGGGATAATCGGAAGCGTGCATCTCTGCCAGGCTCCCTCACCTCCTCGTTAGGTGTGAGGGTTTTTTTGTCAGCTTTCAATTAAAAGTTGATTAATGAGAGCGCTGGTGCTGCTCTCCTCTCGGAGCCTGCGAGCAGCAAAACGGTTCCCCAGGACTGGAGCCCAGAAATAGAACCGATGTTTCATCAGATGATTTGTTTGTTTGCCCACAAAACCCGTCAAAGTGTGTTATTTACCTTTAGCTGTACCAGCATTTCCAGCTTAGCTTGGAAGGCAAAGAGAAGCGCATCGGTCTCAAGGATTTTACTGTGCTCTCGTCTTACAGGAGCTGTAGTTTATCCATAAATGTCACTGACATGATATTTGTATTTCGAATAAAATGCAAAATGTACAAGGCAGATACGGTCTCTGAAATGAGAAAGACCCTTGCGGAGCCGTGTGAACAGCCTGCCAGCACAAAGCACCAGCATCTAGTCATTAAAAGAGACACTGAATAAGCCGTTTCAGATAGCAAATTATACTGCCAGGAAGCCGCGGAGGGGAGGTCTGTCCTGCCGGTCTCCGTTTGTGTAGCTGTGCATCCCAGCAGCTCTTTAGACATGGTAATGACAACAACATTTTCATATTTAAACCTCATTATTTGAGATGCTGCTGGGTACCTGGGGTTTCCGCGAGGAAAGCAGAGAAAGCCTTGGGGAGGTGGATGCCTCGGTGCCTGTGCTAAGGCAAGGTGCAAGCCTTGTTGGGGTTCAGTTTTAATTTCAAATGTGATGTGACAGCTTGTTCTTTGGCCTCAAATTTTGTAGTCCAGCTGCCTCAGACCCTCCTGCAGCCCTAAACCACCTCCGGGTGGTTTAATGCTGCCTCTGGAGAGCATCGGTCTGGGGAACATCTGGATTTACACTTACCCCTGCAAGGATCCCGCACGGCCGGGACGCGATGCTTTGCTCGAGGCTCTAAAACCTGCTCAGCATCCGATTTGTCTCACTGTGAGTCTGGATAACTCGTGATGGGTGGCTGTTCTGCTCCCAAAGCTCCGGGTTTCCAGCCTCTTATCGCCCATGGACGGCTCCACCTTGCACTTCGCCTTGACAGAACAAAGGTCCCCTCGTCATTGCATCTGGCCGGTGTGTCACGCTTGCCCATGGCCTTGCGCACGGTGATGGTCCCCACCCGAGCGGCGCTTGCTGAGCTCTTTGCCTGCCCAGATGGTCTGGTTGGGTTTTCACCTCGGCCACCGCCGTTGCTCCAGGGCATTCTCACCTAACACGGAGTGGTACCATGAAAAAACACCCACTCCTTGCTTCTTGAGTCACCACCTCTTTGAATTTTGTCCAAACACTTGGAAAAAAAGTGCGGAATTTGAGAAAAACCCTATTTAGAGACTTTAATTTCAAATCAAGGATTCGTAGGATGCACCCCAGGTTGCCATACGATGCGATCTTTGCTGTGGAGCTGGAGATGCTGTTCTGCAGGGGAAGCCTGAGCCATCTACCTGGGCTTGTGGAGGCCAGAAATGGTTTCTCCACTGCTTTTCCGTTGTTGCCAAAGTGCATTGCCGGGCAGGACAGCTCTCCCGAGACTTGTGTGGGGCTGGGGCCAGAGCGTGAATCCAATGAATGGGACTCTAGGGTGGGTGAGGGAGAAGTTCACCTTCATTTGGACTTTCTTCTCCTCTTTACAAAACATTATTTCACTGGCAGGTTGCACGGTTCTTGGTGCTTTGTAGCAATCGTGGAGCAAAGTGAAATAAATCTTGTACATTTTTTTTTTTCCTTTTTTTCTTATCTCGCGTAAAATCCTTATTGGAGTCTTGGAGTTGCTTTTATTTTAAGGCACCCTGGTCTTTGGTTCTGAGTGGGACTGGCCTGTCCCTGGCTTCTGCTTGCTTTAGGTCTTCTGTTCAAAGGAACTGGAAATTTGCTGTCTCTAAATGAACATTTTTACGTATGTCCTGTCAGTGTTCTTTAAAACCGAGCTTCCAGAAAGTAGATTAAATTGCAGAGGAACTAGGAAAGGGAGCTGGAGTCCAAGACTTATGGATCAAATGCGGCACCTGCTTGCTTTGGTGACTATCTAGACACATTAGTGACAAGAAGGGGACGGCCACTGCTCCAGGCTCTGTCTGGACTGCAGCGTTGCAGCCGGAGTGATGCTGCCCCTGCCCATAGTCTGGGCTGACTTTAGCATAGAATCACAGAATGGTTTGGGTTGGAAGGGACCTTGAAGATCATCTCATTCCAACCCCCCTGTCATAGGCAGGGACACCTCCCACCAGACCAGGTTGCTCCAAGCCCCGTCCAACCTGGCCTTGAACACCTCCAGGGATGGGGCAGCCACAGCTTCTCTGGGCAACCTGGGCCAGGGCCTCACCACCCGCATAGTGAAAAATTTCTTCCTGAGATCTAATCTACATCTCCCCTCTTCCAGTTTGAAGCCATCACCCCTCGTCCTATCACTACATGCCCTTGTAAAAAGTCCCCCTCCAGCTTTCTTGTTGGCCCCTTCAGATACTGGAAGGGGCTCGAAGGTTTCCCCAGAGCCTTCTCTTCAAACGCCAGTGGAAATGGTCTGAATCCAGGAGGTCCTCTGCTCTTTAAATAAAGCTACATCCTCTGCTGGGCGGGCACAGGCGGTTTGTGTTCATCCATGGACGGCAGCAGGAGGCTTTGGGTTGATGTGATGTTCCCTGGCCCATCCTTGCCTTGGGAGGTGTGTTTGGCTTCAAGGAGGAATTTGGGAGCTCTTTGCATCCCGGGGGTTGAGAGGGGAGCGACCTCCACAGCCCAGTGCAAACAGCGGTGCCAGCTGCTGGGGGGATGATGGATGTGTTCTGGTGAAGGGGAGCGGGGACCGCTCTGAAGGTCTCTCCCTGTTCCTCTCCTCAAAGGAGAGCAAACCACCATGGAAAATCACTGATGTTCAGTGCCGCTTCTCAGACTTGTTGCCAGACGCAGCTCTGAAACGGGGCCCTGAGCAACCTCCCTGTCCTAGAAGGGCTATCGGGTCCAGGGTTTTTTGTGGAATGGGAAAATAGGAGAAAAACTGGTCCTTTCCTTTAGCCAGAGGTGACCTGACATGTGCGGTGGTTTTCTCCTCCAGCTCGCCATACCAGCTGCAATCCTCGGGAGAAATCACTTATCCCCAGGTGCTCCCAGTCCTCTCTCCTCCACACGCTCCCCGCCCGCGGGGGAGGCTGTTCCTTGCTTGGTGTGTTTTGATGGTGTTTTTATTCCCCCCTCCCCCTCCCCCCTCAAATGCATCTTTCCTGACTTACTCATGCAAAAATCTGTCGCCTTTTTTTTCCGCGCCTGCTCGTCGTGCGGCTTTCAATCATCCCAAAGCCGATCTGTGGCACCGGCGGTATTAATATTTCCCCTCGACAGACTTAGCTCGGTCATTAATAAGCAAAGCCAACAGCTAACGGGGCCTCGCCAACCCACGTCTGCTCGGGGTGACCTCCCACCTCCATCCCCTTAGCCAATTTGTCACCCAATTTATAGCCTGTGTCCTTGGTTCGGGGTGACTAAGAGCAAAGCACGTGTGCCTGTCACACCATCATCCTCCTCGTTAATATATCGCCTTCCAGCTCCGGTTGCAGGCTCTCCTGCCGCGAGCGGGTAATGAAAAGCCCGCTGCCCCCCGGTAAACAGCCCTCTGCCTGCAATTCCTTCCTGCGAGCTCTTTTTGAGCTGTGTTTAATTGGGATGGCGTTTGGCCGGATTTACCTGCGGGTGGGTCGGCTTGCAACGTGACTCTGCCCATACGGCGCGAGAAGAAGGGCGTATAGAAAGCCTGGCACTGAAACCTATGTCATAGTTGGGCTTGATTAAACATGATATCTGCCTTTCTAGCTCGGGATGCTTTTCCTGGCTTGTTTTGCTGCTGGAAAAGCCATTAGAGCATCTGCTTTCCCCCGCAGTGGTTTCCCCATCCATCCCCCAAGCAGAGCGGAGCGGCTCTCCGGCGAGGCTGGGGGATGCTGCTCCAGGACCTTTCTCCTCGCTGCCTTCGTGGGTTCGCGTCTCTTGGCTGAGTAACTACGTTTCCCTGCTCTTTCCCTATTTCGGCTTTTAAACTGGAGATGAAATAGAGAGATGCCGCAGAGCCCGTACGTTGCACTGACCTGGTTAGAGGAGGAGACCTGGGACGCGTGCCCAGAGCTGGGCAAGTGCGTCGGCCGCTTGTAGTGGGTATTTTGCAGGGACTGTGGGCGACTCAAGATAATAATAATAAGCTTCATTTTTTGCACCATATTCTCTCCCCATCCACAGGCCAATTTCATGCTTTATTATAATTTCAGTGTTTTAGTTTATGCTGCAAGTGGAAAATTACGTTAGGATTCAGGGAAGCTCATTAGAGCACATTAAAGCTCTCTGTGAGACGGTTCTCTGGAATTAGAGGCTTTAACCTCGTTTAGTTAAAATTCAGAGCCAAGTCTGGCCGTGGCAGGACTGGAAGGGGTGGTTCACTCCGAGGTTAATGCACTTGATGTAGCCACTTTAAATTCCCTTCGCTGCTTTGCCGGCTGATGCAGCGTGCTCATCCAGGCAAGTCTGTGCCGAGTCTCGGGATAAAACAAGCGCGGTGCTTCTGAAAGCCACCGAGGGCCAGGGCGGTTAATGCAGATTTTGGTAGGTTTTGGCAAAGAGTTGAACATAAAAAGTGTTTTATCCCCGATCCGATGCTGTCACTGGCTGCTGATCCTGGGGAGGGGTTAAGAGCGGGTTGGGAGAGCTCTGTACCCCGGTTCATCCTTCAGTCTCTCTAAAGCCTAACTCCCCCGTCCCCAGGTAACGTCTCTGTCACGTCTAATTTTCTGGTTATTTCCAGCTCAATTTTGGCTTTAGAGTGTTGGAGCTTTTCCTCATTGTTCATGTAGCACCTACCAGCCCCAGTGTTGAACTAAGACCCTGTTTGCTTTTGAACACCTGCAGAAGGACCTTGCTGGAGTGCAGCGATGATCCCTGCATCCTCGCAAGCTGCCTTCAGTCCCATCCAATTTTTGTCACCCACTGCCACACAGTCTCTTTCCTTCGTGGAGGAGAGGGGTGGATTGGAGAGATGTGGATTTGGCGGATGGACCACTCAGTGGATAAGGAATTGGCTGGATGGCTGCACTCAAAGAGTTGTGGTCCATGGGTCAATGTCCAAGTGGTGACAAGTGATGACTGGCATTCCTCAGGGATCAGTACTGGGACCGGTGCTGTTTAACATCTATGTCAGCGACATGGACAGTGGCGTTGAGTCCACCCTCAGCAAGTTTGCCAATGACACCAAGCTGTGTGGAGTGGTTGACACGCCTAAGGGAAGGGATGCCATCCAGAGGGACCTGGATATACTTCAGAGGTGGGACCCTGCCAACCTCATGAAGTTCAACAAGGCCAAGTGCAAGGTCCTGCACGTGGGTCGGGGCAACTCCAGGCACAAATCCAGGCTGGGTGGAGAATGGATGGAGAGCAGCCCTGAGGAGAAGGACTTGGGGGTGTTGGTGGAGGAGAAGCTCAACACGACCCGGCAACGTGCGCTGGCAGCCCAGAAAGCCCCCCGCATCCTGGGCTGCATCCCCAGCAGCGTGGGCAGCAGGGCCAGGGAGGGGATTCTGCCCCTCTGCTCCGCTCTGGGGAGACCCCACCTGGAATACTGTGTCCAGCGCTGGGGACACCAACACAAGGAGGACATGGACCTGCTGGAGCGGGGCCAGAGGAGGCCACCAAGATGAAGCTGCGAGGGCTGGAGCCCCTCTGCTGGGAGGACAGGTTGAGAGAGTTGGGGGTGTTCAGCCTGGAGAAGAGAAGGCTCCAGGGAGACCTTGGAGCCCCTTCCAGTCCCTCAAGGGGCTCCAGGAAAGCTGGGGAGGGACTCTGGATCAGGGAGTGGAGCCACAGGATGAGGGGTGATGGTTTCAAACTGGAAGAGGGGAGATTTAGATGAGATATTGGGAAGAAGTTCTTGTCTGTGAGGGTGGTGAGACCCTGGCCCAGGTTGCCCAGAGAAGCTGTGGCTGCCCCATCCCTGGAGGTGTTCAAGGCCAGGTTGGACGGGGCTTGGAGCAACCTGGTCTAGTGGGAGGTGTCCCTGCCCATGGCAGGGGGTTGGAACTGGGTTATCTTTAAGGTCCTGTCTAACCCAAACCATTCTATGATTCTAAGAGTTATTATTTACAAAGCTTGCCTGGCTGTTGTGGAATGATACTGCCCCAGCTTCTGGTAGGGTGCGAGGCAAAGGGCTGAGGAGCAGCTGCAGTGCAGAGAGCGTCGCTCACGCTGCAGCGAGCATAACTGATGTGTAGAAACAGATTTGGTCAGTACTCACAGTTGTTTTATTTTTAGCATACATTCACAAGGGATTTGGGGTTAGAGCTTTGTTCTGTGGCTGTCCAGGCAATAGCAGATGGAAATAGGATGGGCTGCGTGACAGCGTGAGAGCAGCTGGCATGTGGGTGCTCTTGGGGGTTCACTGGTGTGGTGGGCACCATATAAGACAAGTGACATGACTGAGGTCCCACGGGGAGTCTGTGGCAGAGCATGGAGATGGATGGCAGTCTCGTGGTGTTCAGACTCGTGCTCAGATGTATTAGGGTGGTGTAAAGGGTCTTTGTGTCACTTGGATTCACCGTTTAAGGTTGCTTTTCATGGCCTGAAACTCTTCTTGGCCACCACTCCACGGGGAAGCTGGTAAAGGGCTGTCTACGCTCATTTTGGCTGAAGGAGGGGAAAGCATGAAAAAGAAGAAAACCACTTTTTTTTTTTGGCATAATAGGAAAGACACACAGGACTGGAACCTGGTTTTGAAATGCTTAAACGAATGCCCTGAAATTTGGCAAAAGAAACATCCCCAAGCAGAGCTGCCTTCAAAGGTTTGGACTGGAAAGCCCTTGCAAAGCCCCTGCTTGTGTGGGGACAGTGGAGGCAGTGAGGAGGCTGCTCTGTTCCTGAGTTTAAGACTCATTTTGGAAGTGTTTTACAGCAAGCAGGTATATTAACCATCAGCAGTGCTGCCTGTCGCCTTGGTTAGAAAAATCTCAGATGAGAAATGGGGAAAAGCAAGAAAACTGGTCATCTCAGGCATTAATTGCCGTGGTACCAGAAGGATCCATTTATCCCTCGGCTGAGCAGCAGCGCAGGGCAAGAGGGCTCATGCTCTCCCCTGTGGGACAGCAGCTCGCCATGGAGAAGATGAGAGCTTTAACTGGGAGTTGCTCTTGGACCTGCCGGGAAATCGGCTCAGAGCCCTTTGGGGAGACCTGCGGCTCCCGGCGGAGCAGCAGTGACGTGGGACGGGGCTTGGAGCAGCCCCACCAGGAGCTCATGGGAGGCAAGGGGATGGGTACAGCGCAGAAGCGATTGCTATTTAAGGTATTGATTCATATATATTTTTTACTAGCTATACTATAGAATAGGGCTATCATATGTAGTTTTTTAGGATGCAAGCAAGGCTTTTCTGCATCTCAGATACCCCCTTTAGGAGCACGGTTGCCCCCCAGCCATGGTATTTCCTTGCATGGAGGATAAATTAGTTCCCTGTGCTCTGAAGCAAAAGCAACCTGGCCATTTTTTCCATACCTCGATATTGCTCCTGCGGTCCTTGCGTGGTCGTGGTTTGCAAAAATCGCTTCCTGAGTAAATAACGATCAATGCCTTTGGGAGGCTGAGGAGCCGGGGACGTTGTCGTTCTGAACTAACTTGATTGTGGTTAATGGGTGGGCAGTGGGTGGTTGGGGTTAACGCAGGAGTTGGAATTTGAGCAACAAGTTCCGAAGCGGGTGACTCATTCCTAGTGCTCGCCGAGAACAAGTTGGTGGAGAAGAAATGGGCAGAGGATCTGGCTCCGTCGTACCCACCCACGGCAGAGCGCCGGGGGGTTGATTTAGGCTCAGGGCCGTGGAAAGCGGTGGGGAGCATCGCTGCGCGCCAAAGTCATCATCACAGCGGGAGCCCTGAACGCCTCCCGCTTCCTCGGGGAAGATTTTAAAGTCTTCAAGGGATTTTCGATTTTTTTTGGGGGGGCGGGGTGGTGCGGATATAAAATCGGCAAAATCTGAGAAAAGCAAAGCGATGCTCCTGGGGTGTTAGCAGCGCTCAAGGAGAGAATATCGGAGCCACAGGTTTCCCTTGTACTTAGCAAAGAGAGTTAGACCCACGCGGCTGTAATTCAGCTTACCCTAAGGTGCACGTGGAAGGGAACGCGTGCCTTGTGTCCTTGCAGCATCTGTTGTTGTACCTGGCACGTTGCTGATAAATAACATTAAGTGAGATTAATTGTGTTCATGCTGTCTTAACGCCCATCGCTCTTCAAGATGTCTAAAGCACCTCAAAGCCTTACCTAGGGGGGCTTACCGTGTTTTTCTTGCTTCTGGTCCTTGTTTCTGGATAAAAAGTGACGTTTCATATGGCCACCATATGCAGGGAAGAGCAGTGGCCATGGGGGACCCATGGGGCCAAGAGGAGACTCAGGGAGATGGACCCCAAAAGCAGCTGGTTGCGGTACTTGGTCACATCAGAAGGAACTATTTGATCCAGTGCATACATACCCACTACATGTATATGAGGATTATTAAAAGACTTATTAGACCTGAAGGTCTTTAAACATTAATCTGCTTTCCTCAAAATCCATTGACCTGGATAAGATAGACCAGGTAGCCGTTAACACTGATTAGCTAATGGGATCCATCCGAGCTCATAAATGTCATGAAATGATGGGTAATGTAATAGCGACATGAAAGAGAGCGGCACAGCGAAGGCATCCCGGTCAGGGAGGCGGCGGTGCCACCGCCGCAGCCCTCTGGCAGTGAGTGCTGGCTGGCATTGATGGCTCGAGCTGTTAAAAGGAAACCTTAAATAAAACTTTCTGGACGGAAAGTCTGCAAAGTAATAGCCTTTTTTTAAAATCTCCCAAGTGCGGAGTGGATTCGTGCTGGGGGATTGTCTGTGGCTGGCCGTGTTCACAGCCAAAGGAGCTCTTCAAAGCGCCTCTGTCCCCAGCGTCACTGGGAGACCGGGCAGGGACGTGCCAGTTTAGGTGGTGCATCTTGGCCAGTGCTGTACTTCATCCTGGGATCTCCTTCCAAAGCAGACGGTCATGGACCACCAGTGAACCCTCATGGCCCGGCAATAACTCCAGTGATCAGGACGGGAGCATTTTATAGAGCCCCCAGACCATCCCTTGTCCTTGTGGCCAAGAGGGCCAGTGGTCTCCTGGGGTGCATTGAAAAGAGCGTGGCCAGCAGGTCCAGGGAGGTCATCCTCCCCCTCTACTCTGCCCTGCTGAGGCCACTTCTGGAGCACTGTGTCCAGTTCTGGGCTCCCCAGTTCCAGAAGGACAGGGAACTGCCGGAGAGGGGACAGCAGAGGGCTACAAAGATGATCAGGGGACTGGAACATCTTTCTTGTGAGGAACGGCTGAGGGGTTGGGTCTTTTTAGTCTGCAGAAGAGAAGGCTGAGAGGGGATCTCATCAATGCTCAGCAATATCTAAATGGTGGGTGGCAAGAGGACGGGGCCAGACTCCTTTCAGTGATGCCCAGTGACAGGACAAGAGGCAACGGGCACAAACTTGAACATCGGAAGTTCTATCTGAACATGAGGAGGAACTTCTTTCCTTTGAGGGTGGCAGAGCACTGGCACAGGCTGCCCAGAGAGGTGGTGGAGTCTCCAACTCTGGAGACATTCCAAACCCGCCTGGATGCCGTCCTGTGCAACCTGCTCTGGGTGACCCTGCTCTGGCAGGGGGTTGGACGAGATGATCTCCAGAGGTCCCTTCCAGCCCCTGCCACTCTGCGATTCTGTGACCCCTGATCCCACAGCTGACCAGGCAGAGGTGTCAAATACAGCTCAGAACCATCCCTGGTTGGTTCAACAACCCCACAGGCTACTGAAATGAAAGCCTTCAGAGAACATCTTGCTTTTACGGCGTATTGCAATTTTCTGCATGCCCCGTCTCATGCGAACAGCTCGCTGCTCTGCGGACTGCCACCTTCTCCGTGCCTGCAGCGGAGAGGCCAGCGTCTGATGTCCCCTCTGACATCCCCTTCTGCTCTGCAAACGCTCGGCGTTGGTGTCTGATTTATTCACTCCAACTCCAGGCAGTTGTTGTCTGCTCGTGTTTTGCTTTTACTTTATGGCATTGTGGCAGAAACTGGCAGTCTGAGTCCTTTGGAGCCAAGGTCTCTATATTGTAGACTGGAGTTCTCCTTCATTTTATTTTCCTTTTTTTAGTCAAAACCAGGTGTTTTGTTTTTTCTTTAAAAGAAGCAGAAGAAATAGTGGAGAAGCAAACGTTGTTTGAACCAGGTCTGTGTTCTGTCCTGTGTTAAATTAAGTCGTATCTGGAATTTCCAAGCGTAGGTCAGTTCAGCTGCTTAATTGAGGTGGGTTGGAAGCTGATGTGCGTCGTGTCCCTGAAGTATGGACTTGCCCACGGTGGTATTGTTGACCCTGTTGCTTTTGGTAATACAGAAACTGAAAATAGGTTTGCGTTTGCTTCTTGAGCCTTTCTCCCTCCGCGGCTTCTAGTAAAACCTGAGACATCCCCACTGTCTTCCTTTTGTTTTTCTTCACTTTGACACACCCATCCCTTGAGGCGCCCAGACTTCTTTTTTTTGTGTGGCTTTCCGGGATGAAACCCAACAGCATCCCACCACGGCCCAACCTGCCACTGCACCTCACGTCAGGAGCATCCCTAGGCTCAGCCTTAACATTCTCTGGGCAGAGAAGCATTAACAAAATCCATCTCCACCCTGCCAGGTCCTGCAGGTTGGCAAATAATAATGATGGAAGAACCCTAACGTGGAGCCTTCGACTTCAGGAAAGAAATCCATGCTTTCACTTTCCTGCTTCCATTGCGATTTGGATGTGGGTGGGGCTCATCCCAGTGCGTGTCAGGAGAAGGTTGGAGGGATTTGTTTAGTTCTGCTCGTTTTCTGGTTCAGTTTGGCTTGTGTGGGGTCAGCCGGTTGCCTCTGCAACTTGTAATTTGCTTCTCCATCAGGTCTGTTATTCCGTGAACAACAATAAGCTTTCAAGCTGTCGGCCCCTGCTTTGCTGATAATAAAACACGTTGCGAATAACGCAGCTTTGCAGGGCAGCCGAGGAGCCGAGGAGCAAAGGGAAATAACCCGATGCGCTGACTAACAAAATTATAAGGTGTGGAGGGAATAATGACCGGAGTTATTACGTTGCTTTACAGAAGCTTTTAGCATTTCAGAGAGCTACAGTTGCTCTAACCTAAAGCTGCTTCGCTTTTAATTGACTAGTAATTGCTCGTCCCTGAAGATGGCTGTTGGTAGGGACACGGGGCATTTCCTCGCTGGTTGAATAGTCAGGGAAGGTCCCATTTTGGTTTCATCTCTGATAATCCATCTCTATTGAGTTGGTTTTGGCTCATATTGCTGTAGATGAAGGAAACACTCATTCTCCTGTCCCTGGACCTGGTCCTTTCCCTCCTCATTGTCATTTCAGACTTTCTTGGTAGGTGGTTCCCATAACTATGTGTTGTGTTTGAGGTACATATCTGTACACCTATATTGTATAGGGGGCAGCTTGTCTCCTAAAGGCACCTGACTGGTGTAGGAGCTAAGCCCCTTCCTAGAAGCTATGAGACAGGTTGGCCAAGACCAACTAAGCTGTTGAGATCCACGAAAACCAAGGGGAGTGAGGAACACGTGTTCCCCTGACATGCTCAGCTGTTTGCGATGCCACGCTGCATCAACCAACACGGAGGATGCTTGGTGTGTTCCCTCTTGTTGAAAGCCAAAAGACTGAGAAATGGGGTTTATCCATCATGGACACCACTGTGGTGGCCAGGACTGGGGCTAGAGGACTTGGATTATTTTGCCTCACCAAACTATGGCTCCACGCCCAGCCTTGGACCATGGTGCTGGAGCAGGAGGTGCACAGGGACGGTCCCGGCCCCAGGAGTTTGCATCCAGCTCACGTTGGAGCATCAGTCTCATAGCTGGTGTAGATCTAAGCGTGGAGGAAGGGATTACCCTCAATAAGGGTGAAGTCAGAAGCAGGGCAAGCGAGCATGGGGAGAACATCACAAAATGGTCTTTCAGGATGAGTTGCCATTTTCCCTTCTGGCAGCCAAAGCTAAGAAAGGAAAAAGCCTTTTCCATAGAGGCGGGACCATCCTTGCTCTCCCCTATTAGCTGGTTTTTGCCTCCACCGACTCCCTTCACCACTTTCTGTATTGACTTGGCGTCTCGGACAGGTCAGCTGTGAAAGCTGCCGTGATCCAAAACGCACCAGCTCAGGCTAAGTTAGTTCAGACAAATAGTATCTCTGTGGCTGACTGTATAACTGACTCGGTTGGGAACAAGTAGCTGCAAAAGCCCTCGACAGAGCGTGTGAGGCTTTCCAGGATCCGGCGATGCTTTTAAGAAGTCACCGGGGAGACATGAAAGTGCAGAGAGCTTCCAGCCGCGGCTCCTTCTGTATTTCTTATTTCATTGCGAAGGACGGTGACGGTGAGACCGTGTCCGCTCGCCCACGGCCGAGGGACTGCTCAGGGCAGCTGCAGGGTAGCAAATTCAGGGGGGGAAAAAAAGGAAAACTGACTATTAAAAA
>VFFE01007688.1:905904-977139 GCA_008921705.1 Burhinus oedicnemus | reverse complement strand
AGGGCTGCTCTCCATCCATTCTCTGCCCAGCGTGGATTTGTGCTGGGGGTTGCCCCGACCCACGTGCAGGACCTTGCACTTGGCCTTGTTGAACTTCATGAGGTTGGCAGGGTCCCACCTCTGAAGTATATCCAGGTCCCTCTGGATGGCATCCCTTCCCTCCAGCTTTAGGTGGGATAAAACCTACTTTAGCTGTTTTGCTGTTTTTCTGTTTTCCCTTCCGTGAGGGGAACATTTGTTTTGCAGCTGTCGTTGGGTGTAATTTAGTTACGGCTGGGGACAGACCTGCCAACATCTTACTGCAGGTAACGCTGCTTCGTTTGTCCTGTCTCCAGATGATGAAATACTGCATTACCTTAATGTGTCCGTGTGGTGGGGAGCAGAGAGGCAAAGTACGATGGGATGAGATTTGCTGGGTCCCGGGAGTGAGCGCATGAAGATGACTCCGGTCCACTGGTTGCCCCGTGAGTGCAGCAGCTACCTCCTGTGAGCTGGTGCTTGGGGGTTGTCTTGCTCCACGAGGTAGTGGTTGCATAGATGGTGTGTTGAAAGTGATAACATTTTACCTAATTAGAGGCCTGATTCAGCTCACTCCCATCTGTAGCGAAACTCCCACTGTCTGCGTTGGGCGCGGGATGGTATAAATATGGCTACCATGGCTGCGCTCCTCCTATTACCGGCATTTCCGAGCACCTCGCAGGCGTGAAGGCAGGTGTCCTCACATGCTCCTGTGGAGTCAGGCACTGCTGATATCCCTGTTTTCCCTACCCCCAGGCTGCGTTTTCCCCGCAGGAGGTGAGAAACGTGATGGCTGCCCGTCCTGCCTGCTCCACGCACCCAAAGGGAGCCCTTGAGGTGCCTCACCACCAGGCTGATGGCACGTGCACGAGTGTCGGGGCACGGCTGCGCACGCCGTGATGGGGAATCGCGTTGCTCGCTGGGATGCTCTGCGCCGGAGAGCAGCGGGGCATTGCTGGGAGGTCTGCGTGCGGCCGGCGGGTGAAAGGAGAAAGGCGTCGTGCATGCAGCCTCTCCAAAGTTCACTCTTCCGAATGATGTAGCCATGGCAAGAAAGTCGAAAGCAGTGCTTTGCGCTAACTTTCGAGCACCTCTAATTAAAGTGCCTGGACGTGCGTTATGGAAATATCCTTTTCAATTAGTCGTAGAGAAAATTTAAGAGCGTAAATGGTGGTGCTCTGAATTACGGCTTGGTTATACGCCAACGAAAACCTGCAGTGCAAGTCCCTTGGTGTGCAAGAGGCATAAAACCATCTCCCGACCGTATGGCCGTGGCTGTTCGCACTGGCCATGGTGGCCAGGCGGGTCCTGAGCTCCACTGCAAGCCCTGTGCCGGGTGGAGAGCGGCTTCGCTTTTTCTTGTGCCCCAAATATTTCACTGCAGGCAGAAGTTGTAGCACTCAGGGCTGTAAGTAGTAAAAGCCTCCCGGGGTTTTAAGCTTCGCTGGCCACGGAGAAATGCTGTTTTCAGTACAGCGTTTTGTGCTTATCTTCTCTGCGGAAGGACAAAGGAGCGGTTGGTTGCTGCTTTTCCTTCAGAAAAGGCATGAGATGAAGTTGTCCCGTTGGGAGTATTTGAAGCTGTTTGTCCTTTTCACGAGGCTGACGCCTCCCTCCCGTGCTGGCTCTGCGGAAGGGCTGAGCTTTCTAGGCAGGGAATGGCCTAAAAAACTCCAGATGTGAGAACAATTTTATAGCGAGGAGCAAAAGCTTCTGGCGTTGGCTGGGGAGGAACCATCCTGCAGGTTCTCAGTATCTCCAGAGGGTTCTGGAGGGGCTGGCCATGGCTGAGGAGTCTCCAGCCAATCTCACCCTGGGTGACCAGGATGGCCCAGCTCACGAGCGTTTCCCCATCCCTGCTTTGGCTTTGGGGATGCTGCTTGATGGTTTTAAGATGCGTGAGGTCTGAAGATGGGCAATCAGCATTTTTCTGGAGAACTTGTTATCCTTAGCTGGAGGGGTTTCAGTTTGACACTGATGTTTCAAGTCCAAACGTTTTCTTTGCTAAGGATCCATAGCGCTTGCATGAGTATCTTCACGTGGAGGAGTGCTGGGGGGATCCGTGGGCTCCTGCGGCACGTTCTCGAGGTATTTTTGGCAGGGCCATACAGCAATATTGCCGTTGTCAGTCCCAGAGCTGCAGCTGCTGCTGGACTGGAGACAGAGCTGTGCTGCTACTCGGTAGGGAGTTCGGCAAGGGTAATGAAGAACAATTCGTTAAATGAATCAGTGGGGAGAGGTTAGGAAGACAGATTGTAATTATTATCCAAATGAATCCTGGCCTTCCAGCCATACGCTGGCACCTGTTAAAAGGCTCCGGGGCTCCTACTACTGGGACATGCAGAGCTCGTCCACGGGTTGCTGCCGGTCCAGGGACAGCCTTGGTGGTCACAAAGGAGGAATACAATGCACCATCTCCTGCCTTTCTCCTCTTTCCACACCATCTGCTGCTTCCTGAGGGCATCGTCCAGGTTTTTGTCTTGTCTGACCTCGTTCAACCCAAGTCCGGTGATATCATGGTCCCAGCCTGACGTGTCTCGGGCCGGTGACCTCATTTCACCTACGTGCAGTGCACATTCATACGTGCCGAGTGGCCTCACACTTGTGTTGGGACATCGATTTTTGTAAGATGAGAAACTTTTTTAAAACCCCCCCCACCCTCTCCCCCCGCAAAAAGAAACCCAAACCAGTAAAAAGCGGAGGATGGCGTTCTGCATGGGGTTGCTGAAGTTCTGCAAACCGAGTCCTGGGGAGTTAAGAGATGTTCATGGGTTAATTTGTGTTCCTGTGGGAGATGAAGCTGTGTGGGAGCATGCAGATATTGTTTCCTACAACCAGATATTGTTTCCGACGACTAATAAATTACGCTCTGGTGGGACAGAGCTCCTGTCGCATCGTTCTGCGTCGGTTTGTTATGTGTGGAAGTAATTAGGGCTTGATAGGGATCAGAGAGAGGGTAGCAGTTTTCTTAGTTTATGGACCAACATAATTCTCAAATATTTGGAGCTTCACCATTATAGTTTATTCATTTGCTGCCAGAATATTAGTGCTATATTTCTTTTTAAATATCCACTCAACCAGTGCTAAATTGCAGCGATCGCTCTGGAGGTGATTTATGCCGGCTATAAGGACCCTCCATAAGTACTTGCCATTCAGACAAATGCTTGCACCAATGTGCCGTTACAGGGAGTGGCTGATTGCACAAATAAGAAGAAAATGGCAACATCTCTTCATGAATTAAATGCGCTCGCCTGTCCTGCCTCTGCCTTCGTGCTGCTGGAGTGTAACTGCTCTGGAAGGGTGGAATATAGGGGTATGAATTGTGATCCACTGGGTGACGTTGAATGCCGTCCCATGGAATAAACAAATGAAAAAGAGAGCTGGTCCTGTCCCGTGACAAAAATTGGTTTTGAAGGTGGAGATGGATGTATTGGGAGTGTTATGTGTTATGTAGCGCCTTGTCCGCAATGGTAGACTATTACGTTTGGGATGGTGGCCGCTGCTAGTTTGTAAAAGAAATAACATTAATGCCAGCGCAAGACTCTCGTAGCCTCAGGCGGTACCTAGGACCTCGATAACTTCTTATTTAAAAGCAGCAGACTTGTGTAAAACCAGAGCTGACATCCCTGCTGTTCCCGTACGGTCGTGCGACAGCGGTGCCCAGGGGGATGCGGGCAGACACGGAACGGATTTCAGTGAAACATCTCCCTGCCTTGCCTTGCTTGACGAGCCCCGCTGGGATATCTCAGTCTTGGAGGCCGAAAGGAAAACCCTGTCCTTGTAAACACGTCTCTGACAACTTTTATGGCTCTGCTTTCCAGAGCTCCATCCCCATTACTCTTCTCCATTGCAAGATTAAACCTGACACCATGAAGGATGGATAATATTTTGCTTGTCTGACATGCTTCTGTGCCAGGTTTCCGATAATACAAAACAAACACGAATTTAAAGGGAAATCCATGGCTCGCCTTTGAGGGGGAGAAGGTACCAAAGGATGTCATCTAGATGTGTTTTCCTTCCTGGTTTATGTTAATGTTTGAAAGAGCTGTGCCTTGCCTTACCGTCTCTTGAGGCTGACCGACCAAGTCACCTTCTGAATACGTGGGTCTGTGAGTGTTTTGTTTTCCCCCAGTGTTTTTGTGGGACTGAGATACATAATCCTCTCCAAGGAAGACGATGACCTGGTTAGATGTTCTGGTTTGAGCCACACAGGATTAATTTCTCTTTCAGTAATTTTACTTTTCAGGAAGGTCTCTTCTGATGCTTGGGAAAACTGCACTTTTAGAAGACTCTAGGGTCTGAATTGGTGAAAATATTTCCTTTACAGCCAGCTCTGGCGTGTGGGTTTCAAGGTCTCAGTGTTTTGGAGCTGGCCAGGTGCGGGGACGAGGAGCAGCGAGACCCGGGCACTTGACCCCAGCTGGCCAACAGGGTTATTTCATACCATGAACGGCACATTCCATAGAAATTAGGAAGTTTGCTGAGGAGTTGGGGCTCTCCCTTGATGGCAGCAATCCTGAGAACTTCTTGTCCCAGTGCCGGAGCCCTGAGCCCTTCCCTTCCTCCCGAAGCCGTAGCGCTCGCAGTGTCCCACATTTGCTGTCCCCTGCTGGGAGTGCACGGCTTCCTATGGATAGAATGGCTGAGGATAACGCTTGTGTATTTTATACTGATACCGGGATCAATATTGGTTCCTTAGTGTTATTACTGTTAATTATCTAGTCTTATTCTATTAAATCTGTTTCTATTTCAACCCTCGGGTTTCCTTGTTTTTTCCTAATTCCCCTTCCTGGGTGTGGAGGGGTCATTGGGTGAGAGAATAATTGTCTAAATGACAATAAATTGTTGTGGGTTCTTCAAACCATAACATTAGGCTTACATCCCCCTCTGCGTGGGATAGGGACTTGATTCCTTCTTTCCTTCTGCACTTCAGTTTGGAAGGGAGATGAAGTCCTCTCTGTCCATTAGGTGTGAATTCCCTCCTTACCAAGCTGTCATTGCAGTCTCGCTCGCCTTTGGAAGGAGATCCCCTTGGGATCTGATGCTTCAGAAACCTGTTTATTGTAGGCATCCGTTGCGATTTGCTCTTCACAGCCATCATCTCATTTTAAGTAATGTACCGCTACCTCCTGCCAGGGTGTGAGCAAATGGACCATCGTGATGTGCTTGCGTGGAGCCAACTGGACCGTGCTGTTCCTCGCACCTCGAGTGAAATAAGGACATGGCTCGATGCCACCGTTGGCTCAGCAGGTGCCATGGGAGAGCTGGTAGCAATCGGAATGTATTGCTCTGCCAAAAACTCAGAGATAAGGTCTTCTTTCCTCCTAAACAGGATCTTTTTCCCATCATCTCATGCCAGTTCCTGCCCAAACCCGTCTCTGTTCTCCACAGGCCCTTTCAGCTTCATGGTCCCCTTCTCCTGGACCTGTCTGGAAAGTCCCTTTGTTTTCCTTTTTGCTCTGTTGTCCATGATGCTGGTGGACGTGGCTTGATAGGATATGTGTCTCTGAACCTGTGTGTGCCGCAATTGTGGAGAAGATGATTGTGAAGGATGCTAATTTGCTCTCTTTTCAATGGTTGGTACCTTAATCTGACAACTAATGTCTTGCCTTGTCAGTGAGCTCTAGCTTGCGTCTTTGTCTGGATTTGGAAAAGTAATTTACAGGCTTCAAATTACTTGCTTTTACCATCATTTTGCTCCGTATTGAAAGGATAATTTATCAGCAGATATGCTTGTCCTGTGTATGCTGGTTATAAACTGTGAAATACCTTTTTCTCTATTACTCCGGTCAGGCTTGCTTGCGTTTTGAATATCAGTCTTTTTTGCCCTATTGGTTTGACACACAGCAGGATATACATTGGTGTCTCGGAGCTTTTGATGGTGCTGTCTTCTGCTTTGAACAGAGAATTTGTTTGAGATACCCATGCTCTGCTTTTTAATTTCACAGGATGCACATTTTTTCCCTAAAGAAGGGCTCGTTGTGTCACTCAAATAGTATTTCACAGATTTTGAACATGTTTACCTTTGTACTTAAATGGAGATTTTCAGAGGAGCTGTCAAAAATAAGCAGTGATCCATCAAAGAAAACAATTGGTATTTTTATAGACTATTCTCAAGGTACGTGTTTGTACTTTTGTTTCTGGCTTGTGCTGGACCTTCTTTTTATTGCAAGTTAAAACATTACTAACAGCAAGTAGTGCTGTTTTCCCCCCAAGACAAATAAATTGAGGTTAAATCATTCTGCTTTGCCTCGTGTTTACTGTCTCAGGTGTCCCGCTGCAGTTAGTTTGTACTGATGTTGCCCTTTCCAAACAGCTCTATCCTTTTATCTTGAGGATCTCATAATGCTCTGAATCCTCCCCTCTTATCAGGGAGCCCAAAAAAGCCTGAAACCGAGAGAATCCCTGGAAAAAATTGTATCTTCCCAAATAATCGCTCATAGAAAAGGTGAGAAGGTGAGGAACGGCACAGCCCCGTTCAATGTGAGCTGAAATGAATTCCTATGGATTTTTGAACTTGGCAGTGTCTTTTTAAATGCTGTTATAAATAGTCTTTTATAGCTTCTTAGGGGAAGATGGAAAAACTTGTGGTTGAGGGTCTCAAGAGAGGTACCTGTGGTTGTCCAGTGCCGTAGCCTACCGCTGCGGTTGGGCATGGAGCACGGTGGCTAAGCCCTGCTGTGCCCGGCTCGGCTGCCTGCAGGGAAGTTTTATATATGGGGATGCCATATATATATGGCATTTATATATGGTTTGGTTGGGCACTGTCCATACAGGCACCAGGTTTTCTCCCAGTAGAGGAGATGGAAGGAGCCTGCCCAGGGTTTGAGGCAGAAGGTAGCCAACAGTGGGACATGGGCATCCCGTGGGAGCTGTGCTGTGGAGGAAAAATGAACCCCACGGGGCTTTCCTTAATGCCTGCTGTCTCTCCACAGCTCCCTCCGAAGCGGGGCTGTTGGCCTCAAAGCCTTCAGCGCTGTCAAGCGGCCACTGGTGTTTTCAAGCTGAGGTTAAACACCACGTCTGTGCTCAGAAAGGTGCTTGCTCCACACAGCGTTGGTGGAGAGCAGGATGGATGAGATGTGTTTTCCGGGATCTGGAGAGGTGTTACGTAGAGGTGAAGCTGCTGTTGTGTGTCGCATGTTGTGTACAGTAGGGTGGTGACTGCAGGAGCTAGCCAGAGGTCTTCTAGGAGGCTTCTTCAGGGGCTTCTAGGGAGGTTCTCTAGCTGCAATGAGCAGAGTGGTTTTTTTCCCTTCCTTTCCTTCTTCCTTTGCCGTCTTTCTTGTTTGTTTCTTTCTTTGTTTGATGTATTTGTGACTCCTTTCTGCCTGGGAGCAGAGCTAAGCCTAGCAGAAGATTGCCTGAAGGCATCCCTGGTCGCTGCTTGAGCATTAACACTGCTCGTGGCTCGGGGCTGCCTTTCCCATACGGTCCCTGCAAACAACCTTGTCCTGCAGGGAAAGGCTCGTTTCTTCATCCTCAGTTTATTCTCTTTGATTTTCAATTCTCTGTGCTCTCGAGCCTGGGTCCTCGTAGCCCTGGTGATGCTCTCTCAGTGAGGGCTGCTGGGAGCGAGCAATGGGAGCAGCGTGCAGCCAGCTCAAACCCCAAGTGGAGGCATGTACGTAGGGTTTGGTTGGATCAGGAGTGCACTTTGGATGTGGATCTCCCCACTGTCCCCACTTACTGTGCTTTGATTTGCATTGAGGAGCCAACTTGGAGCACTTGGGCTCAACCCCTTGTGGATGAAACTTACTGGGAAGATGTGCTCCAGCCCAAATGGGCACCCAGTGCATGGAACTGGGCTTGAGGTAGTCCAAAGGAATAAAAAGTCTGGAATCCAGCAGTTGGTCCTCCCCAGCTGTTTTGCTCTATAGGTCTTCTGCCGGTCCACGCTGTTTGCTCATACATACCTTGTTGGTATCCTCTTCATAGAATCATAGAATGGTTTGGGTTGGAAGGGACCTCGAAGGTCATCTAGTCCCAACCCCCCTGCTATGGGGTGGGACACTTCCCACCTCCCGTCCAACCTGGCCTTGAACACCTCCAGGGATGGGGCAGCCACAGCTTCTCTGGGCAACCTGGGCCAGGGTCTCACCACCCTCACAGTCAAGAATTTCTTCCCAATATCTCATCTAAATCTCCCTTCTTCCAGTTTAAAATTGTCACCCCTCGTCCTCTGGCTCCACTCCCTGATCCAGAGTCCCTCCCTAGCTTTCCTGGAGCCCCTTGAGGGACTGGAAGGGGCTCCAAGGTCTCCCCGGAGCCTTCTCTTCTCCAGGCTGAACACCCCCAACTCTCCCAGCCTGTCCTCCCAGCAGAGGGGCTCCAGCCCTCGCAGCATCTTGGTGGCCTCCTCCAACAGGTCCATGTCTGTCTTCTGTTGTGGGGTCTTGCGCACCAGTTCTTTGCTTAGTGACTAAGCCTGGTGGTGACCCCAGTGTTTTCATGCTGTTCGCGGTACTTCAGCAAAGGTGCCTGATTCCTAATTAGAACAAGCGTTCACGTTCTCCTTCACATCACAGTCATGGCTCTGGTGTGGTATTCAGCCGTACAAAGCCGTAAGTGACTGCCTGCTTTGCAGAGATGAAAAGGTGGATACATACTGGGAGCCTCAGTGGGGATCTGTGCTTGCTGGTGGCCCTAAAGAGCTGCAGAAAATCATCAGGCTTCCTCGGAAATGTTTCCTTGCAGAGTCCTAGGAGCAATGTGGATGATGCCGGTAGCACCTGGATTTCAGCTGTGTCTCAAATTGTCCCCTGGACTTGCCACTGCTCAGGAGTAGATGTGGGTCTGGGAAGCCGTTGCATTTGTTCCACACATGTGTCAACACATCTCAGGTTGTGTATGGCTGGGCAGGTTTCCCATCTTCTCCTGCTGTACAAGAGAAACATCTGCCAAGGTCATGGCAGATGAGCTCTTGGCCATGGCCAGCAGCTTTTCATGGACTTTGACAGTCGCTTGCTGAGGGTGGAACGGAGAGGATGGAGGAACGGCCCGTCCTTTTCAAGTCACCATTTGGTTTCTTTTTCTGGGATTGGGGTCCCAGACCTGCAGCTGAAGTGAGCCTCAGGCCCCTGTCGCTTCAGATCTCATTTGTTGGATAAACATGCCCTAACTGGAGGTTTTACACTTAAATTTTTACAGCTGCAAAGGGCCATATAAAAAGCCCCATAAAATTGCCTGGATTTATTTGGCTAAAGACTGCACTGGGTACATCAGCATCTAAATCCTTATTCAGCATTTACGGTGTGCTCTTGCTCTTGATACAAGCTTGCTCGATTTCCCGTGACTTTCACTAATGCAAGTTTTCTTCTTGCTGTATTTTAAACTATCCTAATTAGAAATTTTTTGACTTCTGCCTTCAAAGCCTGTCTGGGGAAACCCATCTACGGGGCACAGGCTGCTAACACAGGATTACTGTTGTTCAGCTTATCTTTCCAGCTTGAATGGTTTAATAGGTCAGTCGAGTATTAAAATGGGATTTTCGCTTGGATATAAAATCTTTTTTAAAGGGCATATTTTTTTTTACTGCAAACGCTTCGTATTCTCTGCATCCTATTTGCTCCAGTTGGAGGTTTTGAACTTAAATATGATTTCATAGTTCTCTTTTTTCACCTGCTTCCCTGATGCTGTGATTATAAGGCATATGTCAATATTTGAGGGGAATAAATTGCTGATGACTCCAGCTTCTGTTTAGTTTTATGAATCATCTTGGGGTCGTATGATCTCAGCAACTGTGTTAGCAGCTTGTGATTTCTGATGGGACTGCAGCCAGCGTGCCGCTTGGCATTGGGCTCCCTTTGCTCTGAATATTCATTACTGGTGTTTGCTGGTTGCTTACCGATTCCAAAACCCAGACTTGCCGGAGCCGTGAAGCAGCAGAGTGACTCGGAGACGACTCATGCTCCCCATTTCATGCTGATGCTTGTCAGGAGTCACTGTGTGTGATGGTTGGGGGATTTCTAAATGGCTCAGAGCCATTTTATCCTCTTTTACTATAGCAAGAAGTTGTGCAGATCTGCGTGTCGCCTGGCCTGTCAGTGCAAGGCATGGGAGGGCCTTGTTGTGTTTTAATCTTTGTTTTTCCATATGTTCTCCCAGTTCAGGGGAAGGCTGAGCGCAGGACTGATCAATGCCTGAGACCATCAATGCCACCGTGATCAAAGATGTCACACTTCTGCTGCCCCACCAAGAGCCACCCAATTGGAAATCCATGTCCACCCCACTTGGAAACCTATGTCCACCTCACTTGGAAATCCATGTCCACCCCACATTGCAGAGCTGCTGATGGCCTGGCAGCCACCACCTGGGCTTTGCCCAGAGTTTCTTTGAAGAGATGCGCCAAAGTGAGACTAAAGAAAGAGCAAAAGCAATGGAGGAAATCTTTCCTCATTTGCCCAAGTGTTTTTAACTCTTTTGCCAAGTAGTGGTAGAGTGAAGAATTGATGGGATATTGCATTTTTTTTGTGTCAGGAGAGCACAGGCGTCATTCACATTGCTCCCTGTGGGTGCAAGGCAATGGGCGTGAGCTGTGCCTACAAGCTTTGATATTTAGCAGCTGGGTGAGCATGGAGTAAGCGGGGGCTTTAGTGCCGCTGTTTCCATCCTTTGGGGATGAGCCCACCTCTAGGTCTGCAGCCGTGAGCACACAGCAGTGGGGGACTGAGGTGCCTCGCACAAAACCAAGAAATTGCGTTATATATTAGTACAAGCTCAAACACAGCATGTATGTGTGTTTCTTGGAGACTTATCATGATATGACTCTGGCGAGCTGCTGAAGACATTTATTTGCTTCTCTAAAACAGCTTTCCCTTCCTCTCTTCCATCTTTTATTTTCTGTAAGAACACAATACGCTAAATGATTAAACTGGATTAGATTTATCTGCAGACATTTCCCTTCGAGTTACGGCGTGTGGCCATTTCTCATCCCTCTGCCCACATTCAGGTGGAAAGAAGCATTGATTATATGGGAAATATTATATTATTTCTCTCTTCTCTCCTCACAGGTGTTTACAAAATATGGGAAATGCTACATGTTTAACTCAGGAGAAGAAGGACGGCCTCTTCTTACCACGGTTAAGGGTGGGACGGGCAATGGACTGGAAATCATGCTAGACATACAGCAGGATGAATATTTGCCAATATGGGGAGAAACAGGTAAGATGTTCCTTTTCTTCCTGCAAACATGCATGTACTGGTGACTTTTTTTGAAAGATCATCCCATCGCATCCTGCTCAACTAGTGTCTAAACCAAACAGCTCTTGGAAGCAAGAGGACCCCAGTCTGTACGCAGATGAGTTGCTTTTCTTCTCGGTGGTTGGGACCAGCATGTCCATAATTCAGCTCAGCACTGAGTGGGTGTCTCAGCGCTGACGACTGGGACACCAAACAGGAGCGTCATCACCTGTCCTAGGGTGGGCGCTTGTGGGTGACAAGAGGTGTGGTGTCTCCTTCAGATGCTCCAGCACGTCCCTCTTCCCTAGAAAGGCATTTTTGAGAGGACACGTTCAAGGTGGACCTCCAGCTGCTGTCTGTCTTTTCCTCCTCCTTGAAATCTGGGGACATTCATTGCCTTAATTGTTGTCTTTGTGTGAGTAGCACTGCCTGGGTGGACCAAGGGCTCGGCTCATTGCACTCGGAGCATTTGGGATGGATGGCATCTGTCCCCTAACGAACCCAACTGGGACGGGCATCTTCTGAAGCCCTCTAGTTCTGGGATAGAGAAGGGTAGAAGGTACTGACCAGAAAGGATGGGGCTGTGCACTGTCTCTCATGTCTTATGGGTTGGGACGGCAGCACTTGGACTGAACATGGAAATGCTGCCTCCTGCAAGGGCAGCTCAACAGCTCCCGTCATCCCGACCCAGCTGCTATGGTGGAAGTTGCTGGCAATGCTGGTGCCGGTTTCTTCAATGAACCCTGCAGCAAAAATGGTGGGTAGGATGCTGGACTCTGCAAGAGGGGTGGCATAGGCACGGGACAGCATGGGGAGTGACACGTGCCACCAAAGCCACCCATTTAGAGCAAGCCTTATCAGTTCTTCAGCAGTGGCAGCTGCAGTTTTCATGAACCCATGTTGACATTTTAAACAAAACATCCCCAAAAACTCTTGGAAAAATTGCCAGCTGCTCCGTTTCTCTGGCAGTTGCAAGGCAGAGCGTTGTGGTGGGAGTTTTTCACGATGAGGTTGTGTTTATTTTTGGGTATCAGGAAAGGGAGAGGAGCCAATGTCACTTAAGGTTTTGTGTTGCCATCGCTCCGTCATCCTGTGTAAATGAGCCCCTTCGAGCACCTTTCAAACTTCTGCTCAATAGCGAAGAGGAGAGTTGGTTGCATTCATTCAAAACTTACAATTTATTTGTGTGGTGTTTGATTCTTAGGATTTAAACAGATTCCCACGGTTCCGTCAATCATTTAGAATTGCACAGGCTTTTATAGCAAGAGCTTTGCCTTCCAGTTTTTATCTTGTACTCAAAGTCAGCCTGATCTGGCCCGGGTGAGGGGGCGGAGACAGTGATTTGAAATAATCATTTCTGACTTGTTGCATTTGTTTGAAGTCTTGTCCTTTTAAAGGCAAAACAGGTTCACAATACAGAGTGGGAACATGAAATGCATCTTCTACCTCTGATGTTCTATGACTTACAGACTGCCTTGGGGAAGCCCATGAGGGCAGGAAACCACCACATTGATGGCTTGGAGATAGGGCAGGCTTGGACAACCCCACCACCAGCTCTGTATGCTCAGCTTCGTTGGGTTTTTGATCCCTCTGAGGTTCCCCATGGAGACACAGACCTTGTGTCACACCATTCTCTCTTTAGGCTTGCTTTTTGGAGCTGCCTGTTGGAGAATCTTTAGGAGGAACCCATCCGGAAATGCACCGCCTTTAGAGCTGTGATGTTGGGAAAGGTGGATGAGTCTTGGCTGGGTAAACCAGACTCTCATTACACAGGAGGCAAAAAAAAAAAAAAAAAAGAAAGAAGCAAGTGGAGAAACAAACTGGGCAGCAAAAGATGAGGGAGGAGGATCAACCAGGTCATGTTCTTTCCATCTGGTAGGAAAGCTGGGCAGGAGAACCTGTGGCAGTGGGGAGGAAGTTTCTAGTCTGGTACCTCCACATCTGGGAGCATCACCGTCATCCAGAGGTTAGGTGGGATGGCAACTTCTGCTCTCGGCACTCTCTTCAGACAGCTTTCAAGCCCTGCATGTGGCAAAGGTGCTTGGAACCTGGCCATGGCTGCGGACTTGAAACCTGACAGGGGAAAAAACCAAGCCCAAGTGCATTCATTTTTTTTTTTTCAAAAATCTTGTGGCTTTTAGGGTCTTTTGAGGCCAGACTTGACCTTTGACCTTTGTGGAAGAGAGCAGTGTACCCCTGTGATTTTCAAGATGCCCCTGATGATGTCCTGCCCCCGCCATGACCTCACCACTGCTAATCTCATGCATATTTAACTTTATTTGTACTCAGCTGAAGATTAGAGGCGTAGGGAGGGATTCTCACGTCCCTAGAATGGGCTGATGTTACAGGGCTGGATTGTGCTGGGATAGTTACTCAGGTCTCTATCTGACTGTGAAATGCCATAGGATCCAAGGCAAAACTATATAAATAGGGCTCTTGATGTGGTTAAATGGTGTAGGAGAGGCTCCTGGACTCGTTGCAAGCAAATTTGGCCACGTTCTTACAGGTCCAGGTAGAACTGGTACTTGACTTCGAAGCTCATAAAACGTTAATCTTTGCCTTTCAACAAGGGATGTTTTTATCCTCCACGTTTGTACAGCGCCTTATACAAGCCGTCTTCAATCTTCGTTGAGCTCTCTGGACACTACCAGAATAAAAATATTAACTATGGTGGTTAATAGTTGCTGTTCCCATGGAAACACTTAACTCGGCTCTTAGTAGGTAAGTGAAGGAGTTGATGATTTCCAAATATTTGCATAAGAATGTAAATGTGTTTGGAATTAAATCTCAGCTGCTACCACAGGGACTGCACAGACTTGGCTCTCCAGTGAAAAGCTTTGTCAAGGGCACCCAGCTCTTGGTAGTGAACTTCAGCCCTGGCTGTGGCAAGAGGTGGGGGCGGACGTGGGGGGAGATCTTCGTGTTGCAGCGCCAAAGCCACATGTAGGCATGGGGAAGTCCAGCCATGGAGATACCTCCAGGGTGGAAGGAGTTGAGTTTTTTCTTCGCAGTGAGTTCATATCTCTGTTATAACCTGAGCTGTTCCATTCTCTCCTTATCTTTAACTCTTCAGACACTTCTACAGACTGGTTTTGCTGCTCTGTTTTCCCAGTAGCCATCCTGTACCCAACAGCTGCTCTTTTAGTTGCCTCTTAGGCAACTGTTTTTTGGGTGATTGAGTTACTAGAGCTTTTTTTTTCAGTTTCTAACTTCCACAGCATCCCTCAAACATGGCTGCTCAAACCATTTCCTTTCCCAGCTGGTTGTCCCATGTTAATCCAGGTTTTCCCAGAGCTATCTGGAACTGCCCTCACCGAGCTGCTGTGTTTGCAGCCTATTAGGGCTTCACAGATGCTGAAGATGGACCAACCTCCATCACCACAGAGAGCTCTTCACATGGAAGAGTGATGCATTTCTCTGGCCCATCGTGGTGCCCTTGGCTCATGCTTCCTGCAAGCGTCTGTCCCATAGAAAACAGCCACCCAAAGAACCTTCCAGGCCTCTTCATCCCAACCATGGCCTGGACACCCCATGGGACCTGAGGGACTCCTGCACCCTGGGTCCCTCAGACCCTCGTTGGCAGAGAACAGTCGTGGTTCTGTTGGATGCAGGTGTGACTTTTATCAATGCCAAGTGCAAATGGTAGAAGCTTATTCTGTATTTAGTCCCGTAGCTTCTTTGCTTTTTGCTCCAGATTTGGAGATGCCGTAAAAGCGTGGTCTCCTTCACGGCCCCGCATGAAAATAGCTGGCGCGTGGACTCAAAAAATCCTCATTTTGCTGCTGGCTGCATGCCTCCGGATCTTGGCTTTCTTTTTTAAACTGTTCTTTGCAATTCAAATAAGAAGTGAAGAAGGGAAATATTGGTTCGTAGCTTTGGGATAGGGCTGCTCCAGGAGCTGCCGCCACCATGTCACACTGGCATATGCTTTGTAATATAAAAAGTGATTTAATTGTTACTGACTCGGCAAACAAAATGAAGTGTATTGTCATTCTAAGAAGACCTTTACTGAGTATCCATTAATATCTCGGGAAGCTGAATACCTTGTCTAACAAGTTGCTTGTAATAGAAAAATATACCTTTTGCTTGACTGTCTGCATATGCAAGCTCATTATTTGAACATGTTAAATTTATGTACAGTCTAATTTTGGAATAGCGAGTGTACACAGGCTGCTTCAGTCTTGATTTTCAAGTGCGAAGAAAAGGGTATTTTGACTGTGTCTGGATGTCATGGCATCAGGCTGCCTTGCCGTCTTTGGGTGTGCAAAAATATTGTGTCAGGACTGTCAAAATCATGAGGCGTGTGGAAAAAAAAAAAGATGAGAAAAAGAAAAAGAACTGGAAATCTCTGTCTTTTGAATTTTGCACTTCCAGACTTTATATTTTCTAGCGTTTTCCTTTAACCGTGAGCATACTAGACATGAAAAGACTGGGAAAATAATTTGTGGCTGAAGTCTTCACATCACCTTTGTACTTGAAAGAAAGCCTTAAATATTCCAGGTAGGAATCAAACAAAACAACTAGCAGTCCTGCATGGCGGTAAAATGCAAGACAGAAAAAATTTATACCAGGGAAAAAACTCTTTCCAGTAACCGAGGGGGAAACGGCAAAGCACAGAGTCGGAGTAGCGTAGGTGGAAGCTGCAGCCAGTCGTACATATGGCAGGGAATCTCCCAAATTCTGCGGTTACACATCTTTGTCTCACAAGCTTTGGGGCTGGGGGGGTGGCGGGGCTGTGGGGGGGTGTTTGTTTTATTGCACTTGATAGGGGAAGTGGCAGAAATGTAATCAAATATAGGAAGAGAAATTCTTAATGTGTAGCGGTGACTATTTGATGGGGAAGGGAATCCACTTCTGGTTAATCTTTCTGGAGTGGCCCAAGGTATTATATATTGACCTAATATAGCAGCCCAGTAAATTGGAAATCACTCAGGCTACAGGGCTGTAAATAAGAAATACAATCGGAGAGTTCTGCGTTTGTGTTTCAGGAATTGTTGGATAAAGATGAACATTTCATACCAATTAATCAAGTAACACGCTGAATAAAAAAAAAAGGGAGGATGAGAAACGCTCTATAAAATTGCGCTAAGAAGAAGCATGAAATCTATAAAGCCTGAGGCTTCAATCCACTTAGGAGACTATCACGTAGTATTATGGGCTGCTATTATTTAACTCGATAAAAAACATGGGCTACAAGCAAGACTTTTGATCTAGGTCACGCTGAGGAAGATCTCAAGCCTGTTTCCTTCACGCCCAAGCCGTTTGGATTGCAGTTTATTTTTTGCTTCCCAGCAGGGTGTTTCCATGCTGTTACGAAGTGGTGGGAACCAACCCTTGTCATCAAACGGTGGATGCAAGAGAAAACCATCTGTTGGTGGCCGGAGGAAGCCCCTCTCCAGGGGGTTGTGGTTTGGGAAAAGGCAAAGCCAACAGTGTGTGATGGGAGCTCGGGGACCAACCTCTGCCGTGCCCGAGGCGCTGGTGCTCGTCCTCGCTCGGGGGGAGCTGAGGCACGTCTGTAGCATTAATCCAAATTAGCCAGAGGTGCAGGTGGTTTCAGGGGCATTGAATTTCCATGCCGTTGCTTTTCTTCCTCATTAAAGCCGCCTTAATTCTGCTGATCTCTTTCCATTTCCAAATTGAATTTAGATAAATTGAATTAGCGTGGCTTTAATTTTGAACCAGGGTCTTCACGCAAGCCCCGATGCTGTAGAAGTTAGCTGGCATTTGTTTGCGGCTGCTGGCTGTTCTGGGAAGGGCTGTTTGGGTCCTCCTTGACTCTGTAGAGGGGTGAAAAGTGACGTGGTGCCATCGGTGATGTGAGGAGCAGCATGTCCCAGCCAGCCCTGACCTGGCTGCATCTCCCCAGGGACTGGCTTGTGGTGGGAGGCTGCAGAGCAGAGACGTGCACTGGGACACCATGCCGACACGATGGACGTGGGCGTAATGACTTCAAGCTGGAAGACGGTAGATTTAGAATAGATATTAGGAAGAAATTTTTCACTCTGAGGGTGGTGAGACCCTGGCCCAGGTTGCCCAGAGAAGCTGTGGCTGCCCCATCCCTGGAGGTGTTCAAGGCCAGGTTGGACGGGGCTTGGAGCAACCTGGTCTGGTGGGAGGTGTCCCTGCCCATGGCAGGGGGTTGGAAAGAGATGGTCTTTAAGGTCCCTTCCAACCCAAACCATTCTATGATTCTATGACACCAGCACGAGCGTTGCTGCCTAGCTTTGTGCACAGCTTATCTTGGGGTAGATCAGATTTTAGAGAAGGTGTCTCTCTGGTGGCTTTTTTTTCTGGCGAAGGATAGGTTATCAGGGCCATGTTGAGGGATCTACTATGTGCTTTGGGTTTTGGGATCTGTAGTGGAGCATTTCTAGGACCTGCCCGAGGTTTGGGATGCTCCAGGCATCAGTTCAAAGGGATGTTCAGCACAAATCATCCACGTTCCCTCCTTGCAGCCAGCACCGCGGCGATGCTTTCGGCTCGAGCCAGGGCTGTTCCTCCTCATTGCTGACAACAGCCCTGATGACTTTTGGGATCCTGCAGCCGAGCCGCTGCAGAGAGGACTCGGAGGGGACAAGGGTGACCCCAGGCACATGAGGGTGGCTGGAAGCCAACCCCACCAACCTTGAAAATCCGTCTCGCAAAAGTTTACTGATGCAGGCACAAGTTGAGAGCGTTTCCATGGTTTCTTTGATTTTTTTTTTTAAATTTATATTTTTCCGCCCCCTGTCCTCCAGGATTTCATGCCAGGCAAAACAGATTTAAACAGCATCTCCCTGCTGCTGAGATGGGTCTGCGGAGCGTCGTTCCTGCTGCTCTACAGCGTCTCGTTGTGCGGGGTTTTTACAGCAAGGAGGGACAGTTGATTTAGCTCAGGGGTCAGATGTCCCCCCAGCTTTCCCCAAAGCCTCCCCAGCCCCGGCACTGGGTCTCCAGCTGTGCAGCCTCTGTACACGGCACATTAATAAGCCCAAGCCCTGGAGCATTCGGTTTGCCAGCTGCGGAGAGGCACAAAGCACTCACTGTCATTTACTTCTGCATATTAATGTGATTAGTGGCGGTTTTTCATAAATTGAGGCCTCTTTTTGCTTACAAGAGATTTAAATTCAAGCTGGCCTCCCCCAGGTCACGGCTGCAAATCCTCCAGGCTCCTGGCATGGCCCAGGGAGGGGACAGGGGGGCTGTTTCGGATTTACACCATGCAGAATCATCTGCAAGCTTTGAGCCACCGGTGTCAACCACAAAATTTGGGAAAAAGGGAAAAAGGCACCGGTTTGGGCATCTGCTTCATTCACAGCTTGTGGAGTTCGAGGTGGGATGATTACAATTAAGATAAAACTCGTCTGTAAATATAAAATAAGTAGGAAATAACCTGGGAATGGAAGAAGCGATGGGAAGAGGCAGGTACGCACCGTGGCAGGATGGTGGGCTATGGCGATGGGGATACCCCATACACGTGTGTGTGCAAAACGCTGAGCACGTTTTCGAAGAGGAATACACTTCCTACAAATCGGTGCGTTAGTGCTGACTCCGGGGCTTCTTGGAGCTTTTGCAGTTTCTTTTCCATTACGAGGATGTTGGGAGCAGTTGCCTCCCGCGTGCAGCCGCGGCGGCCTTAGGGCAGCTTTTTGCAGATGAAACTCTTGTTTGCCTTGGAAGGGCTGGTTCTCAATTTCGTTTATTAATTAAAATTAAAAAAAGGAAAGAAAAATTTAAAAAAAAGAAGAAAGGCAAGGCAAGGTGTGCATAAGAGTAACTTGTCTTCTCCAGCACTTTTCAGCCCAGAGCATTTTCGCCAGGTGATGAACAAACTGTGTGGGTACCTGTAACAGCGCAGGCGGATGAAATGCTGTTGCCTCTGGAAGGAGGAAAGACCGAAAAGGCTTTTACTGCCCACAGTAAGAATACGGGGTGGTTTAAGGTGGAGAAAATTATACCGAATTCATCTGGAAACGGCAGCGGGGACGTGGGGAGCTGGAGGGGAACGGCTTTGCTTGGCATTTAACCGAGGCGCCAGTGGTTAATGCCCTCTGTTGTTATGAAAAGAAGCATCCTGGGATCCTGAATTAACAGCTTTCCCTCCTGATTAGCTTCAGCTAATCTTCTGTTAAGGAATGGCCAGCAGGGCGAGGGAGGGGATTCTGCCCCTCTGCTCCGCTCTGGGGAGACCCCCCTGCAGTGCTGCCTCCAGCGCTGGGGACACCAACACAAGGAGGACATGGACCTGCTGGAGTGGGGCCAGAGGAGGCCACCAAGATGCTGCGAGGGCTGGAGCCCCTCTGCTGGGAGGACAGGCTGGGAGAGTTGGGGGTGTTCAGCCTGGAGAAGAGAAGGCTCTGGGGAGACCTTGGAGCCCCTTCCAGTCCCTCAAGGGGCTCCAGGAAAGCTGGGGAGGGACTCTGGATCAGGGAGGGGAGCCACAGGATGAGGGGGAATGGTTTTAAACTGGAAGAGGGGAGATTGAGATGAGATATGAGGAAGAAATTGTTGCCTGTGAGGGTGGTGAGACCCTGGCCCAGGTTGCCCAGAGAAGCTGCAGCTGCCCCATCCCTGGAGGTGTTCAAGGCCAGGTTGGACGGGGCTTGGAGCAACCTGGTCTGGTGGGAGGTGTCCCTGCCCATGGCAGGGGGTTGGAACTGGATGATCTTCAAGATCCCTTCCAACTCCAACCATTCTGTGCTTCTGTGATTCTCTGAATGCCAGATAAGACACACCGGCATCTCTTCACTGCAGCTTTAGTTGTGGTCTTCAGGGGACATGGCAGTGCTGCCTTGCTCTCAGTTGTACATGGGGCTTCACTACCTGGCTGCTCCTAGCCCTTTGCAGGGCAATGCACAGATCTGGTTATATCGATCTGTGGCGGCAGTGGTGGACATCCCTCCCTGGCTCCTCTCCCACCCAACACCTTGTCTCCCAGGAAGCCAGAGCAGAGAAATGAATCTTGGCTGGTGCTGGATTTCAACTTGTGCAAGAGCGTAGAGCCTCAGAAAAGCACAAAATCAAAATCTGAGTAAGTCAAGACAGCCACGAAGGGACTCAGAAGCCATAAACCTGATTTTCCCTGCCACCAAGGACAAGCCTCGTGTATCAGCTGCTTGTGAAACTGCGAGGTTGACTGGTGGTAATCGGGGTGTTCAGAGCCCTGCACAGACACCTCTGTGCCAGAAATGTTTTAGATTACAATCTGCAGTGAGAACCCATAAAAGCGATGAAGAAGATTGAACTAGGATAGTAATTTGTTGCATGACATCAAACTCATCCTTAGAGAGTCAAATTATCCTCGCTCCTTACATCCCTTTTTGCAAAATGAAGTAGAGCTTGCCGTGCATAAATCTCCTCTTGCTAAATATAAGCTATTAAATGCTGCCACTTCTACTCAACCGCAGTCAGCACTGCAAAGGGAGAACGCTGCTTTATTTGAAAAGATGTGAAGGTTTGGCATTGCCAGGCAGCAACAATTAGCCAAGGCAATAGAAAACCACCCCAGACCCCAATGGCACAGGGTTCATTCATCCTTCTGAAGACTTGAACGTCTGAAGTGACGAATGGTACCTATAAAGCAGCGGTGGCCTTGAGCATAAATAGCATGGAGGGGTTTGGGCCAGAAGAACTCGTTCTTTTTTGCAATAGGAAACTCTGATCTCGGATTGACTCATCAAGAGGCAGCTTGACCTTTAGGAGGTTGGTTGGTGTCACCTAAAGGGAGGTATAAAATGTGCTGCGTCTTGGACCTTTTCCTAATGAGAGCAAGAATTCATTCAATTAGCCAGGTTTCCTGGGGAGAAAAGGTCAACGTTATTTCCACCTTCCACCAGCCCCCTGACAACCAGAGCATCCACAAAATTAGGCTGCCACTAAAAATTAATTCTGTTTGCCTGAGCACACTCATCAATAGCGCCGGAGTGAAGAGAGGCAGCTCAAAGGTTACTCGGGTTTTTGTGTCTGGGCTGTGTCATTAAGGTTGTCACATAACCGATATACTCCCGTTTGTGGCGAATTGCGCTCCGGGGCCTCTCGATGTTATCGTGGAGCTGGAGCGAGCCAACGTGGTCGTTGAAAAAGCTATTTTTTCTCTTCTGCAATGTAGCAGGTACTGCTGTTTCCACGCACCCAGGAAATTGGCAGGGCTGATCCAGACTCGGATTGCCCCCAGGATCGATGTGATCCATCCAACGCGGCTTGTGGAATGAAAGGACTTGGGGTGGGGGGGGAGATTTCAACTTGGTGTTAAAATCAAATGGTTGCTTGTTTTTAATAAATAGGGGGAAAATGTTCACTTGTAGCCTGTCCTTTAGGCTTTTGGATTTGAGTCCAAAACTGGTGCTTTGCAGCCATCAAGAAGAACATCTCAACAGCTTTGGTTGCTGGTGAGCAAACATGAGCCTGAAACCTGTGGGCTTTTTGCACGGGGTTTCCTCACCGGGCAGCGCAGGCGAGTCGTTAGCATCCCTGTATCTTGTCCATCAACCCCTCTGGTCCCCACGGTGAGCTTGGTGTTGAGGTCCTGGCCCATGAGCTCAGCTAAGGAGTGCGTTTCAGCCCATCCTAGTGCAATCAGCCCATCATGCAACGGGGTCTAGGTCCAGTTTGTGCTGGTTTGGCAGTTAGACACCCAGAATTTAAAATAAAATAAAATAAAATCACAGTGCTTGTCTGCTGCGGGTGTCTCATCTCCTGCTTTCCCAGCACTCAGTCCCCTATACACACACGGATGAGCAGAGCAGTTAAGACGTGGCTGGGAAAGCTGCTCCTGTTCTTGTGGTCCTGCTTGAGAAGGTGCGTGAGCTACCACAGCAAGGCTTTCGCCTCTGTAGGACTGGTATTAGCAACCACAGCCGGGCGTCCCCGCTCACATAATGTTGTTAAACTGAAGCTGTAAATACGTATCAGGGACTTAACGAGAAAAATCCTTTAAGGGACGTAGATGCTTCCAAAGCTTTTCTTAAAAAAAAAAAAAAAAAAAAAAAAAAAGCCCCCAAGTCAGGAAATGTTCATTTAAGGCAAAACCAAAGGAATGAAAACTAGAAGCTGGCTTTGGGAAATCTGGTAAAGCAGAGATAAGGCACCTAACGTCAATGGCTGCGTGTTACAAAGCAATGCCATGCAGCATTAAAATTAAATACGCATTTCACGCTGCAGCTTTCATTCGAGTCTTTGTGGCTGGTGTGTAAAGTTAAATGTCCGTGGCCGAAATATGAGGGCTCGAAATAGTGAGAATTCGTGGGGTATTAAGGAGACATGAGAAGGGGCCTGGCGTGGCCAGCGTTGTGGCTATCGGCTGGTGCCCGGGTGGCTCGCCCCGAGGTGACAAGGTCTGGGGGTGCTGTCTGCAGCCTGCGCCTCTGCTGTCCCGGGAGCTGCAGAGGTGCCCGCAAACGTCAGGGTTTTTATTATTGCTATTTTTTCTGTGCGCTGGGAGTGAGGTATTGGCGACTCTGGTCAGATTTTGGGATGCTCTCTGGATGCACCAGTTTTACATGAGGATAATCCAGGTCGTTACCCCCCTCCCCCCCCCTTCTTGACCCTTCCCCAAGTGTCTTCATTTCCCTGCTGGAAGATGAAGAGCTCCACACATACTAATCGATCTCACGGAGGCACCAGGAGATTTTGTGGCTAGAAAGCACTTTGAAGATAAAAGTCTTTTGCAAGTGCTAATTAAATTTAATTGTATTAATCTCCTTGGTGCAGGGATTGTTGTATTGCTCCGACTTCATCCAGCCCGTAGCGACACGGGCTCCAGTTGACATTTGAGACCTCCCAGGTGCTTCCTAAGGCAAATTGCTGTAGTCCCTGCGTGGTGTAAAGCTCTGCTGAGGATGACGGTGGAAGGGTTTTCCCCTCCTGTAGGTGCTCTGGAAGCGTTTCACTTGGGCTAGGCAGCATGAGTAGAGCCCAACAGTCTTCTCTTCGAAACATCATTGCTTTGGCCAGCTCTGAAGGAGCAAATAATCTGTCTGGCCCAACATACGGAGCAAATAAAACGCGTCTTTCCTGAGATATGCAGGACTTAGTGAAAGAAATCAAGGAGCCCCAGTGCCACGCACCATGTAGAAGTGGTCTGTGAGGGTTTCCTGCAGCTCTTGCTGGCTGCTCCTTACCTCATCGCGTTCCATCGTCTGGCAGCATCAGCACATTTTCATCATCCTTTCAGTTACAGCTCTCTCCTTGCTTGTTTACAAAACAAAATAGCCAACGGTCCATGTTGAGCGTCTCTGTGGAAGAGCACAGCTGTCTCTGGTTGTACCGTGTCTTGTTGCAGTAATACAAAGTGCTCAAAGGAATCACAGATGGCAAAGAGCATCTAGAGCACGCTTCTGGATGGCTGGAGAGCAGGTAAAGACTATCTCAGCAGAACAGAAGAGCAGAGGGGGGAAAAAAAGGGTTGTGATTAATTATTCAGCTTTTATGGAGGTTAAAATGAGGGCAGGAAAGAGTCAAAGCTCCTCTCACATCAGCCTCTGAGCAGTGCTGTATTTACTAGATCCGTGATGGTTGGATGTGTGGAGGAAAGATGAAAAGGGAGGAAAAAGCTTGAGTGTTACAAGGTCTTTATCAGCTCCACTGTGTCTGTGCTGCAATGATACGGTGGTGGCACCTGCTGCCACAGGAGGTCTTCTGCTATGCAGACTTAGTTGCAGCAGTGCTGGGCTTCACTTGAGGTGGTTGAAATGGGGAAGGAGTCACCACTGTCTGGTTTAGAGAGGAGGAAGGAGAAACACTGGTAAGTCTTCAGCTGTGGGAAATACTAAGCTGGGGAGAAAGGCAGGGACAAGCCGTGGTGGGTAGGTGAAGGACAAATGGACTTGGGTGGTGGGGAGGACACTGCTTGGATCCCTGGAAAGATGTCTTCTCCTCCTGTTGTTCCTTGTGCCCATAACGGAGTGAAGGAAACCCATTTTCACTGGAGGCTTTAGGGACTGGTTAGATGGTGGTCCATCGGAGGAGGCTGGGACTGCCGTGATGCAGCCCTGGGGCAGGAGGTTGGGTTTGGTGGTCTCACCAGGGCTTTTCCAGCCCTGGCTGTTGAGACAGGTCGCTCAGTGCCCATGGGGACCCTGGCAGGATCTGTCCCCACCTGCCCTGCAGGGTGATGTCAGGTGATGTTACTGGTGACCTGCACTGCTGACACGTTGGCATCTTCTCTTTCTTCAAGACACATTTCTAATGCTTTGAAGGCCGCTTTCATTTTCTGGTGAGGTGAGATGTGCCGGGTCACAACTGTTGACAGGGGTGGATGACTTTTCTTCTCGGTGACGGCAGAGTGAGATCGCAAAGCCATGTAACAATAAAAACTGAGCTGTTTTAGAGCCGCGTGGTACGCAGAGGCACCACTACCTGGGAAGAGACCCAAGCATTTCGGGGCTATCTAGGGTTGGGTTTGGCATGCCGCCGCCACCAATGTATACTTTGCTACCAAACACCCTGCGAAACTGGGGAACATTAGGAAAGAGGACTGCGCCTGTGTTTAGTTTATCAGTTTTAATATTTGTGTTGTGTTTATTACTTCCACTACTACTGTTTAAAGAGAAGCATATAAAGATTAAGAGAGGGAAATGCCATCTGCGGAGTTTGGCCAAATGACAAATTATACTACACGATGTCGTTACTCAAATATTTTGGAGCGTGTGAACAGGGGAGAGGGGAAGTGATTGCTGTTGCCTTCTCTCATATACAGACATACAGAAGGAAAAGTCTCTTTTCTTCCAGTGGAAGGTCAGTGTGAGGAAAGCAAAATAGGTGTCTCTGGAAATGGGGACAGGAAAGAGGTTTCTGCTATTAAACAGATCCTGAAGTGTGCTGGGCAGCTGGAGGCAGAAATCCTTCTCTTTATGGGGAAAGGCCAAAGACAGCAAGGGATTCATGCAGGAGCCTGCAGAAAAAGTGCTCTGAGCCAGCTCTGCTTTTCCTTGTGATCTGGTCACCTTTGGTCCAAGGCAAGAGACCATCAGCTCACAGGGATGTTGTTTTTGAAGGCTCCCTTTCAGGTGAGAAACCCATTTTCCACCAGTTCTGAGCACCACAGCTCTCTGCACCCGCTGCTGGCGTTTCAGCTATCCGGCATCTTCCCCAAACTAATCTATTTTGCGACACTTCAGCACCTGCCACAATGTCTGAATCCGGTCCAGGCTGCTGGTCCCCATGGGGGAGCAGAAGACCCCCCCCAGTTTGCTCCTCATGATCCAGGCTGCTTCACTGGTGGCCTCTCTCCATCACTTCGCTGCCCTCTTCCTCCGAGACATGGGAGGTTTGACTCCCATCTAATTCCAGGCTTGGCCTGAAGCAGCTCTGTGGTGTAGCCACATCACAAGGGATGTCCGAGCTGATTCTTGGGGGAACAAATGGCAAAACATCCTGTTTATTTCACTGATGTCCTGATTGAGATGCATTTCTCACGTTCTGAGCTCTTATCCGAGCGTGTTCCCAAGGGGAAAATTGACATATTTTAATGTTACGCAGCAGCTTGTTATACTCCATCCTGGGAGCCAGGAACAATTTATCTTCAGTGTCTCATCGTAATGCCCTTCAGTGCCGATATTTATTTCTATTAACGGTAGGAATGGCCTCACGGGGTTGTTTGTATAACGTTGCATGGGCTTCCATAAATATTTCAATAATTAAAACAATAATTAAGCGTTATTGCTACGATACAAGTTAGTATTGAACTCGTGAAAGCTGCAGACTCAAAAAAGTAAGGACACTTGCATCTCTGGCTCCTGGCTCCACCCCGCACCGCTGCGGCCAAGGGTGCAGGGTGGGCTTTGGCCAGGAGTGGACCAAGGCTTTGGGGGCTGGATTTGGTCATTTTACTGCCCCAGGGTGGGATGTTGACACGCGGAATCCTGCGTGAGCACGGGGCTGTTGCTGTAAGGGTGCTGAGTGGGTCCTGTGGGCACGGAGACCTTCTCACTGTGCTCTGGGCATGGGGTGAGAACTGAGGTTTCTAGAGGCAAAATCTTTCCTTGGGGTTGGAGTTGTGGTCCGTAAAACATTACGACGCAGATGTTTGGGGCCACTCTTGTGCAGAGATGCTGGAGGCAGTCTTTGCATCTTCTTAATCCTAGTGGTTTGTTCCCCTGCCTGGTTCCCCGATGGCTTTCTGGATGCAAAAGCGGGTGCAGAGCTGGCACAGCCATGCATGGTGCCCACCAGGACGATGGAGGACCTCAGCCTTTCACCATGAACCGTACAGCCTGGAAGTGAGCTGTGGGGCTGCTCGTAAGCCTTTGCAGCCAAAATCCTGTTGAAAGAGCAAAGGCTTCTCCTTGAAGGAGAGATAACTGTATCCTGGTTCCAGTGCCACAACGTGATATTTAAGCTAACCGTGCTAGCAGTGCGTTTTCTGCACAGCCCTGACCTTTTGATTTCCAACTTAAATTTATTCACCGTCAGCTTATCGTAGCTTGGATTATTTTTTTTTTTTACAAATATTTTCCTGTCGATGGAAACACTCTGCTCCCTTCTGGTGTTTGCCTTTGATGTATTTATAGAGAGGATTCCTAGTCTTCATCTTGCCAGACGATACACAACCCAAGCTGTGTTGGACTCCTCCCAAATGCCGGGTTCCCCGCTCCTCTTCCCATCCCAGCAGCTCTGGTGTGCTCCTTTCCACGTCTCCATTGATCAGGCTCCAGTGACCAGAACCGATGACGGTATTTCAGATGAGGTTCCACTGCCAAGACTCTCTTGGAGTCCCCTTGCTCACAGGCATCATTGCTTTCTCTATGTTGGCACTTGAGAAGGTGGATTTGGGTGATGAACAGGGTGACCAAGCTCTGAAAGCTGGAGAGGAGCCATCCCACCCTCCATCACCCATTAAAAAGAGGTTTCTCATCTAAATAAGTCAAACAGCCCTCAAAGGATGGGGTGGATAATCACTTATCCCTTCCCATGGGCTGTGGAAGGGCCCTAGTGACCAGCTGAGACGATGGTCAACTCTTGACGTGGCCAAAACACGAGGAGCTGCACGTTTCCCTCACTTTGTCTCTCTTGCAAAATCCACCTCATCTCCCCAAAATCTCAGCAGGGTCCAGCTATGCCTCATGCTCCATCCTGTTGTTGTATTTCACCTCCTGCTGCCATTTTCTCCCCATGCCTTGCAAAAACTCAGAAGCAACTTCTGGTATCAGCAACGCTGTTTTCTGCTTAAATCTCCAGGTTAGCACTGATTGATTTTTTTTTTTTCTCTTTTTTTTTCCCCCTCCAGCAAAATTCATTGCAGCACTGCAGGCCGCGCTAGATGTAATTTTCACGGGTTATTTTTATCAGAGGGAAATATTAGACTGCCTGCTGCCATATGAGATCTGTCTGTGCCCCGCCGGCCTCCCCGTGGGCAGCGCACTACAACACAATGCAAATATTTTTATATATAGCATCCTCCATATGCGGCGCTGGGGGAGGGCGGGAGGAGAGAGGACTGGGGTTGGGAGGACACCGGGGAATTTTGAGGGGCAAAAGGAAGGAGGTAGAGATGCTGTGAGGAAGCAACGATGGTTTGGGCTGAAGATGGGATGTTATATAGAGAAGGAAAATCCTTTCCTGGTGCAAAAAGGGTTGGGTTTTGGTGTGCGGATGATGGAAGTGGTTGAAGGCACCTGAGAAGGTCCACGGGTGGGAAGCTGAAGTTGGAGGAGTAGAAGGGACCCTGGGAGAGCATCACCTCCCGTGGCCACCCGCTCTCCCTGCTTTGGTAACCCCAATCCTGAAAAATCACTATAAAATAGGTTATCATAAATAAGATAACAAATAGGCATTATGAAATTCTCCACTAACCAGGGCTGCAGACTTTCTAATTTTTCTTCTATTAAGGTCTAAAATCCATTTGGCTGCTAGGGGTAAAAATTACACGGTGAGGAGTTTTCTGAGGAAACAGGGAGGAACTGAAGCTTATTGTGAAATGCATGGAAAAACCTAAATCTCTCTAAAGTATCCTGCACCCCAGTTGTTGAAGCGTTGTGTTGGATGCGAGACCAGGGCTTACCCCTTCGTATCCCTGAGTGCGAGCAGGGGGTTGGGGTTTCTTTTCTATTTTTTCCTTTTTCTTTTCTTCACCTCCAGAAGAAATCACCTATTGATTTCCGGTCTGTCTTGGTCCTTACTGGACAACACTTTGAAACCTCAAACAAAGCACGAGCAGGAGAAGCCTTTCCCTGACCGATGTAACTAAAATACTTGGATTTTTTTCTCCCACTCTGACACACTAGCTCTTTCCTGGCATTTTGTAATCATAAACTGCATCTGAGGCGCATCCTTTTCCATTAAAATAAGTGTTTACTTAGTTGCTAAGTTCACCAAAGTGCTTTGAAATTACATCACTCAAAACACTGACATTTATAGGCGATGCAAATTAAATAGACATAACCACAGCTGTCAGTGCAATTCAGGCAGAGCACGGAGTCAAGGTTTCTGGAAATGGTGAAAAATTCTCTGCTTGCCGCCTGTCTTCAAATGTCCTTGTACCGGCAGTGATTTTATTTAATTGCACATTAACTCCAAAGCTTTCCCATCCAGCCCAGCTTTGCGTTCAGAGAGAAATTGCAGGGCAGCAGAGTCCTCCTGCCTGCGAGGACTTCTGTGCTTCAACCTCCAGCAACGTGTCCTGGAGAAGGACAGGGAGAAAATGAGGAGTTGTAAGAGGTTGTTACTCACTGGAGTGGCTGCAGAATGAGAAAAATGGGCGGGTGATGGGGAGGCACGAGCTTGGCTTGAGAGAGAAGTCTTCTCCTTGCAGGGTAAAGGCCCAGCGGGAGCAAATCCTGGTTATCTGCCAGTGGTGCTGGACTGGCGCGAGCTCTACAGCATCCTCCAGGCTGGAAAATTAAGCACAGATCCCGCAGAGGAGCTGGACCTGGCGCAGCTCGGTCTGATGACCTGCGTGGACCTTGCAGTCCCGTGGAGGCTCTCACCACAGGTCAGGCTGGCGATGGTGATGGGATCACCACTTGGGATGGTGACCCACCATCTTGGGGTGTTGACCCATCCCAGTCTTTTTCTCCTGGCCCACTTTGGGACTATCGTGCCTTCCCATGGGACCCACATTCCCGAAGAGGTGTTGGGATGCAGAGAGGTTTCCTGGGGGCCAGCGATGCTCAGAGCTGGAAGATCTCCCTGGCACTTCTTTGGACCTCCAGTTTGAGAAACCACATCCTGCTGCCTTCACTACCAAGTACACGCAGATGACATCTCCCTTTTGTCAATGCCAAAAGCTGACTGGACCCCTGGGCTCAGTCTCCGGGGGTATCCTGGTTCCTTCCGTCCATCCATCTGCCCCAGAAGGGGCAGTGACAGAGCCGGCATCCAGCCTCAGCACTGGGAAATCTGCTTCCATCTGGCTCCACTACCAGCCAAAATTAGCAGCAGCTCTTTCACCGTTTAATATTTCAAGATGTTCTGGGGGAAGCGCTGGGCTCCTGGAGGGGGGGAGGGATGTGCGAGAACTGCTTCTGCGCCTTTAAAACGTGTCCTTTCTTATTTTTATTGAGGTTTTTTGAATCGTTTCTGTCCCTGCGGTGGCAGCAGCTTGCCGAAGCGGAAGCGGGCAGATGGGTGGCCCGGAGGGGCCGGCACCCCCGGCTCTGGATGCGGGGAATATTTCACCCCTCCAGAGGGAATATCTCTCCCTTCCTTGCTCTGTATTTCTGGCAGCAGCTCCCAGGGATGGGGGAGATACTGGTCTGACCACCCCCCTGATTTTTTTGGCTACCCTCCCTCCCGCGGTCGCCCTTCCTTGCCACACGTGATTCCCAAAGGATGCTGAGGTGGGAAGGGAATTTATTTTCCTTCCCCACCAAGAAGCGATCGTATAAGCAGCGTAACCTGGCAGGAGCCACCCTCCCTGCCCTGGCATGACCCCGCCAGTAAAGCGGGTTATGAGACGTGTTTGTCCCCCACTTTAATGATTAAAGCTTAAACTTAATAGGAGAGAAGGAAGGAACTGAAATATTCATTTGCTGGCTCCTCGCCGTCCAGCAAAACCACTTTAACAGCTCTGGGCTCGGCTTGCTGGAGACCTGCCGGTTTCTCCTGCCCCGTATATTATGTAAGAAGCATTTTAATAATATACGTTGAGACATATGGCCCCTCAGATTTAGTATGCAAATGCAATATGCTTAACTAAAAATAGCGGCTATGCTTAATGTAGTTTGTTACAACACCTTCTGTTCCTTGGTGAGTAATGAATCGCGGCTGCGCTTTACAGAGAGCTTGGAATGGAGCGAGCAGGCAAAAACCTCCGCTCCAGGCTTGGCTTTTGTCGTGAAGGAGCTCGATCATGTCCCATCCCCTGCCTCTTCCAGCACCGTGACGGGATAATTAAGTAGAAGATACCCAAATAAATGCTTAATGGGGGATTAAGTAATGAATTGCTGGTAGGAAGGCTTTGGGTCACAGCTAGGTGTAGTTGTTGCCTTACATCCTGGAGCGTTAGCTTGTGGTTTGGGGTTTATATCCCGTAAATGGTTTAGTGGTGGGTTTGGCAGTGTTGGGTTCATGGTTGGACTCGATGATCTTAAAGGTCCCTTCCAACCTAGGAGATTCTATGAATCTATATATTATTCCAGTTCACACTGTAGGAATCCCACGGTGGTTAAATCCCAGCGGTGCCAGGTGAAAGCATCACCTCTGTGCCCTCATCCCTTGGGATTATACGGCAGAGGCTTCGCTGCTGCTTTTCCAGCCTTTGGGCCGTGGGAAGAGAGATAAGGACACAAGGTTCATCTCCTGCCCTTCCCAAGTTGTCCTTTTGGCCTCCCTCTTGCAGGCTCTGCAGGCAGAAGGTTCTCCTCTCTCCTCTCCTCTTCCTCTCCTCTTCCTCTTCTCTTTCTCTTCTCTTCCCTCTTCTTTTCCTCTTCTCTTCTTCTCTTCCTCTCCTCTTCCTCTCCTCTTCCTCTCCTCTTCCTCTTTTTTCTCTTCTCTTCCCTCTTCTTTTCCTCTCCTCTTCCTCTCCTCTTCCTCTTCTCTTCCTCTCCTCTTCCTCTTCTCTTCCTCTTCTCTTTCTCTTCTCTTCTCTTCCTCTTCTTTTCCTCTTCTCTTCTTCTCCTCTTCCTCTTCCCTTGGTGACAATCCCTTCTTGCCGTTGTTCTCACCAAAGCCCAGAGGAACAACAAACAAGAGGTGTGGTTGTGTGGTGACAGCCGGGTGACAGCAGTGCTCCCATCCCCTGCGTGGGGGAACTTGCGCAGCCCCGAGATCCGGCTGTCTGCACCTTCCAGATACAAGGCGGTGAGGTTTTTTTCAAACTATTCTTTCATTTAAAAAAAAAAAAAAAAGACAAAGGGGGGAAAAAACCCCAAACCTCTGAAATATTCTGACTGTATCCCAAGAGATAAAGAGGAAGAACTGATTTACCTTTGTAGCTAAAGCCGCTACCTCACTTGCCGTTAATACAAGCTGGTAGCCTTCTGTGCTGGTAGCTCTTTCAGGTGCAGGGCTTTTGGTTTTGTTTTCCCAGAATAAATCGTTAACCTTGCACGTGAAGTACCTGATGAGTTTGTCACACGGCGTTTCTGTGCTGCCCTTCATCTGCTCTCCATCACCATCAAAGCCTCCAGTAGCCTTGAGATCATCACTGATGTGCTGGAGCCACATCTACCAGGGTTGTCCGGCTCCTGGGCGATGTTTGGAAGGTCTCAGATCACTTCCAACCTCTGTGAGAGAGAAGGAGTTGGTCCACTAGGAAATAATCCCTTTTCACCCCGTTTCATCCCAACACTGATTATTCGAAGGGACCAGGGGAACATGAAGTCCCTGTTGCAGGTTGTCAGCAGCGCTTTGAAGCAGCGAGGTTTGATTTCATAGCTACGGGGAAGGGTTTGTAGAGAGAGAAGCTGGTTACCTTTATCAGTTCCTTAGCTCTGAAAAGGGAGCGCCTGAATTTCCCGTTGGGGCTCGGTTGTGCTTATCTGATCCTATCGTAGCTGCTTATGGAGATTAAGGAGCCGCCTTGGCTCGGTGGAGGGAAGTTACAACACCTTGGACGTGACTCATCCTGCTGTAGACATCTCCCTGGGATGGGATGAATCACTCTGGAGCTGCCTGCCTCGCTCCTTCGGTGACAGGAGAAGCCTGAAAAGAGATTTCAGTGTCCAGAGCTGGGCACAGGGCTTGCCTGGAGCTTGTGTCGGTGCTGTCAGCAGCAGTGAGTCCTCCAGCAGCAGCAGGGACCCCAGCGGTGTCACTGCAGCGTCCACGAGACCCCATCACGGACCATGGTAAGGAGATCCCGTTGGAGAGAAAAGGCAGCATTCCTTAGTGTGCTTGAAAGGTTGCAAAGGGAAACAGCCTTGGAGATGGTGTCCTGCCTCTTGGGCTCCCAGCATGAAAGGGGACAAGGTTGAGGGACCTGTCCTTAAGAATAGAAGGCTGGGTGGTCTCCGTCCAGGAGACTGTAGAATGGTAACCTGTAGATTATAGGACTTTCCATCCCATCACCCCCACCCTAAATGCGATATACACCTCCTGGAAAGCAGTCAGTGAGGTTTTCCCCTCTTCTACAACAGGGACTCTTCTCCAGCCACTTCAGGGACATTTTTGTCTTCTCCAGCATCAACTTACCCCATTCCCTTGGGCCAACGCTGGCCCTACCATGTACCCAGGAGCAGCCAGACCCCTCCAAAGCTTGGCCAGATGGACGAGCCGACGACAGGCTCCCCACTCCCCCGGCCACCCCTGCCCAGCAGCTTCCGTGCATTTAATTTATCCCTCTTAAAGGCGGGTGAGCAGCCAGGCTGGCTTCACGCACGCCCTGCACAGCCCCGCTGGGACGCTCGCTCCTGCCGCATCCAAGCGGGACGCGCGGTATTTTCCCCGGCAGCTGCCAGCGCCGGTGGTAGGCATCTCATTTTCATCCATGGGGAAATCACGTAGTCCCTGATTGCTCCCAAAACAGCAGCTGAAGCACAGCCCGCAGCAGCAAAATGCACGGGACAAATTTCCAGCGACTGGTTTTTAGTGGGGAGAGTTGTGTCGACCCTGTCGCCTGTCAGACGGATGCTCTCCAACCTCCCCCAACCCTGTTGCGAACATTCTTATTTCAGCTTCGCTTAATGCTGTTACCAAGCAACTTTAAGTGAAGCAAAACACGACGCTTCTGTAGAAATGAGAGCACGCGCAGGGGAGCGAAACTGGTTTCGCTGGCGATAAACTGGTTTCTTTATAATTCCACGTTTTTTTTTCACGGTAGGCTTGCCAGTCCTGCTTTCTTATAGTTACGTTTCCATGGCAATTTAGGGTGGGGGGTTTTTTCATCTATAAATTTTTGTCTGTGAAAAATGTGACTGTTAGGCATTTGTTTAAGATTCCTGCACAGGTGTAGTCTGGTTGAAGCGGCTGTTGACTTCCCCGAGTCTGGGACCACAAGGCACGTCCTCTGGGTGGCTGGGGGTCCTGGCTGCCCCACTGGTGTGATGAGCCCGACGTGCTCAGGAGGTGCTGAGCTGTGGGCGCAGACCCCGGCGGGTTATCTGAGGACACGCAGCCAGGTCCCACGTGCTGCTGAGCTAAATGGGAGGAGTGCGGGAGGGATGCAGGAGGGGTTGAGGGGGTCACTGGGTTGGTGGGAAGGGGACGTGGCCATGCTATTTTGCACACCCAGAGCAACTCGCGGTGCTCGGCCCCGGTGCCGGGGATGCCAACCCCCCCGGGGCCCGACGCGGGAGGTGGAGGAGCGCTTGCTCTGATGTGCGTCGTTTCTATGGCGATACTGAGCAAAGGATGCCCTAAAAGCTAGAGATGAACCTCGACGTCTCACAGCATCTTTTGGGCACGTCTGTGCTGCCGCGCCAACCCCCCTGCTCCTGGGGAGCCTTCCTCCCTGAGGAAGACAAGAAACCATCCGTCTCAACATATGTTATGTTGAGGTTCATGCAATGAACATCTGTGCTTCCTGCCAGATGTTGTGCTTGCTGCTGCCAGTACCCCTTCAGGATACTGTCCCCATGAGATTGTCCCCATCTTTGTGCCCCAGTGATACCCTGCGCTGTTGCATTGCACTTTGCAGAGCATAGAAGATGCACAGGTCCAGCCCACTGACTTCAGTAGCAACATTGATCCCATTTTACAGATGGGGAAACTGAGGCAAAGGACAATGAGTGTCTGGGGAGCAACCAGACCTCCCAGCTCTGTGCTTACTTCTGCAGAGCGCAGGCAAAGGCTTATTACCCAAAAATAAACCTTCAGGCCACCTTGTAATACAGTCATAAAGTGAACCAGCTGAGAAAATACCATCTACTTTTCTCAGATTGAGCCATGTGGGATCTGTTTTGGTTTTCCCTGAGCAGGAGTGTCTCCCCGGAGCTGCCGGTGCCGCCGGCAGAGCTGGCAGGTGACAGCTCCAGCTAGAAACGACCCATGACTCAGGCGGTATCTTCAGTTCCCAATAAATTAGTGCTGAGCACAGCTTCAGATGTTAATTGCCAGAGAGAAGTGGATCAGTTTGGACATAATAAGGCAGGGGGAGAAGGGTAACTCCGTGCCTTTGGCAGCATTTCTTATTTTAATTGCAGCTTCTTGCATATTCACAGGGATGAACTTTGTAGCCTGCACCCGAGCGTACAGGCAGCTGGAGCTTTATTAAGCTTTTCGAGCGATGCTCTAAGCAGAAAGCCCCGACGAAGTCATGGAAAGCCAACACCAGAAATAGAAATTTGTGCAATCTGCAACATATAATACTCGGCAGCCAGCTCGAAGCACATGCTGAATTAATCCCCAATTTAATTAACGCTACTCTAATCCTTCAGTGAAAAGAGCAGCTCAGGATTTGTTTGAAAACACTGTCCTCTGTACAGTAATGTATATTAATGTATTTAAAAATGCAATCATCAGGGAGTTTTTTGCTTTATTCCCAACGCGGGATGCACTAAGAAACGAGTTACAGGCACTGTCCTCTGAAAAGTGGGATTAGAGGTTGAATGAAGGTCTGTGGTTGGGCAACATCACAAAATTAGTTTAAAAACTGTAAGATATGAACCAAACCCCAAGTCACTGGAACTTATTTTTAAAGGTTTTCTGGGATTTGAGCCAATTCAAAGGGTTTTCAGGGTTACTTTTTTCCCGTTGATGGGTGATTACAAGAAACAGGCTGAACAAAACAGCAGTGACAACCTGGACCGGGTCTCAGCCCCATGCTTCCAGGAGGTACTGCTAGAAGAAAGCATTCAAAATGATGCTAAAACTTCAAAAACTGGCAAAACCATGGCCAGGCCGTGTCTCTGCGGATGTTCACACTGCTGGTTGCACCTCTCCAGCCTCAGCATGACAGCCCCTGAGACCACAGGGCATTTTTTGGTTTGTTCTGCTGAGGGACATTCATAGAATCGTAGAGCCCTACAATGCTTAGAGTTAGAAGAGACCTTGAAGATCATCTCGTTCCAACCCCCTGCCATGGGCAGGGACACCTCCCACCAGACCAGGTTGCTCCAAGCCCCGTCCAACCTGGCCTTGAACACCTCCAGGGATGGGGCAGCCACAGCTTCTCTGGGCAACCTGGGCCAGGGTCTCACCACCCTCACAGGCAACAATTTCTTCCCAATATCTCATCTAAATCTCCCCTCTTCCAATTTAAAACCATTCCCCCTTGTCCCGTGGCTCCACTCCCTGATCCAGAGTCCCTCCCCAGCTTTTCTGGAGCCCCTTGAGGGACTGGAAGGGGCTCCAAGGTCTCCCCGCAGCCTTCTCTTCTCCAGGCTGAACCCCCCCAACTCTCCCAGCCTGTCCTCCCAGCAGAGGGGCTCCAGCCCTCGCAGCTTCATCCTGGTGGCCTCCTCTGGCCCCGCTCCAGCAGGTCCATGTCCTTCTTGTGTTGGTGTCCCCAGCGCTGGACGCAGTATTCCAGGTGGGGTCTCCCCAGAGCGGAGCAGAGGGGCAGAATCCCCTCCCTGGCCCTGCTGCCCACGCTGCTGGGGATGCAGCCCAGGATGCGGGGGGCTTTCTGGGCTGCCAGCGCACGTTGCCGGCTCCTGTTGAGCTTCTCCTCCCCCAACACCCCCAGGTCCTTCTCCTCAGGGCTGCTCTCCATCCATTCTCCACCCAGCCTGGATTTGTATTCATTTTAGCAAGCTAAATGCACCCAAAACCAGACGGTCTTGAGCTTCTGGGTCCTCTGTGACCTTTTCCTTACGCTTGCAGCGAATGTTTAACCCACACTAACGCTTCTCGGCTCCAGCACGGAGCTTGGAAATGTTTAATATGCAGCTAATGAGGGCTGGTCCGGGCATATTCCATCAAAGGCTTTTGTAGCTGAGCTTTTAATTTTTCTCTTTTAGTGGAAAACAGCTATTTTGCAGCAAATGAATTTTTAGGAGAAGTGACAGTTTTTCAAAGCCAGTTTCATGTTTATAGTTTCATCCTCACATGTGTTTCTTGCAGGAAAAACAGTGAATGCTGCCCGGCTTTTGGCAGCTTTTCTAAAAAAATGCTGTTTATTTTGCTCTTCTTGTTATTATCGATGAGGAAAATTAATAACTGTGTGTTTTAAAACCAAAGTGTCTTCTGTGGCGTAGAAAATACCTTGTCCTTCCTGTCCGTGATTACAACTGGCTACATGCCAGGATTTTCTGTTTGAAATTACAAACCTTGTTGCTTTTAAGTCTCTTATGGATACTTGCAGGCTGTATCTTGTTTGGTTGATATGGATGTACAGGGGTTTATCCGCAGATGGACCCGGGCACAGCACCCAGTCATGGGAAATACATGGAATTAAGTCAGATCTGAACAGACCCAGGGCAGGTGCAGAAACGGGCAGGATAATTTCAGATGGAAAATGTTTCGACAAAACAGTTCACGTTGCCCAACAAGTTACGCTAAATAGAAGCTTTCTCCTCCAACTTGTCAGGTAATTACTGAAGGAAGCATATGGTATCTCCTCTGAAGTGTTGGAAGGGGATCAACACCAAGCAAAGCGATGGAGCCGGGTGGGATCAGTAGGAGTGGGCGTCATGTGGGAATAACAGGATCGGGATTGAAATTGGAGGAGTTGGTGGGTGCTCAGGAGAGGGTTTCAACCTGTTCTGGTGTGCATTTGCCCATGGGGCATGGGCACCTGGGTGCCAAATCGGCTGTGGAGACCAGGGCTGCTGCGGTGCTGTTGAGCAGTGATGAGGTTGGATGGGGACGCTCTGCATTGCCAAAGGCTTTGGGGAAAGCTGGCTTCACCCTCGGTGCCAGGGTGTTTTGGAGAGTTGGCGCTGGGGAGGTGTTGGCAAGGAGGAGACCCTTAAATGGGATCCCCGTGAGTGGACAGATGCAGGGCTTGAGCAGACAGCAAGAGAGCTTGGATGTGTCAACATCCATCTGACATCTCTTGGAGCGAGGGGAGCCCAAGTATGGCTGAGCAAGGCAAAGGCAAGGCAAGTTTTTGTCTTGGTGGGTCCCAGCGATAGGGTTGTGTTGCTTGCAATAGCCTCTGTCACGGGAAGGTGGTGGGGAGTGATTCGAGTCATGGTCATTGGGTCTTGAGCAGAAGTGGAGGCCAAGAGCAAGGATGGTCAATGCCAGTCTCGCTCTGGGGGGCTTCAGTGTAGGGAAAAGTCAAAATAAACTCATACTCTCTGTGACAGTGTCCCACCAACATGGGATTCAGAGGAGATGCACTCAAGCTCCGCATCTGCCACACGCCACCCCATGCAACAGCAGTGCTCCATGCCCTAACTCATGGCATTCTTTAGAATTGCTTTTGTCGCAAGGAGGTGAAAATAAATAATTACCGTGCATGGAACATCACAGAGCCAAAGCACAGGCAGACAGATTAGCGTGGGCACCGGAGGCATCAGTCGACAGGAGTGTGTGGTCAAGAGAGAGCCTTGCACATCAGTACATCTCTGACTGGTTAAAAGTCCAACTCCAACTGGTTGGAGCTGAGCCCCAGCCAAGCGCATGGAGAGCTCACCGCCATCCCAGAATTTCTCAGAAGCACGCAAGGCCTGGGAAGGTAACTGTTTTAATAAATCCTCTTTATCTCCAAATTGTTTTCCTGTGCCGTAAATAGAAAAGCTAGGCTCTAAAAGGTTAAGTATTAATAGCCTCCTCCAGCTGCTGGGCCTGCACAGGCTGCTGAGATGTGGAGATGCTGCTGGTAGACACGTCACTGCGGGTGCAGAGCAGGAAGTTTTGCAGAGCCACCGTGTAAAGCAGCCTCGCTGTCAGAGTGGAGCTTTTTAAATGTTGTTTATCCCCAAAAACTGAATGAAATGTGTGGTTTGGTTTGTGCTTGGCGGAGAGGGATTGTTTGCTCAGTAGGGGATGAAGGTGACAGCAGCGTGTCTGGCCAGAGGTCTCTGGTCCAACCTTCTTGGACCAAATGTTGATCGGCTTGGCCATGGCTGAGTGTTGAACCTCAGAGGGTGGTTAGCTGTAAAGGAGGTAAGTCTGAGCACTGTGGATGCTCTCGCGTCTCGATTAGACCATGCCTAAACCCATGCCCACCCGTGCAATGTCTGGCTCCATTTGCCTTGGGAGCTACTGGGTGAGCAAGGTCCAAGAAAGTCCTCTTGGGAGAGGAAGGCTGATCCCTTTGCTGCCCAATTGAGTCAGCAAAGTTGTGTCCTCTTAAGCGATGTGTTCCTGAGATCTGTAAACCTCATGTCATCCAGTGTCACCTTATTCCTCCCCTGTCCTTCTCCTCCGCCCATATCACCCCATGGTCTGGTGTCTCCTGCTGCAAACCTTTGTGCAGCCCCTGGCAGAACAGCTCTGCGGCCATGATTCCTCGGTCCTGGGTTTCTACCAGTGCTTCGGATTGAATACAGTGCTGTTACAAATTGAAATGCATCATAAAACAGTAGAAAAATACCAGGGCATAGTAAGCAAGGAAAATAAAGAGTGACTCATCTTTAAACAGAAGCTCTTTAGATGTAGAGGTGGCATTGCTGGCCACGGGCATGGATTCATATTAGCGGGTAACTCAGTTTTTAGGTCGAATTATGCACAGTTAACAACTTCCTTTGCAAATGAGCCCCCCACCCCTTAGTCCCGTATGCTCCCTCTAGTTTGCTGGGATGTGAGACGGTAGCGGCAATGCTGAAGAGAGAAAGGTTACGCGCCCCGGCCGCGGGAGGATGCCTGTGTGATAGAGGAGCCCAAAGTGCTCATGTATCACACTCGGGTCTGATTTGCATCCCATTAATTCTGCTTCAGAAAGTCTTTTTTGGGTTGGTTTTAGCTTCTAGTGGAAGAGGGGGGACTGACCTCGAGTTACTTGGTATTCAGCACAGATTTGGGATGTGGAAACCTCGCATCACCCATAGCTCCCCGTCTGTGCCCATGTGCTGCAAATGCCTTTGTCCAGCTTGGAGCAACTTCAGCTGCCAAAAACATGAGCTCCTTTGAATTTAAAACACTTTTTTCATTATTTAATTGCCTACGTTGTCTCTCAGGTGGCCTCAGGCTGCATCAGAGGTGGGGTAGTGGACGCACAGGGTGCACCCGTGCTTGCAGCATTGGAGACCTTATGGATAGTAGAAATGTCTCTGTTTGGGGGAAGGAGGAGTTTATTTGTTTTAGTAATATGGGAATGCATTTAAAATTCTGTAACTAAATATCAGCTAGAAAGTAGATGTCACCTCCTGTTTTCTGTGGCTTGGAAGTACAGGCCAAGCTGGAGAAATCATGAATCTCTGCGTTACAGGGAGGGTGAGCCCTTGGGATAGGCAGCAGTGTAAGGACCAGGAGCCTGGAGATGCTCTCGGACCCGATGGGCAGCAGTGGTGATTTGGGCTGAGTCCCAGGTGTGCTGTGCTCATGGCAAACGCTGCACCTGGGTTTCCTCCCTTGATACCCAGAAGTCTCATCATCTAGATGGTGCGCTCCCGACTGCTTATCTCCTGCTTTTGAGCTGCAGAGATTGACTAGATATAATTTTCCACAGAGGGACAAACATGCCCACGCTGGTGGACACCATCCCACTACCCCAGCCCGCTAACCTTCCCCCTTCTTCTTCCAGAGGAGACGACATTCGAGGCTGGAGTCAAAGTCCAGATCCACAGCCAGTCTGAGCCGCCTTTCGTCCAGGAGCTGGGGTTCGGGGTGGCCCCTGGATTCCAGACCTTTGTGGCCACTCAAGAGCAAAGGGTAAGTCCTGAATTTCATTTACACACCAGGATCCCTCCAGTGGTCCATATGAGAGGTTGCTTCTGTGTACTGATGCCCCTTGAGAGACATCTTCATCACTAACAGCTATTTTTATGCCTTGCTTCAAATTGGTTGGGATGAGGGCAGCTTTTTTGGCCTTGCTTCCCATGTGTTGCCCACGATCCTTGTCATTTTGGCCACAGAAGGGACTTCGTCCCTCATAATTTCCCTGCCTTGCTCTTCCATGGTTATGGTTCAGCTGTGGCAGTCGCTTGATGTGCTGGGTACCTTCCAACCCTCTGAGAAAGGATGCTTTTTGCCAAAAGGCTCTCACACTCCAAGGATATAAAAAGAGACAAGAGGAGAGTGTTTCATTATGTAGATCAGCGTGAATCCTTTCAGGTAACACAGAAATACTCACGTTAGTTATTACAAGCTGTGGTGGGATGCCGGTGGCTCAGGATGCATCGCTCCCCTCGAGTCCCAGCGGTGGCCCATCATCACGGTGTGGATGGATGCGATGTGACGTAGCGTCATTAGACCCGAATCCTGATTAGGCATACGGAAAGGCGGCCAGCAGAATAATTTTTTCCTCCAGCTTGGCCTCGGCGCTTTCAGTCCTAGCCCTCCTGCCTCACTGCCTCTCTCATTTTCCTCCCTGCTCCTGCATCCACCCTCAAATGAGACATAAATCAAGTTGAGGAAAGCGAACACGAGCTGTTGGAGGCTTTGCTCTGATTAAACCTCCGTGGAGATCAGAGCCACAGTCCTTGCACTTCAGCTCAGAGCAACGCGAGGGAGTCACCACCAAATACATCGTTAACGCATCTCTCCGTGGTCACCGGCTACCAAAGTACACCTGAAGATGCTGCATTTCGGCGAGCCTGGATCTGGGTACAGATCTTCTCTCCTTCATTACGGCGCGCTTGGGCGTAATCATCCAGGAGATAACGAACGGTGTAGGTTCCCCGTGGGTGAGCGCCAGGTGGAAACTTCTCAATTAATGCAGAGAAATGTTTCGCTGCTGTCGGTTTGTGTCTTGTGGGAAGTCCGGTGGGCTGGAGAAAATGAGCAGCTTTATTAGCACACCGGGCTCTCGTTTGGGGTGTAACACCTTAGTAACGGTGAAGGCAAAGGGCTCTTCGGGGGCTGAGGCAGCAGCTGCTGAAGTCCAAAGCAGAAACGGGCTTGAAAACCCATCGTGGGCATTTTTCATGCCCGTTCCCATGACACAAGCCCTTCCACGTGTCCCCAGGGTCCTCACCTCGCTCCATAGCTGCTTTCTGCCATCCCAGGGGACCCAGCAGCATTCAGCATTGCTTATGTGGCGCGTGCGGCGAGCTAAAAGAATCTGGAAGGATGGAAAACTGACCGATTACTGTTGGCAGTAATTAGCGGGCACTGAATGCCTTATCCATCCTCTCTCCTGGGGGCACCTCCCAAAGGCTGATGTCCACACACCGAGGCAGCAGCACTGAGGTCAGCCCCGTGCTCGTAGCTGCCGTTGGCAGATGCGGCACAGAGCAATGGGGTCTGGATATGGCCCTGGGCGTAGGACGTAGGGCTAGTGACTGGTTATGCCCCACAGCGGCTGCGTACGGGAGCCCTCCCCGTGCCAGCACCAGGCAGGCGGCTCGCAGGGGCTGGGTTACCCCAGGGAGGACAAGTGACTCGCCAAAGGTCATGGAAGGAAGTCAGTGTCAGAACACAGGGTCCCACGTCAGACTAGGTACAAGGAAGACAATTTTTAGCATGAAACCCTGGCCCAGGTTGCCCAGAGAGGTGGGAGATGCCCCATCCCTGGAAACAGTCCAGGTCTGGTTGGACGGGGCTCTGAACAACGTGATCTGGTTGAAGATGTCCCTGCTCATGGCAGGGGGCTTGGAGTAGATGGCCTTTAAAGGTCCCTTCCCACCCAAACCATGCTATGATTCTATGATTCTATAATTCTGTGATTCTGTAATTCTATGGTTCTATAACTCTATGATTCTATAATTCTATGATTCTATAACTCTATGATTCTATAACTCTATGATTCTATAATTCTATGATTCTATAATTCTGTGATTCTACGTCGGAGCAGAAGGTCGCGTGTTGGGGTCTTGCATTTCCACGCCCAACATGCACGTGCCTTCGAGCGAAGCCCTCTCCTCTTTTCTCCCGCAGCAAAGAAAGAGCAGGATTTTTGTTCAGCCAATTGTCAGCCGTTAGAAAAAAACCTCCAGCAGAGTCAGCACCCCCTTAGTGAGACCGCGTGGGCTAAGCGGGGAGATGCCGAGGCTGGCGATGGAGAAGGGCATGGCCAGCCGTTTCCGTGGCACTCTGCACGCCCCGCTCCGCAGCAGGCAGGCAGCGCCGGGCAGGGTATCGTGGTGTTGTGCGGTGCGGCTGCCTCATGCTGAAAGAGTTTGGCAACACCTCCTGCAATGGAACTCGCCTGGCAGCACGAGCAGTAATTGGAAAGATTTGTCTTCCTTAAACATTCTGGTTTCAGCAAGATTTGGGAGCGTGGCTGGGAGCTGGAGCCTGCAGCGAGGATCTCAAGGACTTTGTTTTAAGGTAGAAATAGTGTAAATGCTTTTAAGACAGCTGTTGTAAATCTTCCCCATCCCATTGCCGGCATTAACTATTTCATTATTTTTATTTTAAAAAAATTAGATTTCCTATCAGGAAGACAGCCAGCTGAGAGAGAGGGAAAAAATCCATCCCTCCCCAAATCCCTCCTTCCAGGCAGGGAAGATGTAGAAGATGACAAGAAAAACAGATTTCTAGGGGACTCAGCATGAGCGTGTTCCCTATTCTGCAGGTTTTTCTGGAGTTTTGGTGCTGGGAGAGGGAAGGGCACGTTTCTGCTCGGGGCCAGGGGTTCTGTAACTGCTTTAAAAGTATACCACGGGCTGCGACGCCTTTTCCCGGGAGACCCGGGGGCTCTTCAAGCCGCCTGCCTGGAGCAGCATTCACGTCCCCGGGCGATGCTGCCCACACCAGTCCCTCCTCTCCATAAAGTCATGTTTTACCTAATTACAACCATTACAGCATAGATGTGCTACTGCCTCCTCTAATTACCCCGCAGGGACCAGCTGGGCATCACCCACCTTCTCAAGCCCTGAATGCACATCTTTTACTCAGACCCCTGATTTAGTCTTTTTTTTTTTCCTACTAAATCTCTACATCTGGGGCAGGCACATGCTGCTTTGTCAATAATTCAGAGCAAAAGGTGGAAAAAACCATGAAAATCACCCAGAAGACTGAGTCCAGCCAGTTATTGGGGTCCTAAACCCTGTGTTTTACACCATGAAACATAAATGAAATGATTCTCCAGCTAGAGAAGAATAAAAGTAAAGATAAAGAGAAGGTCGTTTCACATCTGCCAGCTCAGAGCAGCCTCTGTGTTAGTTATAAGCACTTTACCCAGTGATTTAAAAAACAAAAAAAAAAAGGTGTGGAATTGGGCAGCCTTGCCTTGGTGTGATGGTGGGAGCCGTGCATCGTCTTTGAGATGGGCTTTGGGGTGAAGGGGATTTATTTGTGGCTGGTTTAGTGGCTCGTGGCTTTATTTGTGGCTCTGTTACTATTCCCTGTGGCCATGCTGAAACCTATCCCTTCATCCCCCCATCCCAGTCTGGAAATAAGAGTATTTACTTACTGATTTCCTGCCTTTCCAGGTATGCAGCCGCTTAGCTCAAGCGAGGACTTGTGTGTTGGTGCCGGGGCAATAGATCCTGGCGCTTTATACTGAGAGCTTCCCAAAACCCCTTGTTGAAAGCAACCTCTGGCTCCGGGGTGGCACGTGATCTCATTAAATCTCCCTTTAAAATTAGCTGTCAGTCTTAAAAAAGGAACAAAATCAGGTTTTGTCCTCCTTCTGCAGTGGCTGAGCCCTCTGCTTCCTCCAGAGCAACGCTTTTAAGATACATTTACCAGTTTGGGAACGTTAATGCAGTAACGACGTCATGCTGATTTGCACTAGTAACATTATAAGAGGGACTTCTTCTCCCAAGTAACAGGCAATAGGACGAGAGGAAATGGCCTCAAGCTGCACCAGGGGAGGTTTAGGATGGATATGAGAAAAAATTTCTTCACCGAAAGGGTCACCAGGCTGCCCAGGGCAGTGGTGGAGTCGCCATCCCTGGAGGTATTTACCAGCCGGGCAGACGTGGTGCTGAGGGACATGGGTTAGTGGTGGGTTTGGCAGTGTTGCGTTGATGGTTGGACTCGATGATCTTAAAGGTCCCTTCCAACCTGGCTGATTCTGTGATCTATGACTTTGCACGGGTATCGGCCACGTGTGCTGAGTCAGCAAAAGCAATCCTGCGAAGGCAATGCTGGCAGGAGGCTTCCTCCATAAAATGTGGTGGTTGGGTTATATAGGCCAAGCTGGTTCTTTGCTGTGGACTCGTGCCTAAAGGGAGATGCTTTCTGTCTGAAATCTCAGACCGAAGCGATCCCCTGAAGTTTAAGGGGCAGGTGGGGACTGAGCTCCCCAGAGCGACTCGGGAGGTGGCGCAGCAGAAGGCAACGCACGATGGGCAGTTGCAATTAAAACAAGAGTGTCTTGATGGAGGGTGGTGGAAAACATCCTCTCTGGGTGGCTTTCCATACACCACGGCAGGGGCTGGGTCTGAATGCAACGTGAAAGGAGCTGGAGTGGTTTACGTGGACGTGTGAGGCCATAGTTGCTGTTCTCTGGAGTTTTCACGCCATTTTACAAGGGGAGAGCCGGCCGCGGTCCCCGTTGTGCCACACAGGGGAGCAGTTTCCATGGGAATTGCTGAGTCTAATAAATAAGGTTTGTTTTCTCATGAATGGGCAAAGCCCTGAGCTGCACAGGAGCTGGCTTGGGGCACGCCGTGCCATCACCCTCCAGACAGGTCCCAAGGGAAGGCAGGACCACCCCGAGTAGGGCAGTGCCCTTCAGCTCCCGCTGCTCCTGGCTTTGGAGGGATGCACCTCAATTTTTTCCTTTTCCCAGCTTTTTGAGGTGAGCCTCGTGCTATAACAAGCCTCCCCGGACCTTGTGTTGTGCGTGGCCTTGGGCAGGCTGCAATATCGGTACCAAGACATTGGTGGACACACTGGAAATTATATTTTGGAGGGTTGATCGCCTAGGGAAAGACAAATTTCTCCTGGATTTGGCTCCTTTTAATCCCCTTTTCCCAGCTGGGTTTTATTGCCGCATCTCAGCAGCATCACCTGAGCCTCTCCCATAAGGGATGGGATCAGAGAATGTTATTTCCCCAGCTCGGCTGCTCCCTGCTCCGCCATCGGCACAGCACGTTAGGGAAGATGAAAAGTGCAGTAAAAATGGCAATTTCTGCCAACTTGGCAATAAAAATTTAAAAGGCTTCAATTAAGCAACAGGTTCGAAGATGGAGCAATATTGTTTAATAGGGCTCTAGTGTGCCTTGGAGACTCATCCCCTCGTAATGCTTGCATGGGACAGAGAGCATCAGCTACCAACAACTGCAGCACCAAAAATGTAATTACAGGGGCAGGAAAATGGGACTCGGGGTCTGGCAGCGATTGCTCTGAAGCCTGTCTTTCCAAACAGGGTGTAGGCAGTGGCATTTGAAAATTAGGAACAATTAAATAGTATTTCCCATGTTTCCTAACCCTCACTCAGAGCATCTTCTCCTACCTACGGTCTTACACATCCTCCCAGAAGAACATTCACTCCCTGATTTCTTTGTTTCCCTCAATCCCACACACTCTCCCAGTTGATTTCCTCCTATATATCATCAGACTCTGAATTAATTCAACAACAAGACGCAAACTGGCAGGCAGAGGTAGCCAGCCGCGTAGAAAACTGCATGGCACAGGAGCGGTTCAGAGCAGGAGATGTACGAAAACGATTGCACGGCTGTTTTTGTAGGGCAGCGGAGCGGTTTTGCTTAGAAAACAGCATTAGGAGCAAATCAGCCTGTTTGTGAAAGGATACAAAAGAAAATAGGTTTGGAGGCAAGCGATGGAAATGAGTTAGGGCCGGTACTGGTGCGTCTGAACGGGGAGAGATTGGAAAGGGCTCGCTTCGGAAGGAGGTCAGAAAGAGAAAACAGCAGGGATGTAGATGAAGTAATGGCCTGGGTGCTCCTGCTAACCCTTCCCCATATTGTACGGATAAGAGGATTTTTTAAAAAAACTAGAAGGCTGCTTGCTGAGGACAGGAGAGCTTCAGGGGGTCCAAGTCCCACCACCCGCTCCCCAAACTGGGCACCTCTATAGCATTTTGGCCAATGTAGTCCAACAAATACAGCCAACAGTTGTCGTGGATGGAGCGATGCACTTCACTTGTAAGAGAGAAGCAGCAATATGTTTATTGATATAAAACAATGATTTAATAGATGCGACAGTTTAACAAGATTTGAGACGGCAAGGTACACTTGGGTATTTACTGCATAGAGGACAGGGTCCGACAGAGCTGCCAGGGAGACCCTCCCGTTGGGTCACAGTTTCAGAAAGGACCCCCTTGCTTTCTCAACTCCTTCTCAGAGAGGAGTCTGGGTGCAGCTGGATCCAATCCTAGTCCCAGACTTTGTCAATAGTTTACGTCTAAAGGATTATATGTGCGCAATTAATCCTTTATATCACTTAGCTAAGATTTCAGTGCTATTAGTCACTTACCAAGCATCTGTTACGGCAAGGAATCTCTCAACCTCAAGGAGTAGTAACCTTGAGGGTGTCCCTACGCAAGGGGAGATCCTTGGTGTGCAGCTGCTGCCCTTCAGGAGAGCTCAAAGGGCTCTTGGGCTGTGCACTACTTATGGGGGTAAGATGTTTGACTTATAGTCATATTTGCATAGGGACCACAGAACCAGCATTGCTCAAGTTAGCCCTTGGCTAGTGTGGTGTTGTCTGTCTCCCTGGAACCACAATGAGCCCTGGATGCCACCATCATGACTACATTGACCCATTACGACCACCACGGGTGGTTATGGCTTGGGCAGGGTTACAGGAGATAGGAGGTGGTGCCTGGAGGGGGGGAAGCGCACCGTCACAACAGTGTCCAGCAGAATGAGGGGGAACACTTTTGTTGGCTGTAGATATGCCAAGGAGGTAACCAGGAGGGAGAGGGCAGAGTTTATTGTAATTTAAGACTGAGTTTGCACATGAGCGAAGGGTACAACTCATTTAGCAGGGAGCCAGAAGTGAGCTGTGCATGCAGCAACTGCCGGGAGCAGCCATCCAGCGGGTGCTGGGAGCAAACCTGGGATGAGCCTGTGAAGGGGCTGCCCTGGGCTTTTTGGGGAGCCACAGGAGGTTTCAGTATTGCTATTTGATTTGCAAAATTGTTTGCAAGGAAACGGGGACCTAGAGGAGCATGAGCTTCAAGATCATAGAACCGTAGAACCATAGAATCATAGAATGGTCTAGGTTGGAAGGGACCTTGAAGATCATCCAGTTCCAACCCCCTGCCATGGGCAGGGACACCTCCCACCAGACCAGGTTGCTCCAAGCCCCGTCCAACCTGGCCTTGAACACCTCCAGGGATGGGGCAGCCACAGCTTCTCTGGGCAACCTGGGCCAGGGTCTCACCAGCCTCACGGTCAAGAGTTTCTTCCTAATAGCTCATCTAAATCTCCCCTCTTCCAGTTTAAAACCATCACCCCTTGTCCTCTGGCTCCCCTCCCTGATCCAGAGTCCCTCCCCAGCTTTCCTGGAGCCCCTTTAGGCACTGGAAGGGGCTCCAAGATCTCCCCGGAGCCTTCTCTTCTCCAGGCTGAACACCCCCAACTCTCCCAGCCTGTCCTCCCAGCAGAGGGGCTCCAGCCCTCGCGGCATCTTGGTGACCTCCTCTGGCCCCGCTCCAACAGGTCCATGTCCTCCTTGTGCTGGTGTCCCCAGCGCTGGACACAGTATTCCAGGTGGGGTCTCCCCAGAGCGGAGCAGAGGGGCAGAATCCCCTCCCTGGCCCTGCTGCCCACGCTGCTGGGGATGCAGCCCAGGATGCGGGGGGCTTTCTGGGCTGCCAGCGCACATTTTTCTTCTGGTGTCCGCTCACCTCCAGCACCTGGGGACTCGTGGGCTCTATAACTTCCCCGAGTTCTGCTCGGGGGGACCTTCCAGGTGCTGGAAGGGTTAAGCTCTTGTCCTTAAAGACAAGTTCTTTGGTGCTTGCTTGAAGGGAGCAAATGAGAAGGAACGGCGTATCGCACCCAGCACGGCAAATAGACAACTTCCAGCATCATTAACTGGGAGATGGTACCAATGAGCTCTGTGCATACGCTGAGCTTTTTAAGCATTTTACAAGTGCTAAAGTTTCCTGGGATTGAAATTCTATTAATTTGATGCTATTCGATGTTTCATTGAAGAACGGCGGTTTCTGGTTATTATTTTGTTTGGAGCAAACGCAAACACACCCCGTCTGGGTGTTGCGATGCCCAGGGAGAGGTTTGCATCCCTGCTTGTTCATCGCTGCCTGAAGTTTGGTGGCATCAGGTGGGGACCCCCACGTGGAGGAGGCAGGAGAGGGACTGAGCTGTAGCCCAGAGCCAAGTCGGTGTGGGATGTATCCCCAAAGCCGGATTCATCCCAGAGCCCAGCTGCAAACTGGGCTGCAACTGCCTCAACCTCGCACTGGAACCATCTCCACTGCGTTTCCACATCTTCCCTACTGCATAAAATTAAACACGCAAGAAAACCAGAGATACCACTTAAAATAAATTTAAAAAAAAGGCAGAGCTCTGGCTGCAGACAGATGTTGGCAGTTATCGGGAGGCTCGGTGCCAAGAGCGGCGTGCGAAGGGGCAGCAGCGTGGCCGGGAAGAAGGGCCATGGCAGGGAGGAGGCTGTGCTGAACAGCCCCCGCCGCTGCCATGTGCTTCCCCCCCTGTTTGCCAGAGCAGCCTTCCCTTTCCTTGCGTTTCGGGCAAGCGAGGTCCATCCCACTTTTAAGGAGACAAGACAATTTGTTCCTTTTTGATGCCTGCCAGTTCGTAACCGATTGTCGGAATCCCTAATGGCTGGGATCAAGAGAATTTAAAAAGCGTTTCATTAATTAAGTAAGTATTAATGATTGCGAAAGCGCGAGGACGCAAGTTTGTCAACCTCAATTAGAGGCTGAAGCTGAATTTCTACAAGCGGGAGACAGCGCGGTGCCGGGGAGGGGTATGTGCCCTTGGAAGCTGCCACGGCACTGGGGCAAAATTAGAGCTCGGCACTACTCTCCTGCAGGAACCAAGGGCAGAAACTGTCCCTGCTGCCTTTACCTCTGCTTCTCCTTTTGCTTTTATGGTTTTTTCCCCTCTAGCTTCAAAGAAAAGTAGCTCGTCGGTGGTGGTAGCAGAGCAGGTTGGAGGGGAGCAGCTCAGCATCCTTGGGCAGCCTCTGCCGGTCCAGCGCCAGAGCCCTCCCGCCGGCCCCGAATTAGCATCATCTGGAAGAAGGGAAAATGATTCTCTCAAGAGGAGGAGACCTCTGCGTGGGTGCATGCTGCCCAGGAGGGGCTGCAGGGGAGAGCAATCAAATCCAATTAGCGTCTCTCCCGTTTACGTTGTTTACATGGCCGTGGTCTGCGGGATCGCTCCGTCACGCGTGCTCCTGTTTGCTGGCTGGCGAGGCGGGCTTGGCTCCCGGTGTGCTCTTCCAGGCGATGCAGCGGCCTCTTTAGTGTCGTGAGCAGGAAATTTGAATGTCAAATGTCTAAAAGAAGTTGCTTGGTGGGGTCAAGCGCTTTGGAGGTGAAGGCTTTGCTTGAGGTTGCCAGCCCCATTCCGGTGAGGAGGGGGTTAAGGAGGGATGCTCTTATGGGTGGGTTCACCATTGCATTAACCCCAGGGCTTGTAGGGCATCCCGACTCCTGTGCCAAGGCGGGAGAGGCAACGGGAGCATGGATGGGGCTGGTCTGCAGGGCATGAAGCCACGGGGGCTGGAGGGAAGAACCTCGGGATCGTGCTCCATTGCAGGAAACCCTGCGGAAGAGTTCAGCCCTGTGGTTTGAGTCTTTTAGGTGCACTATTTGATGGGTAAAACCATACTCAGCTCTGGGGCTGGATAGTCTCCTCATTGACGGATAATGGGGAGCATTGGAGAGGATGCGACCCAGCGGTCCTGGCAGTCCTGCCTGTACCTGCGAGCGATGCTGCTGTGGCTCCAAACACGGACGGTAACAGAGCAGCTGCCTTCAGAGATAATTGGAAATAAAAGGTCGGGACAAGAGTTGAGACTTTGTACATTGGTCTCCTGCTCACCAAAACGACCTGGAAAAGGCAAAAGGAGCTTTCCTGGGACCAAATTACCTTTGGGGCAGGGTCTGGGAAATGTGGCTGCCCTGTTCTCTGCAGAACCCCATCCCTAATGATGTGCCTTCTCCCTCCGGAGAGGTCCCGCAGCCGTATCTGGCTGCTGCTCAGTCTAGAGTTTGCTTCTGATTACAAATTACAGAGCGTGAGGGAAGCGACGAGTCTTTCAAGCTGTAATTACGATGGAGGCTCCAGGTAATAGCCCTTGATGAGCCCCTCGGAGAGAGAAGAGCGCATTGACTTGCTCAAGGGAGGGAGGGTCCAACCCTGCCAAGCCCAGGGAGATTTGTCTCTAAAATCTTGCCGGAAGGAAGAAGCACACATTTGCCTGTCGTGCTTCAAACGAACCTTAGCTGCAGCGTTGCTTCCCTCCGAGCCGACGATGGAGGGGGAAGTGCATGGATTCCCAGTGCCAGGTGTGGGAGATACTTTGGTTACAGCTGCCGCGTCTTGGGACTGGGCTCGGAGACACGGCCAGCAGCAAGAAATCCCTGCCCTGTCATACAGAGGTGTAAGAGGTAGGGATTAATATACCACCAGGCACCACGAGGTGCCTGTGTCACATCCCACAGGGCTCTGCTCCATGGCCAGGAGTTCCACTGGGGAAATTTCCCTTAAAAAATAAAAATCGGAGCTTCCCTGGAGTCTCCTGGCGGTCCCAGACATGACATGCTTTTCTCCAAAACAGGGAAAACCTTTATACTGCAGAGCAAAAAAAAAAAACCTCCGCCTGTGTTAAAGGCACCAAGAGGCTTTTTTTGCTCCTAAGTTTCGGCGATTGAGCAGTGGGGAGAGGAAAACTCTGGGCATGTGGCAGAGGAGATGCGCTGTGCCCGTTCCCACGTGCTCCGGAAGCCGGAGAAAAGTGAGCGGCACTCGCACACTTGTGCGTGTGCAGGTGTGTGCGCGGGGTTGTGTGTGTGTGGCAAGGCAGCAAATCCCCAAGGAATGCCACGTTTTTGGGGAGGTGCAAACCAGCTTCTCTTTGCGGTGGGGGGGCAGTCAGTGCTCGTGGTCCCAGCTATGAAACGGGACGTAATTCTGTTAATGAAGTTGCATCACTTAGTGTTTAATTAATCATTCAGCCCGTGCACCTCCTGCAGAGGCAATGCCAGTTCACGAGCACCGTGGCTCAAACCCAGCGCTGGCTGAGCAAAAACCGTGTGTAAGCTAAATACCTGGTCGCGACTCCATCGTTTTCTCATCCCGTCACCTACACTCAGAATAAAATTTAAAGGGCTTAAAAGATTTGTGTGTAGCTGTGCTTGGAAGAGAGCTGATACCATCTGAGACCGCGATTATTTATTCTCCTTTATCATACAACGTGCAACATATGGGCCCCTTTCTCCACCGCGGATGACTAAATGATGGCATCTGCTACTCTATTATATTGCAAGTGTAAAGCAAATGAGAAAAGATCCCCTTCAAACAGCACTTTGCTATTGTCACAGAGACGCTCTTGATATTTTCATTCCAAGGTGCTGCTTTGCTGACTTTCAAAACCATCCCATTCAGAGCCAGGCCTGTTTCTTGGAGGATGCCGAAATTGCTGGGAACTGCTTTTTTTTTCCCCCCCTTAATGCCTCAGCTGGTCCCGGCAGATGGGATCCCTCCGTCACCTGCTGCGTCTTCGCGCCCGTTGTGGATGTTGTCTGCTCTTCACGTGGGACCCGCTGAGCACAGAGATGGCTGCGTGTCGCTCCAGGCAGCTGAACAGCTCTCGCTGCTGTTGCTTTTCAAAGCAGCTTGAGGAGCAGCATGGATTGAGGCAGATTTTGGGAATGCCAGAGCTCGCATCCCCTCCCCGCCCCCCGCAAGCAGCCCGGGCACCCATGGGCGATGGTGGCTCTGGCAGGCGTAGCATCCTGTTCCTTTGCGTGTGCACAGCGGGATGCAGAGGCGCTGAGCAGACCACGCAGCTGAACATCACTGCGAAGTTTTGTGTCTCATGGGCACTCGAGAGGAGGGTTGATGCTCACAGGAGCAGGGGAAGGGAGTTGGTGATTCCCTCCATCCCTGGCTGGTGGGGGATCCAGAGCCAAAGAAGGGTTCACCATCACGTGGAGACCCCCTTCACCCTTGTGCAGGCAGGGCTGAGCTTTTCTTGGCTCTAGCCTTGGGGTCATGCAGGGCAAGACCTTGAACGACCATCTCATCACGGGGAGGAAGACCGTCATCTGGAAGATGGGTATGCCACAGGGCTGCCGTGTCCATGGTTCCAGCTGGTCCCGTAAAGCCCGCATCAGCCTGTTAGAGACAGAAATAACCGGGAACCAGTATAGCACCCATAGATGCAGCAAGCAAAGTGTGGGAATAAGCAAAGCACCTCTGGATTCCTGGGTGGGAGCTGTTCACAGCAAAGTTGTTCCTAGAGAAGGAATTACTTTGGCTTGGCTGAGTTGAGAGCTTGTCCAGTCCCAGAGGGCAGGATCACCCTCTGAAGCCTGGCATCTTCCCCAAACTCTCCTTTAGCTTCCAGGTTTCGTGCCCCTCCAAGGCAGACTGTTGCCATACCCGACTGTCCTCACCACAAGGCACATTCTTCCTAACATCTCATCTTTCTCTTCCTCCCTGCAATTTAAGCCCATTATGGGTCTTTAACAACTGAGTGGTTCATGAGTCAAAGCCACAGGGAGTTTTACCAGCGCCCCAGCACTGCAAGCTGGTGCACAAGGTGAACATCTTTTCACAGGGTGCTTTGGAGAGCCGGAGCTCTGTTCCCACAGGAGATCTCATGGGGCAGACCTAGAGCAGAGCACGGGCTCCAAACAGCTCACACCATGGTAGTTGTGTCATAGTTACCCCAGGTCCGTGCCTGAAGGATTCATGAGGTCGTTTTTTATCCAACAGCATCTGCCTCCACTTCATGGGTCATCTCTTTTCTCCTCCTTTTCCCACACGTCTCCAGAAGAAACCCAGAAAAAGCACCGTAGACCCTTGCCACGAGGTCCTAGGCTCATAGTCCATCGACGTATGTTTACTTATTTATTTTAGGGTGTGATTAGTGTTACCACATTTTTTGAAGGAATGTTTTTGTTCAGCCAACACGCTTTGCCAGCACAAAAACGTTCTGTGTTTGGAGCAAAGCACGGCAAGTTGGACGCTGCTTTGAAACACAAAGAAGGAGGGGTTTGGGGAATGCTATTTTCTGCTCTCCAGCAAAGAGTAGTGCAGAGCATTTAGCGAAGATAAAGAAAGGGGAGAGGCTGCCAAGCTGCAGACAGAAGAGGAACAAGGTAGGTTTGGCCGTGGGGGCCAGAGGGTGACTGGTTTTCCTCCAGTATGTTCTGGGCTCTGAATTAAGGGTTCTATGCTGGGTTGTGGAGTCCTGCTTATCTTATCTTTGCATTTGTGTTAAATAAAGCGGTAACAGCAGCAGGGGTTGCATTGCGCTAGCGCTGAGCAGAGCAACTTATGAGCCTCATGCGAGGTGGTGTGCAAACGGGGGAGAAGACGACAGGTTCCTCATCATCATGGAGGTGCCAGGAGAGCGGATAACGTGTATCTAGCTCCACGGGGCTCTCCCTGTGCACGGGTGTTCGGAAAAGGACGTGACTGACTTTGCCTTCTCCGAGGCTGCAGCGAGGCACTGCTCTGCAGCCTGGCACCATCTCCCGTGGCAGCACCGCTCTGAGCAGAGCCATCCCTCCATGAGGAGCATGAAGGTTTGGAGGCTCCTTATGGCACCAGTATGCCCTTTCCTTGGCATTTTTCACCTTCTGCAGCAATGTCTAGTTGCTGAACTGTTCTTGGTCCTTTCCACGTGCTTCCTAAGTCCCTGGCCCTCTCTGCGGGTTGTGATCTGCTGCGTTTTTCATCAAGGAGAAAAGTACCTGTAGAAGGGAACGGTGCAAATGTGGCAGCTTTGCTGACACCCGAGCAATCGCAGCCATTGCCAGGATCTCACTGCCACCTCTTTCTGCTCCTCAATGTCACCAGCGCTGTCTGCGTTGTCCCCATGAGTGGCACGTAGCGGTGCCATTTGGAGGTTAGAGTAAAGCCAGAGACGGGAGCTATCGACACACCGGTGCCAATGACCCCATGTTTGCGCTCACCGAAGTCAGAGATGATTTGCAGGATTTTCCCAGTGGTGCAGACCACAGAGCTGGTCTTGGAGAACCTCTGGTGCCGCACGTCTCCAATGCACCATCCTGCTGTGGCGCAGCTCCCGGAGATGCTGGGCTGGAGGGACGCGGCAGAGCAGCTCTGGAGCAGCAGAGCTTGCTAAAGGCTCTCACTTGGCAAAAGTCATGCTGTGGCCTTGCCTTGCAACAGCACCGCCTGGTCCCCTCCTTAAAAACATCATTAAAATTGTGCTCTGGGGGCTCCTCTGTGGCAAGAGGAGGGAGATGCTGTGCCCCGCTCCTCGCTGCCGGTCCCCAGCGTCCCCTGACACCCCGCTCCTCCCTCTCTTGCAGCTGACGTACCTGCCTCCGCCGTGGGGTGAATGTCGCTCGTCAGATATGGGCTTAGACTTCTTTCCCGTTTACAGTATCACGGCTTGCAGGATCGACTGCGAGACCCGGTATATTGTGGAAAACTGCAACTGCAAAATGGTTCACATGCCAGGTCAGTGTGCCGGGGGGGGTGGCAGGGACCCCCTCCCTCCACACAGGCTGGGGCACTAAGGGTTAATGAGCTGGAAAGGGACCAGGGATTAAAGGCAGTGGGAATACGTTTCCCTAAGGAAAGAAGGATGCTAATATGCCTTTGCAAAAGGCCCTGAAATAGGGGCAGGACGTGGCAGAGGGACACGGGTCTGATTTCCCTTTATTTAGCCCCAGTTAACAGCCCTGGGTGGTATTTCCAGTGACCCCCCCTTCGCCTCACTTTGCAAGAAAAGGCACCCACGGCAGGCAGGGGTGGGGGAGATGCTGCCCATCCCCAGCCTGGGTTCACTTTGCTCAAGGGAGGTCCTTGCGGTGCCCGCAGAGCGCCCAGCAGTCCCCAGCTCCCTTGCAGCAGCGGTGGCTGATGCCCACTGATGGATGTGTCCTTTCCATGCAGGGGATGCTCCCTTCTGTACCCCGGAGCAGTATAAGGAATGTGCAGAGCCTGCGCTCGGTGAGTACCAGGAGATATCCCTGCGTACCACAGGTGTCCCAAGCTGGAGCGACTTCCAGCAGCCCGTGTCCTCGTGACTGGCAGGACGAGGGTGATCTAGAGAAGCTGCAGCCCAGCAATGGGTTTTGATAAGACCCAACTTGTTGGGAAGGGCTTGGTGCACCCTGGGATAAAGTTTCTTCTGGTTCTACATGGGGCATGGGGCTCCATCAGTGCAGAAACCCTCAGGACAATGGGCACCCCAGGATATGTAGGAAGGGAGCACCTCCAGATCTGGGTTTGGGTCTGGGTTTGGGAGGGAGGGACCCATGCCAGGTTTGAATTTAGGAGACTCAGTCACCACGTTTCACGAGCAGATGCTGGTAACAGAGTGTAACCTTCAGCAGAAGGCCTCTCTCCAAGATGGTGGGGATGGCCATGCAATGAAGTGGGAGAGAAATGGCCAGGACCTGGTTTCCTGCAGCTCTTCTGAGATGTCACTCTTTGGCCCCTCTCTGGGTGGCATGACGCCTGCTCCCACACCTGCTGTTTGTCCCCGACTGCATGAGATCTAACTCTGTGACCTTCTCCAGGTTTGCTTGCTGAAAAGGACAGCAATTACTGCATCTGCAGGACACCCTGTAACCTGACCAGGTACAACAAAGAGCTCTCCATGGTCAAGATCCCCAGCAAGACTTCAGCCAAGTACCTGGAGAAGAAGTTCAACAAGTCAGAAAAATATATCTCGTGAGTGTTGCAGAAAACAGATCTCCTTTGCTTTATGGGGCGAAAGTGTCTGTAAAACCCTGTTGGCAGTTTAAACCAGCCCGTGGTAAGACCGGACCTTGTCAGTGCCTCTGCCACTAAACACAGTTATGTCCTGTAGGGAGGGTTAGGGTGAAACCCGTGAAGAGATGAGGTGTAGGTTGATACCATCTCAGTGGACGTGTTTCAGGACAACTGTATAGTCCTCCCCTGGCCTTGTCTCCATGAGCATACCCCATACCCACCAAAAAAAAGTGCAAAACCTCCTCATTTTGACAGGAAAGCCCAGTCTTGCTGGCCCTGTCTGAGATGTGGCTACTCTCTACCTAAATCTGGGCTGTGGACCTCAGACAGCTGCTGTCTTGGACCTCTCCAAGTGCTGGGCACATTATTGCCTTGTGGCAGCAGCAAGAGTTATTCCGTATTAAGCATCCTTTGGACTGTTGCTGTTGTCATCACAGTGAGATCCAGAGCTCAGATCTTGAGAGATCTTGGGAAAACACTTTTCAGCTTCTGCTGAGGCTGCTGGACTCCTGTTGGTGCCCTGTGGTCTTGGTCTCCACGTGGTCCAGCTGTCTGTGGGTTGCTGAGGACCCCAGAAAGAGAACAGTCAGGATGGGGAGGGGAGTAAAGCCCCAAAGTCCCCCTTTTTTTCTTGTCCCAAAGCACACAAGGCCACTGGTGGCTGATGGGCTGGTGCTGTTGTCCTCTTTCTACAGAGAGAATATTCTTGTGCTGGACATATTTTTTGAAGCACTCAACTATGAGACAATTGAACAGAAGAAAGCCTATGAAGTGGCAGCCTTACTTGGTAAGGAGAGATTGGGGGTGCATTTTGGAGTCCAGGTGTGTTTATGGGATGCCGTGAGTGGGTGCACAGGTTACATGCATTGCCATGAAATCCCAGCAAGATCCAGCCAGCTTTCCATTTTCCTTCCAACAGCAAGCTAGGGAACGCCCCAGGGACCACAGCTAGTCCATGGGTCACCCGTGAAAAGTTAACATGAGCTGCTCTGTCTCAGCTTGCTACCAGGGCCCTATTATTTGGAAATCCTGGGGCTGAGCAGGTGATGGGTGGTCTCCTTGGTGCCCCCCATGCTGGAAAGGTAGTGTGTGGAGGATAGCTCTTAAAACCACCTACCCATCACCCCTTACATGCTCCAAATCCATCCTTCTTTCCAGCCTGGCCAGCCAGGACCCTCAGCTCTTTGCCTTTGGGTGGTGCCTTGCAGCTTGGTGGAGAAGGTGGAGGAGTTGTTGGGTTGCTCAGCCTCAAACTGGGTCAAGCTTTGTGGGTACCCACTACAGATTTGGGTGCTTGGGACCCGATGGGACTTGAGGGTGGAAATGTTCAGTCAGGAGAAGCAAACATGCTCTGTGCCCACACTTAGCCGTGCAGCCCCCCTGTGTGCCACCCCCAAATCCCCAAATCCCTCCTGGGATGCAAGGAGCAATAGGCACCTTCAGTTGAAAGCCGGAGCCGTGCCATCCCATGGGGCCAGATGCTGTGAGCCTGCCCCAGGACAAGGGACACCGCAGGGAGCAGAGCAACCCATGTCCCTTTGGGTGCCCCCACATCACCCTGCAGTGGTAGCTCTGCAAAATGTACGTGCCATGACCCCATCTGCACCTGCCTTGGGTTCCCCAGTGCTTTGGGCAGAGTCTCATCTCTTCCCAGTCCTCAGCCTCTTTTGAACCAGCACTTTGCCCCAAAGCACCTTTTTTCCTCTCTTTCTTCTGTCTCTGTCACATGGACACCCACAGCAAAGGTCCTGGTAGCTCCTCCACCCACAGGTGCCCTCACTCTGGGGAGCAACACAGTTGAACCATGGGTGTTTTGCAGCAAAATCCATGAGATTTGTCTTCCCTGAAGCACGTGGTTTGGCATAGCGCAGCAGCTCATGTCAGGAGTTATCTTCCCAGCACATTCCTGAAAGTCTCCTCTCCCCACGGCGCCTCCTCCACAGCCCTTCCCCAGCCCTGGGGAACTGTAGGACTTGAGCAGAGACAGCCTTGAGATGCTCCCCCAAAAAAGCAGGCCATCTTTCCTCTCCCTTTCCTCTCTTTGGCAGGTTTGGGTTTTTTCTTGGTTCCAGGGGACGTTACCTAATTCTTCTCCGGCATCTTTCTCCTTCCCCCATCCAGTTTGGGAATTGGGCTTTGGGATTCCTGGGATGAAGCCTGCTGTCTACCTCTGACAGATGGCTTCCTCGGATGCCAGCGTGCGGTATGGCATCCTCATTAGGCTTCAAGCTGATGGCCTCGTTAGCAGGAGAAATGCTTTGGTGGCCGGCAGTGTCCTTCCCGGGATGCTTTTCATGCTGCTAGAGCTGTCGGTGATGCGTTTCCCCACTCTTTGGGGACAGCAGCACCCAGGGCAGCTGCACCACGGTTGCACGGTGCCTCAAAGAGCATTTACCCCAGGGGTCAAAGCCATCTGCGTGTTGTTCTCTCTCCTAGGTGACATTGGAGGCCAGATGGGGCTATTTATCGGTGCTAGCATCCTCACTATACTAGAGCTCTTCGATTATATATACGAGGTAAGACCCTCGCCCTTCGCCCTGTTCCTCTGGCGGGGTGTGGGTTTGCCAGCCTTGATGCCAGGCTTGGGTGGTCATGGACCAGGACCCTCCGTGCCCAATATGCCCACGTGGATTATTAATGTTAATTAATGATACTACATGATTAATGCTCTACCACAGTGCTGTATAGTGGGCCATGGCTATGTGGTGTGGTGCGGAGGTCCCTGCATCAGCAGGGGGGGCTGGCACACAGCCAGGTTCGCTTGGCACCCTGCCTCTGCTAATGAAGTTTTCTTCTGGCTTGGGCTAATTAAGCACCACCTTCATGTGGCTGTGTCGCTTCCCACCCTGGATCTCGCACTGCCCGAGGTGCGGTGGCTCTGGGGTGCCAGCTGGGGACCTGCTGCTGCACCCTCCTGTCCCCATCCCCAGCTGGGCTTCTCCCAGTAGCGCACCATTATCACATTCACATAAAAATTCCTTTAATTGATGCCTGAGCCCCATTCCAGCCGTCAGGCGGGAGAAGCAGCGAGGCCAGACCTTGTACCACTGCCGGGGAAGTGGAAAAACCCCAGTGCCTCTTACCTGCTGTCTGCAGCTCTGCCAGCAGCCCTGGAGCAAGGAGCTTTCTAGGAAGCTCCGAGATGAGCTCGAACATGGTCCTGTGGCTCCATGGTGGCCAAGAGCAGCTGCTCTGGAGAAAAGTGGAAGCCCTCTTGAATGGGAATTACTGCAATGAGCAGTCTGGAGGAGACGTTGCTTTCTGGCAGCCCTCCCTCCTGCCCTCCAGCAGCAGTTACAACCCATGTATGTTTTTCATAGTCATAGAATGGTTTGTGTTGGAGGGGACCTTAAAGATCATCCAGTTCCAACCCTCTGCCCTGGGCAGGGACACCTCCCACCAGACCAGGTTGCTCCAAGCCCCGTCCAACCTGGCCTTGAACACCTCCAGGGATGGGGCAGCCACAGCTTCTCTGGGCAACCTGGGCCAGGGTCTCACCACCCTCACAGCCAACAATTTCTTCCTAATATCTAACCTAAATCTCCCCTCTTCCAGCCTGAAGCCATCACCCCTCGTCCTTTTAATCTCTTTTTGCCTAAGCAAGCTGCCCTGATGAACGCTCATGTCTCAGCCCAGCTCAGCAGCTCCCAGGGGATTTGGGCTTTTCTGTGCCGCGGTGCCAACACAGCCCTCGGTGGTCCCATGTTGTCACACCCTGCCTGCGGGCATCGTCCCTCCAGCATCCTCCGCTGCTGCCCCTGCGAGCGCAGAGGCAGATTCCAGCTGCTGGCTGCACCCTCCTCCCATTTGGATTTTTTCTACCCCATTTTTCATCTCAAACGGGCCACGGTCCAAAATAACCCTCCCCAGAGCATCCTCCTCACCAGCCGTTGATTTTTCTTCCCAGTCTTCATGGCCGCATTGCAGAAGGCTTTGTGTTGAGGGTCAGGCTCATGATTTTTGTTTATAAAAGGGGAAACTGAGGCAGGGAGAGGGGCTGCAGCTGGCTGCGAGCCACCGAGGAGTCACCTCTTCACACCAAGGTGACCCCAGGGACCTGAACACACAAGTGTGTGTCCTGTTTTATAGCAGGAAAGAATGAGTTTATGGCTTGGGATGGTTTCGAGGAGGATGCAAACAGCTACGGAGACGGGCAGTTCCCAGCAAATTTGGCACATCCCAGCCCAAGGTCCTTTGCCCTTGTCCCCAGGAAGGTGCCTCCTGCTAATTCAGCATTTCTGCTTGTTGCCTGTGAATTTTAGTGCACCCTGCACCCAAATATGCGGTGTCTTAAACCTGCGAGGCCCAGCGCTCTCGTAGCCCTCCCTCAGCCCCGTGGGACCAGGGAGTTTTCATCCCATGGGATATTGCAGTCGGGGGGGTGGTTGTGGCTGTGGCATTAATGTGTGCCAAGCCAGGTGGGTGCTGGGGGATGGCAGGCAACCGCGGTCTCTGCTCCGCGCTCACTGGGGCATCTTGAAAACCCTCGTAATGTTATTAAAGTTGGGATGCTAGCCTTACGTTTTAAGACAGTCACTCCCACCACAGTCCCTTCTGGGCAGCTCTTAGCACTTGGTGGCATTAATTCTGCAATAAAATATATTGAAAATTACAGGCATAAAGCTCATAATGGCTTCGCAATGCAAACAAACCCTGTGCCTCCGTTTATATCTGCGGCGGAATGCACACAATATTTCATTAAAATCGCCTTTTCTCGGCTTTCTTGGGGTTCTTTCGTAAGAAGGTAATAAGACACCTCACAAAGTTTGGATTTTTCTTCTCTGTTTTACTCCTTTGTTTGACATCTGCTTATAAAACTTGGCAAATAGTTTCCTCTTGCTGGTTTGTTTGGGTCTTTTTTTTTTACTTTTTTCTTCTTTTTGAGCAAGCAAGGCTTAAGAGAGCATCCTGTCTCCTTGGAGAGCCTGCCCATGGACACTTGGGGATGCACCAGCCGGTTCACCCAGCCATATCATATGCAGGGATCATCTTCGTGGTCACCCATGACAGATATTTAACGCACACTGGATAGGGAGAAAAGGAATAAAATGTCTTAAACAATGCCTAATCTACACGGTTGATCTCATCTTCTCAGGGTTTCATCGAGGTGGGGTTCAGCCCTCCTAAAACTTTCTCTGTTTTCAACCAAAGCATTTGTAAACTCTTTGAGATTGCCAACAAACGGCTACAACTGTTCTTTTTCAGTGGCTTAGCCAAAATCGGATGAAATATTGACTGTAGAGATGGGGTTTTTGCATTGTTTGCTCAGCACAGTCCTCCTCTTGGTCCTGCCCCAGGGCAGAGTTGTGTCTCTGGGCTCATCGGGGTCCCAAATCCCCACCACACGTCTCTGCATGCCAGCCACTATCCACCTCGCTTCCTTAGGAACTGACCCAATTTTTTGCATTTTTAAATTTCTTTTTTTTTTTCTTTTTCCCCCAGTGGAAGTTTTTCAGAAAAACACTCACTTTTCAACCTTTCTAGGATTTCCCTTGAAAATATGTTCTTCAGCAGCAGCAGCTGCCAAGAGTGTGAAGGGAAGAGGCGCTCGCATCGCTGACATTTTTCAATAAACCCCCAAATATATTTTAAAAATGAGTTTGGGGTTTGGTTTGGGTTTTTTTTCCCACGTGAAGAGTTCAGTTTGGACACACGGGGTGATTTTCTTGGAAAGACTGTCATCTTCTCCATATCCTTTGGAGGGTGTCTTCCAAACCCAGCACATCTCCTGGGGCTGTGGACCCAGCCCCGTTGGGAGAGGCTGCCCCGTGCCTCGTGGATGCCCGCGCAGGCAGGGCAGATGTCTCGCCCGTTCCTGCCCACCTTAACCCAACCTCCCTCTTTTGCAGCTGATCAAGGAGAAATTGTTAGACCTACTCGGAAAGGAGGAAGAGGAAGGGAGCCATGATGAAAACGTGGTAAGGAGCCCCATTGGGAAAGAGGAGGAGATTTCCCTGCGGTCGGCTCCGTAGGCAGGCGAAGTCGCTCGATACGGACGCAGCGTTCGACCCCCAGCTTGAGTTATTTCCGAAGGATTGATGCTATGGCTCGGCCAAAGAAAGGAGATAGCGGTTGGGGAGGGACAGGGAGCATCCAGCGGCCCCAGGGTAACCCTGTCCCCCGCTCTCCGTCCGCAGAGCACTTGCGACCCCATGCCAAATCATTCGGAAACCATCAGCCACACTGTGAACGTGCCGCTGCAGGCCACCCTGGGAACGCTGGAGGAGATCGCCTGCTGACACCGTCCGACCGCTCCACAGTGCCAACACCTAAGGAAGGAAAACTGCACAGGAAAGCAGGGACCGAGCTCAGGTTTGCAACGGGGGCAAAAAAAAAAAAAAAATTAAAAAAAATATTAAAAAAAAAAAAAGGAAGAAAATCGCTATGCATTAAAAAAAGATAAATATATATATATATATTATATATATACTCTGCCAAAACCAAGCGAGAGGCGCCTTGGACTTGACTTGTGTTGTCCTTTCCTGTGGGGGGGTTGTCTTCAAGATGTGAAGGCAGCAGCTCATTTTTGAACTGTACAAAACAAAGAGACCACCACCACCACCAAAACCAAAACCGAAGCCCCGCCATTTCACATACTGCCAAATGTATAAAGCACTTGCATGCCAGTTCTTTTTATGGCAATATATTCCTATCTGTCTTTATAAGCTCTGTTCCTCTTTACAGTCTCTGATTTTCACTACAAGAAGGAACTCGCGGGCCCAGCCATCCCCTGAAATCACCATTACTAACGTCGTAGGCTGAATTAGAATAAAGAAACAAAAAGTCGCAGCTCTTGGATTCTTCTTACGTTCTTGTCCTTCGTGTCAGTCTGTGATGAATCTTAAGCTAAGCCGGGTCCCCCGAGGCCGGGCCACCGCCGGGGCTCCTCAGCGCTACCAGTCACCCCAAGGTGAGCATCCCTGGAGAGGGGCCGGACCGGTGGCTCTTGGTGGAACATCCCCCCCGGCTGCTGTGTCGTGCTCCTCCGTCTGCAGTGCCTGGATAGTCCGTCTGTGGCGGGTGGGCACGGGGTGGTGGGTTTCTTTATTATTAATTTTTTAAAATTTTTTTTTTATTCTTTAAAGTTTTTTCTTTTTTCCCGTTAATGGATTCTGTGCTTTCTCCTCGTTCTCATGACTGATATTAAAGCTGGTCTTGTGGAAATGGCCAGGCTGTGTCATTTCTGCCTTGCCCCCCACCCTGAGCTGGAGCCCCCGGCGCAGCCTCAGCATGGGGCCAGGGGCAGGCGCCAAGACAAGCCCATCCCGGGGGCTGCCTGGGGCCGTTCCTCACCCCTCGCCTCCCCTTACCCCTTCCACCGCGTCCTCGCACACCTCCTGATGGGGTGGGCACGAAGCCCGGGCCACGCTCAGCCTCTCGTGCTCAGCTACGGCCCCATCTGCTCCGTGATGGTGGGGCCAGCTCTGATGTTGGGCACTGCGGTCATCTCTTGGAGTCTCATTTATTAGCGACCAGGAGTTTAAATAGAACTGGGTCAAAATGATGCTGCTTTACCCTGATAAAGAGAGAAGGCAAATTTCCTGGAGCTCCAAACCCTGCTGGTTTTGTAGCCTGGAGGAGTGGGAGCAGGATGGGATGTGTGTGTTTGCACCTCTGCTAGCTCATGGCAAGGTACTGCTGAATGGTCAGTGACCGTCACCAACATGGTGGCCACAGCAGGGAGAATCGCAGCTGGACTGTGACAATCTGTTCTGGAAGAGCTGATGGAGTCCCAAACCCTGGGAGGGCGTTAAACCAGCCATGGGGAGTGGAGATCAGCCCAGATTTACCCACAGGGGATGCTGGAGATGGGAGATGTGTTGGGCAGACGCAGCCGGCTGAGGGACTGAGGACATCCCTTTGCCCTGGAGAGGGTGCACATCTGTCCTCCAAGCCTGTCTCGAGTGCCCATGTTCATGCACAAAACCACTTCCCTTTGGGACAAATCCTTCTGCTTCCCAGGGCATGGTGCAAAGGGCTTCCAGTCTGTCACTTGTTCCGGAGTAGACATGGGCAATGTCAAGCTAGCAACGGGCTCAGGGTGGGTCCGTCCTGGGCCACCTAAGTCAACAAGAGCTTCCCTGTGCTGGGACAGAATTCCCAGCTGGGCAGCCGCACAGACAACCTCAGCGCAGTGCAGCGACTCGGGAAAAGCAGGTCCTGTCTCTGCAAAGCCCACATCGTATCCATCCCCATCACATGCCACCAAACCTGAGTCCACTGCTGTCCCCGCCATGCCAACAGCAGGACCTTGGAGCAATGCTCCCAAGTCTGCCACTGCGGCTGCCCAAAATCACCTCTGGGAAGCAGCACGTTGGCAGGGCAGCTGCAGCAATGGGCTCTTTCCATGCAGCAGGCTCCAAGCCTTGGAGCTGCCACGCGTTCTTCCCTGGTTGGAGCCGTTTTGGCTCCTCTCCCTGCATTCGGCGTGGCTTTGGCTGATTGCATGGTAAGGAGAGCCTTGCAGAGGCAAGACCAAGGGGCAGGATTGCAGCCCAGCCCTCCGCCCTGCTCACTGTCTCCCAAGGGCAGGCTGAAGCCCTCCTCTTCCCTTCTCCTGTACTTGCTGACCAAGCCCAGGAAGCTGCTTTGAGGGTGACGCCCCCGTTCAGACACAGCACAAGTCATCCAAAGCTGCCCCAGCACCAAAAGCTGGAGTCCCTCCCAAGCTCAGGCTCCCGAGCAGCGCTCATGGCTTCCCCAAGCCCACAGGACATGGTTCTTGGCTTTTCCTCCAGCAGCCAGGCTGGAGGTCTTCTCTGGCTGCTGCAAAGCTCTTCCCTGCTCAGCAGGGTCCTCCTTCAATTAAACATGAGGCACCAAGGAGCCACATTAACGCATCCTGCAGGCTATTTAGCTGCCATCTCCACCTTACTCTACAGCAGCAGGTAGTCTACTTCCCCTCAACGTTTTTCTCCCTTAGACAAAAATAAAACCAGTAAGTCTTGCAACAAAATACCTGGTTTGTGGGATTGAACACACCCAAAAAACCTTTGCCAAGCAATGAGGCAGGCAGAGACATCAAGGAGCAGCAGCCAGGTTTCAATCCGGTCCTCTCCAGGCTGGCAGAGAAGTGCTCAGATGTGTGCCCTCTAAGGGCTTAAGGGTCACAGTGACCCCAAGAGTCATTTCCATGCTTATAAATTTCTCCACTTGGCAGTTTATTAAATCTTCATTAACAGATTTTGGTAGAGTCATTGGAAGGCTTTGGTGAAGCTTGATGAGGTGGGACACCACGGGGATGCCCAGAGGTGCTGTGACCTATAGACCACCTATAGACAAAAGCCACTTGAACGGGGATGCTGGCACAGGGTTGGCATCCCTGATTGCTCCTGAAGAGCACACTCTCCACACTGAAGAGCTCATTTTGCGTTATCAGTTTTCATTATCTCCTGAGACCTGGACGCTGGCCACACATTTGTTATCCATGGGATGCCCAGCAGCCATCAGCTGGTGACAAGTGCTCGTTGACAGCCTGGCTGCAGAGCTGCTGAGCTGCCAAGCTCTGTCTCCCCTTGCCAAACCCCTGTGCCAGCCTGGTCCCTGTCGTCCCTTCTGGACCAGTGGAGAGATTTTGTGCCAGGCCTGGCTCAGGGTGACTCATTGCAACATCTCCAGGCTCTTAGCCGTGCCCATGACGGCTGGTTGAACTGCCAAAGCCCAGCCTGGGCTCCTCGTGCAAACTGGTCTTTCTGCCCCTTATGCTCATTACTGGGTAGGAAAGGAGTTGCTCGTATATCCATGGTGGACTTTTGGACTGTATTTATTTGTGCTTGAAGGAGCAGGAGTGTCTCCACCTTGGTGTGAGCTGGAGTCCAAGGGTGAACTTGGCACTTTACAGGATCCAGCCCCCCCGAATGCACCGACGGAGTGTGGCTATCGAGAGGCGACGGGGGATGAGCAGTGAGACACTGCCGACAATTCCAGTCCCTAGCAGATAAGCTGGTACCATTTGACATCTAGGCCTGGACAAGATACCACCAGACTAGGAAAATTTAAAAACCTCAGCTCCTGGGCTACTTTACTAAATTCCAGGGGCAGCCCTTTACTAAAAGAGGCTTTTGAATACTAAGCGTGTATCTCAACCCAAAAAACCCCATAGACACCTTGGGGATCACCACGGAACTGCATTGCACCAACACGGCTGGGACAGCAGCAGCAGCGTAGTGGGTAGCTCGAAGGAAGCAAGTGACCCAGAAACCCACTTGCAGACCTCCTGGCTGCCTCGTGTCGTTTTGCCCTGTGAATTCGACATGCCTCAAGCCCCTGTGATGGAGAGCCATCCCACATCCAGTGCAGGGGTGTTACCATGATTTTAGGAGATGGCTGTAGCTGCAAACACAACAGTTTGGCTCAGTGCTGGCCCGAGTGCCCTGGAGCACTGGCTGTTTGAGCAGTAGGGCAGCAGACAGTGGAAAAAGGTGAACTTTTAGCCATGACATAGAACCATAGAACCACAGAATGGTTTAGGTTGGAAGGGACCTTAAAGATCATCTAGTTCCAACCCCCTGCCATGGGCAGGGACACCTCCCACTAGACCGGGTTGCTCCAAGCCCCATCCAACCTGGCCTTGAACACCTCCAGGGATGGGGCAGCCACAGCTTCTCTGGGCAACCTGGGCCAGGGTCTCACCACCCTCATAGTGAAAAATTTCTTCCTAATATCTATTCTAAATCTACCGTCTTCCAGCTTGAAGCCATTACCCCTCGTCCTATCACTACAAGCCCTTGTGAAAAGTCCCTCTCCAGCTTTCTTGTAGGCCCCTTTCAGATACTGGAAGGCTGCTCTAAGGTCTCCCCGGAGCCTTCTCTTCTCCCGGCTGAACACCCCCAACTCTCTCAGCCTGTCCTCACAGCAGAGGGGCTCCAGCCCTCGCATCATCTGCGTGGCCTCCTCTGGCCCAGCTCCAGCAGGTCCATGTCCTTCTTATGTTGGGACTCCAGAGCTGGACACAGTATTCCACACATCTTCCATCCCTCTATGTAAGGTGGGTCACTCGCAGTGGGTTTGGCACCTTCAACACCGGTAGATTAAGGCTTGCATAGAAGGTGTCCCCCATGCCCTGGTCCTACTACGGAGTCTGTCCCTGAGGTTTCTCCAGCGGTGACAACGATGGGCCATGCTGCCTGGTGCTCTGCAAGCCCACAGCTCAAAGGCTCCTGATGTGCCCGTTGAGCCCAGAGAGGCAGCACTGACTGGAGCCACCTCAGCTCTCCGACACGGTCTCTTTGGCTGCCCTCTCTTTCCTGAAGAGCCTGTATTTCTGGAGCAGAGGGGATGGGTGGTGGAAGAAGGAGGGGCCGGAGGAGTCAAAATGCAGCATCTCTTGCTGGTGGTCAGTATAACATATCCCAAATTTAAGAGCCTCGCGCTGTACTGAGGAAGGGCATATCCCTGCGGACCGCAGCCGTCCCACTGCCACCGTCCCTCCCACGCAACACGGAGCCACGGTCAGGCAGCAGCTCCGGGGAGGGATGCTGGTGCATCGCAGAGGGCTCAACTGGGAGCTGCAAGGGCGGACGCGAGGCTTGGCAAGCTGCCTGCCAGCGAGACGAAAGTTCAAGTCATTTTAGTTTAACAAAGGGAAGGTGAAAAGGTGGCTCCATCAGTCTATAAATTCCTCAGTGGAGAGATTTTTAATAAAGGGTTCTTCAATCTGGCAGACAAAGCCAGAACGGGGAGGGGAAGGGGGTCATGACAGGGGGAAGCTAAATGCATTCAAATGAGAGAGCCTGACTGGAACCATGGATGGTCCCACAGCCCCTGAAGTCTTTGAATCAAGACAGGACATCCTTTTCCAATAGATGTGCTCCTAGAGCAGGTCCCCATCCCTGCAGCACTCCCTGGGCTGGCTTATGGAGAAGACCTTGCAGATGGTAGTAAAGGTTTTAGAAGCGAAGACCCCAAAACTCTGCATTTGGTGTCTAAGTTCACCCGAACCCTCAGCAAGCTGGACTTGTACCTAATTCTCCCCCATTAGACATCCACAAGCTTTTTTCTTCCCACAGCATTCACAACAAGAGCTTGGACAAGCCTTTGCACGGGAGTCAGTCCTCCACTCCCGGCTGTTTCTCTGTTTGACGTCTTTGACTTTCAGCCTTGGAGGGCTGGTTTAAAAAAAAGTCCGTATTTCAATCGCTTATCACACTGAAAGCAGTGTGATCTCCAAGACTGGCAAGGAACAAATAATTACCACTGGGTACAAAGTGTTTTTCTGTCAAGGATCTAGCGTGTCCGTTGATTAGAGGCAACGCACGTTGTGTTGACTCCGGCTGTCTTCTCTATCAGCTGCAAAGCCAAATTCATACTAGAAGAAAGGGAGCATTATACCACATCCTGGGGGTGGCCGAGGACATGCCTGCCCGCTCGCCACACTAGTATAAGCGCTAATAAGGAGCTCAGCTTTTAGGAGCTGTTGTGTTCGGTGGCACCTCAATGTCAGCGGGCAGGAGGGCATCACGGGGCAATGCCGGGCTGAGCCTGAGGGCTGGTGCTGCTGCAAGAGACTACGTGGAGTGGGATAAGCAATGCACATGGACCCACAGCTCTCATCCTGGCTGTAAAACAGGGTTTGAAGCTGCCATGAAGCCTCCAGAAGGAAAGCTGCCTTCAGATGGTGACACAGGACCCCACAGGGCTTGAGTATGGCCCTTGAAATGTAAACTCCTGAGATGGCCAAAGGAAAAACTACCTTAATCCCTTGCATTAAAACCTCAGCCTGAGCACTGGTGCCATGCTGGAAGTACTCTGTGTCCTCGCTTTGCTCTCCCCATCCTTCTCCTATCTGTCCAGATCAGTTTTTCCCATTTTACCTGGTTTTCTCCTGTTCAAATGCCCAGTCTGCCGTGTGCCCATGGTTGCTGGGACGTAAAGGGGCTGGTTTGTTCCTCTGCGTTCTCCTTAGCAGGCAGCAGAGATTCATGTCCTGCTGCTTCCCTGCTTGTGCCCCTGGGTGACAAATCTTCCCCTCCCAGTGCCACCACACTTGTAGAAGCTGCAGAGCCCAGGTCTGGGAGAAAAGTCCCATCCTCAGGCTTAAAAAGTTCTTTGCAATCCTTCACTGCTCCTCATCCAGCCCTGCGCCATGTCTTAGAGCCGTCCTTACTCACAAAGCCCACTTGCACAGAAACCTCATGGTGTTTCTCCCTTCAAAATGTCAAAAAATAAGTGAAGCTCAAATTCTGCAGGCTGTGAAATGTGTTTTGTTTCACAGTTGCTGGGAAAAAAGAAAAAAACAAAAACAAAAAAACCCCACTTCCATCTCCTGATGCTCTCACCAGTCTCCTGGTGTTCTCACCCACCTCCTGATCTTCTCACCTGCCTCCTGATGCTCTTCCCCACCTCCTGATGGTCTCACATCCCCTCTCCTGCGATCCCAGTGACCAGGTATTCAGACCTTGGAGCTTTGAATCAAGTGAGGTGGGAGAAACTTCATGAGAAGGTGCACCATCCCATGAGGGCTTAGACACTTGGGTGCTGTGGTCACCAGACAGGAGCTCTTCAACACCTTCTGGAAGCTATTCGCCAGCTGGGCTTTTTTCCACGCTCACCCCTGCTCTGTATGCCCAGAGCAATGCCCAGCAGCAAACCTCCCCAAAATCACAAGATTGCCATAAGCAATCACGAGACTTTTCTCTAAAAAAAAATAAAAATAATCCAAATGGGGTGTTGTTTTCTCTTCCTGTTCCTCCCACCTCCCCGGCGAGAAAGGTGACATTCGCTTCACAGTTTTGAACGCTCAGGAGGAAGCCTGGAAACGTGCAAAGAAAACTGCGATTCTCACGCAAATCCTCTGCTTCCACCCACCGGCACGGCGAGGAGCTGGTGAGACTCGGGGTACGCTCCCAAGGGCTGGCAGCGCGGCCCCTCCATTTTAAAAAAAGCCCATGGCATGGCATGCTGAAGGATTTTCCTCAACCTGATAACCAGCTTCCTGGCTCTCCTCTGCCTCTTGTCCTCACCCCCACCAAGAGCCGCAAGCAGATCCAGCAGGCGCAGATGTGCTGCGCCTGGGTGCAGTCATGAAGAAGCCAGGAATTGTAGCTGTGCTACAGGCTTGGCAGGTGGGACCGTGCCAACCTCATGAAGTTCAACAAGGCCAAGTGCAAGGTCCTGCACGTGGGTCAGGGCAACTCCAAGCACAAATCCAGGCTGGGTGGAGAATGGATGGAGAGCAGCCCTGAGGAGAAGGACTTGGGGGTGTTGGGGGATGAGAAGCTCAACACGAGCCGGCAACGTGCGCTGGCAGCCCAGAAAGCCCCCCGCATCCTGGGCTGCATCCCCAGCAGCGTGGGCAGCAGGGCCAGGGAGGGGATTCTGCCCCTCTGCTCCGCTCTGGGGAGACTCCACCTGGAATACTGTGTCCAGTGCTGGGGACACCAACACAAGGAGGACATGGACCTGCTGGAGCGGGGCCAGAGGAGGCCACCAAGATGAAGCTGCGAGGGCTGGAGCCCCTCTGCTGGGAGGACAGGCTGGGAGAGTTGGGGGTGTTCAGCCTGGAGAAGAGAAGGCTCCGGGGAGACCTTATAGCAGCTTTCCAGTCCCTCAAGGGGCTCCAGGAAAGCTGGGGAGGGACTCTGGATCAGGGAGTGGAGCGAGAGGACAAGGGGCACAGTTTTAAACTGGAAGAGGGGAGATTTAGATGAGCTATTAGGAAGAAATTGTTGCCTGTGAGGGTGGTGAGACCCTGGCCCAGGTTGCCCAGAGAAGCTGTGGCTGCCCCATCCCTGGAGGTGTTCAAGGCCAGGTTGGACGGGGCTTGGAGCAACCCAGTCTAGTGGAAGGTGTCCTTGCCTATGGCAGGGGCGTTGGAACTACATGATCTTCAAGGTCCCTTCCAAGCTAAACTATTCTATGATTCTATATATGTATTTATTTTTTTTTTAAGGTTGCAATAGAAAAT